>VWZY01013296.1:343313-404953 GCA_013399075.1 Chloroceryle aenea
CTCCCACCTCCCCCCCCGCCGGCTGGGTCCGGCTCAAACACGGCCCGGCCCCTCCCAGAAGAGCACCACACAGTGACCGTCCCGGCCTAGCGATACCGCCTACAACCCGCGCAGGCGCCTGTCCTCCGGGCCGGATCGGTACTGCCTGTAGGGCTGCAGNTTAAGCGGAGGGTTGGATCCGGGGCGGTTTCTTCGGGACTCGCGGGTGGGAGGCGGTAGAACTGGTGCCAGACAGGCCCCTGAGAGGCCGCTGCTGTTACAGATAACTCCTCTGAGTCTTCCTGTTAAAGGACCATTTGATCGATTTTCGACTAGGAGCGGTGTTCCCGGGGGTATTAGTTAGGCGACGCTGTGAAGTTATGTTTTGATCTGTTAGAACGCAGAAATAGCATGTTGTTCCTGTTTATGAGCTTAGAGAGGCTAAGCAGTGCTCAGTAAGCAGTCTTACAAATTTGCTCAGTTGAGACTTTCCCTTATATTTCCTGGACTGGCTGTGTCTGTGATGGGATGACTCTGATAGATTTCATGTAGCTGAGGATTTGTAACATTACTGGGGAAAAAAAAACCAAACAAACCTAACACCAAAACAGACACAAAAAAAGTGCAGCAGTGTCTAAAGGGTTTTATTAGACACTGGTGTGGTCTCAGCTGGAGGCATTTCTCCGAGAAAGCAGCTTTATCTCTAGCTCCTTGTGCGTAATTCTGTGTTTCTTTGGGACAGCAGGATTTGTGTGTGAAGAACTGAATGATGTGCTGGGTCCTGGCACATTGGAAGGATTTGTTGGTTGCAACTAAAAGGGCTGAATTTGTAACAGAAGTTGGACTGTATGTTGGAGAATGTCTTTGATCTTGCATTTAATGTCTTTTATGGGAATGGTGTCTTCTGCACAACATGGACCACTTGTGTTAGCACTGAAGTGGAAGAGTTAGCAAGTTGCAGCAGTCTGAATATGAAATCAGAAAGTAAAATCCTAAATCAGAAAGGAAAGGGGTATTTTGGAAATGCAGGAGGCTGTTGTTATTTTGTATATTCATCCTATGCACCTGTTGAAGAATGACAACCTGACGCAGTTTGGGAAACAAAATAGAGGCCCAGTTTTTGATGAAAAGGGAGGAAAATAGCAGCCATGAAGTATTTATTACATTGCATTAGGGGTGTTGTATACACAGCATTTCTCTGGATGCCCTCCTTGAGCCCTGGACACTTGACAGTACAGATTCAAGCTTAGTACGTTGGCTCTCGTGTTCCCAAAGCCCCTGGGATACTAATCATTAAAACTGCCATGTGCCTGCAAATGAGCTGAGGCAATAGTGGGATGTAAGAGACTAAGAGAGTGCTGTTTCTGTTTCCAGTGCCAGGGAAATGTGTTTCTCAGAGAAAGTAACCCAGGCATCTCCAAGATAAAAATCCAACCTAGAATTTAACTTTGTGTGTCGTCTCAGCATGAGGCAGTGTAGCATGTGATGCATTTTAGTCACGGTTTTAAATCACTGTAGAATTTTAAGGCACAAGTTCAGAGTAATATTGAAGCTTCTGCATTTAAATAAAAATGTTAAATGTGATGTCTAAGTGTTGCTGGTTTTAGTCTACTTTAATTCTCTCTGTCGTGTGAGGAACTGTTTTGAATCAGGTGAATGCTGTTAATGCCTTAATTTTCTGGAGCTTGGTGTCATTTTTCCTTTAGTTTTGTTTTTTCTTAAAAAGTTGATCTCTGTAAGCCTGAGTATTGGGTGGTGGTGTCCCATCACCCCTGCCTCCAGATTTCTAGAATCTGGTGGGGACTAGACCATGGTTTGCTAGGGAACCAGGTGATTATACCGAAATCTATCTTGGAAGGCTTTCAGAATTTTGTAACTTCATTGGGATTTTATTCTTGTTTGGTACCTGTTGATTTGATGTTGGTCTTATTTTACCTATGCAAATTCTTAATCATAAGCGAACATGCTAGAAGTACAAATAAATGCTTGCTTTCAAGCAAGCTGCATAGTTGCTTGTAGACATTGCTACAGAAAATTGTAACTCTCAGTGAATATTTTTAAACAAACCAGTTTTTAATGCATCGCATAAATCCGAACAGCTTTCTTTTCTTACAGCCTCTTCTCACCCTTCACTTTCTCCCACTGCTGTCCACTGTTATTGCAGAGGTCAATCACTTGAAGAGGGAACCCTATGAACAAATCCATCTCCTCCCTCTGCCCTGGTCTCTTTCTGCCTCCTTTTCTGCTCATCTACCTTCTGCAAATCACCTGAAAACTCAATTTGTAATGGGGAGAAAAACTAGACAGCAAACTTCTGTGGGGTGCTTTTGCTGTTAATGGTAGATGCACCTCATTTATGGAAACTAACGGTCTGATCTGGTATGCAACTGTGTCACTGGCATTAAACCATATCTGCCAGTGTACCAGAAGGTGTAAAGGACAGTCCATGATGGCCTTGTACAATCGCCTGTGTTTGCTGTCCAGGCTATGAGAGGGAAGCAAAAGTTTGTCTTTTTTAGCATTTGCTTAGACTCCAGGGTTCAAGGTCAGCACCTGATTCCTGGAAGAAATCTCTGGATTCATTGCTGAGTAGACATGCTTGCTTTCTTTCTCTTTTTGAAATATCCTGTTACTTCCTTGCGAGATAAGAAGCTCTGTAATTAGAAGTGTGTTGTTTAGAACTCCAGACCATGAACCCGAAAAAAGGCAGCAAACAAGTCAAACCTAACGGACTTGTATTGTGGCCTTTTCAGGTCTAGATGGCTTTGCAGTTGCATTTTCTACCAGCCACAAAGATGTTTTTCTTTATTCTTCATTACTGTAACAATGACCAGACTCTCATCTGAGGATGAAGGTGAAGAAGGACAGTCTGTTACATATAATAGTATACGGTAGTTGGCAAGAGCAGTGAAACAATCTTTGAAAAACAGTAAACCATAAAACAAAGAAACCAAAGCCTGCAATTTCTAGAGGCTCAGAGATTTGTTGCCTGAGGTGTGTATCTCTTCCCATGGTTAGTGTCTTCCTGGAGCTGTTCTATTATAAAGAAGCTCTTATAAAAAAAGACATTGATATACAAAAAATAAATCTGACTTAAGACTTAAAATTTTAAGTTCTATTATACTGGCCCTCTGCAATGTCTCACGTTTTTATTAATTAAGAAGAAAAGTAATGCTTGCTTGCTGGGTGAAGGTAGCTTACAAAAATTGTGCCACTCATAGGTTAATAGTAAGTTTCTAGTAACTCTTAAGGTTTTGTCAGTAATGAATTTGACAAGAGAGAACCACCACAGCTGCTCCTTACAGAGATAGCCAGTCTGTACTAGAGTTTTCCCAGGTTTGCTTTTTTTTTTGTGTGTGTTGCTTGGCTTAGGTGTGTGTTTGTTTGGTTTTCACCACCAAATAAAATGTGATGTACTTAGTCTGCTTTAAGAAAAGTGAGCAGGGTACTTGAGGATGTGCACATGACATGGGTCAAGTATAAATTTAGGATTACTTTTACAATACCACGGGAGGGAAGGGAGTGAGGAAACACACAGAAACATTAATCCTGAATCAGAATTTTTCCCTCTACCAGAAGAGAATTAGGATGTATATGTGGTAGACCAGGACTCAAAAGAAATAATTTGTTAGAGTCGAAATTTTGCTCTTTGAGTGGTGGATTGAATGACTGCTGTGACATATCCAGAATATGTTCCAGAAATCTTCCTGCAAAGTAGAGAGCTACAGACACTTTTCTGTCTTCAAAATCAAAAATTCTGGTCTGCCCAACATATAACCTTGATTTGTTGGAAGAGTCCTGAAAATTTAACTGAAGGTTTTAGATACAGTTGAAGGATTCTGGACTTTAAGCTTCATTTAATGTCATTACTATAGTCACTTGAGTTTCACATTCTCCATCCTGTCAAATTTTGTGGGGTATTTTTTTGTTCACCTCTCTTCATAGAGATTTTTACTGGATCCACAAATACATATCCATTCTAAAATTCTACTACTTAATAAGGGAGTCTTTTTTGCTTCATTCCTATTTCAGCTTTCTTTGTCAGCGCCTCACATTCCACTTCTTCTAAGAAGCTTATTGTTTTCCATTAAATTAAGCAGAAGGATCATCCTAGTATTGATAAATTAGTTGTCTTGATGAAGTAAGATAGTAAGCTTTATCTTTTTTTGTTGTTTTGTTTTGTTTGTTTTTCCCTAAAGTGGGATGGTGATTATGATTCATTAAGTTACCTGTAAAATTTAATTTCAAAGAACTGCAGTTGCTACAAGTAAATGACTGGTTCTTATTTTCTGTGTGTTAAATGTGCCAGAACATCTTATGACTTCCTCAAATTTTTCAGCTGAGAGAAAATGACTGCAATCAAGCATGCTTTACAGAGGGATATTTTCACTCCCAATGATGAACGCTTGTTGAGCATTGTGAATGTGTGCAAAGCAGGCAAAAAGAAGAGAAACTGCTTTCTGTGTGCCACAGGTACAGAGTAATGCCACACTGTATTTCTTGTCTTTGATGTTGTTTTCCATTCTGTTGCATTTGTCTTAGCTTTATTTACAATATTTATTCTTACTCCATATAAAGCAGGTGCTTTCCACTTGTAATGGACACAATTGGAGCTTATCCTTCAATTATTGCTTCTACTGGAACAGAAGCAAAACAGTGTACTTTTATTTGCAGATCTCATCATAATTTGAAATGAAAGAATCAAAATTATTTGTGTGGGACTGATGGGATTTTGAAGCAGGCTTTATGTAGTGCTTAAAAGGGGATTTAGTAGGCATCTAGGCTGCTCAGCCTAAATAAAATGCACTAAAGCGTACTGGTGAGAGTACGCTAGGGGCTCTGGAAAGGCTCACTAATTGATCTGAGTTCTAATGTTCCTTTGAGGGTATGTGTATTGTATTGCATCTCTTCAAAAAAGTAGGTGCTTTGGGTCGATATGCCAATAAATTAGCTTGCTAGTATTTATTTCTTTATTTATTTTACTCGGAAATCTCTGAAAACATTTTTTATTCTGAGTGTAATCTTCAGTTATCTCTGTGTTTTGTCTGTTATGTGGCCATGGTCTGAGGTCTGCTGTATTGAAAGAAAAGCAGATATGGTGGATGAAAATGTTTCAAAGATTCTTTTTTCATCAAACAAATACTATGAAATTCCACCCCCTCACACCTCCCTGATAATTAATTTCAGAAGTTGCAGTACAGCAGAAGCATGTTAAAGTAACGTGTGAATTTTGAAATTGCTCTTTTACTTCATTAATAGTGACAACGGAACGACCAGTGCAAGTAAATGTGGTAAAAGTGAAAAAATCTGACAAGGGAGATTTCTACAAAAGGCAGACTGCTTGGGCTCTTCGAGATCTTGCTGTTGTTGATGCCAAAGATGCTGTTAAAGTATGTGTAACTTTTTTTGGTTCAGTGCTTTTCTGGTAACATCCTTTTGGCTCCAAGTTAACTTTCTTCAAGTTTTATTAAAAGCTTAGATTAATAACACATTAATTAGGAATTAGGGTGATAGATTTCTGTGCTGCTACGTTTTCTTCCAGCATTTCCAGGAATATAACCCTGGTATAGTGAGCAAGAGTAGTCTAGATTTGCGTGGACAGCAATACTCTGAATATCTGCCTTGCTTGCTGTAGTCATCTCTCAGTGACTGCAGAGTGCTTGTGCTAAGGACCAGTACTTGTTTGTTTGCTTCAAGTCTTACATAAATTTTTACTTCAAGCTTAGTTTCCATTAAAAAGAGATTATGACCATCTTACTAATGACTTGAGCTACATGTGACTTTTATTGCTCGGACACTTAAAACATTCTTAATGAGCTGTATATAAGATTGAAGGTGATTCTCTAAATCATTTGTTGGAAAGAGTATGTTCCTGAGGTGGTGTTCTTTTTCCATAGAACAGTGAGAGCAACCTATTAAATGAAGCTGTTACCATACACTGAGATGTTACAAACAGGCAGATGTGAAAAGTCTTCATCCTGTGATGTCTGGTTTTATGTTCGGTTAACTGATGATTTGGAAGAATAGTGCAGAAAGCTATAAAGCTGAAAATGCTTTGATTTTCCCCTCCCCAAGTGTAGATTAAATGTATTTTGTTATTTCAGTTATCCACACAGTTGTTGGCTCTATTTTAGGTTTTCCTGGCTGTTCCTAAATGCCATTCGGGAGAACTGCTTCTTTCAAGTTAAGATTGAATTTAAAACCATCTTTCCAGGCTTTTTCTGGCAAATTCAGTAACTGTTTTCAGAATTATGGAGAAACATATATACTACTTTAATGAGCAATTTGGGATTTTTTTTTTTCCCAAAATCCCAAATGTTAAACTCCAAACTCATATTAAAAACAATCAGAATTAAAGTTGATAGGTGCATCATCGTTTGGTTTGCAAATGTGATCTTTTGCAATTTTTTTGACACAGGAGGCCTTTTCATGCACTAGTTGTAACACAACTCAAATTCTATGTAATGATACTGTTCAGAAATGTATGGTAATTATCAATATAAGCTACATAAAAAAAACCCAGAACTGCTTTTATTATGCTGTACAGGATGTACCATTTCCCATGACATGTGCTTTTATGTGTAGCCTGCTTCTACAGGTGGTAGTGACAATATTAGTAAGTAGCAGCAACGGTAGTGTTTACAAACTATATATAAAGTAAGACTTTAACATGTATCCGAGGCAATGACACTTTTAATTGAAAGGGGGCTGGACCTTGTAAAATGCTTGTAATATGATCTTTAAATCAGCCTATTACCAGTTACAGTCCATACTGAGTTCATAAGTGACTTTAGAAAGGAATGTACTTTTTTCAGTTGTTATCAAAGTAATGTTCTCACTGGGCAGTAAACCTAGTTGAAAATACTTCTATAGTAGTTTTTCATCATCAAAATACAAAATGGTCTTTTCTGTCCTGTTCAGTGCTATCAAGTACTACCATATCTATAAAATATATAAAGTGCTCAATTTTTTTCCTTTGCCTATTCCCCTAAGTGTCCTTGAATTGTGTTGTATATGTTGTCAGTAATTCCAGCTACCATTCGTAGATTCAGAAGGCTAACACAAAGTTATTCCAAGGACAGTGTTTTAGGGCAGGTAGCACTGTCAAATGTTTGATGAAATTCTTACAGATCTGTCTTGCATGTTATTGTTGCCTTATCTGGCTTGACAAAATACTGTCTTCATAGTGTCAGTTATGGTTTTTTACTTTCAGTTGTTTAGCACCTTCGTTAAGGTGACAGGGTTGATGTATCAGCTTAAGTTCGGCATCTGCGTAACTTCATTTTTATCCTGTCATCTCAATAATTAAGTGTGTAAAAAGTCTCTGCTGCTCAGAGAATCGTTTTACTGTTGAGCCTGCAACATATCTCATCTTTTGCAGGAGAATCCTGAATTTGACTTGCATTTTGACAAAGTATACAAATGGGTTGCAAGCAGCACAGTGGAAAAAAACACCTTCATTTCATGTATCTGGAAACTCAATCAGAGATATCTTAGAAAGAAAATTGACTTTATTAATGTAAGCTCACAGCTTCTGGAAGGTAAATTTCTACAACTGTATTTTAATTTATAATTATTTAATTTATAATTCAGTTTTAATTTATAATTATTGATGTAAAAAGATATACTAAAAAAAGATAAATCCTAATCACAATGCTTTTTCCTATTCAGTTTTATTCTTTTATTTTCTAAGCCTTCAGATAAATAAGGTGACTACAGAACAGATTTTGTTTTAGAAAACTGGGAACCAACACAATACTTTGTTAATAAGCTCTAAATATTGATAAGGTTATTGTATTTCTGAGACACTCTGTTTATCGAACAAAATAGAGTCTATCTGTGAGATCTAGTATGTCTAGTTGTGTAATAAATCTGCTTTTGTTCCCAACTTTTACCCTGAATTAGAAAAATGTTTTTAAGTGAGGCTTGGGTAGCATGCAAAAGGTTATTTGAAGCTTTATATGAGATTTCTAGTTTATAAACTGTGAAGCACGTGTTAAATTCTGCTGGAGTTTATGTGACTGGTTGCTAAGAAGACTTTGTATCTTGTTCACTCATGCTGTAGTAAATATTTTTACAGTCACATAGCTAAAATTTTTTAGTAAAGCCTAGTGAGTAAGCAGATCTCAGATTGGGTCTATCAGAGGTGGTTAAACTGTTGGTATTAAATACTGGACTGGCTTGTGCAGAAGAGCTTGGATTATAAATGTAAAACAAGGAGAAGAGCACTTTATTTTGGTGTTGACTGAAATTTGTTTTTAACCTACTTCTAACTTTTAAGTTTATGCAATATTAAAACATTCAAGCTTACTGCTCCTTAAATATATACACACACTGTTCATGCTTTGTCTACCTAATATTCTCTGCTTCCTTTCCTCTGCTTTTCCATACCTTATAATTCTTCAGAACTACCTAAAGTTGCAGAAGGTGCGTAACACCTTTTTTCCTTTATTTACCTTTGTAAGCATGTTTCTTAAATAATATGCCACCTTTTTTTTTTTTTTTTTCCATGTATATATATGTAGTGCTTTGGGTGGCTTATCAAAATTAAGTAGACACTGCTGTGAGGAAATCATAGTTCATGGAAACATTGTTACATAATTTTCACTTAAGTACTGATTTTCCTGCTGTAAAGCTTGTCTTGAGCATCAAGATATCTTTTACTTATTCAGGGATATATCTCTTAATCAACTTTAGTATGTTTCCCTTGTGCTCTGTCTACCAAAAGAGAGAATGTAACTTCTACTGATTTTTTGCCAACAAGTCTAGCATAGTACTGCAGTATATTCATTCCAGTGTTGGTTGCCAGCATGAGGGGTGAATGATTTGAGACAGCGTGTCCCTTTGTACGTGCCATAAAGGAAGGCAGCTGTTTGTATTTTGCTTATGTTGTGTAATTTGGAAAACATAGCTATTGGGAACCAGTTCTGGAAATCTTAATGAAGCTCAAGGAAGACTGAGACTCGAAAAAAGTGTACCTAGGTAGCACTTGTTTGGAAAGCTGCTGACCGGATTAATTTACGTAAAGGTAGTCAGATGTACTTAAGCACTCCTAAAACGCTTGTGACTTTCTGTACTTGATAATGTGTTTTATTTCCCTTCTCTATGTAAGAATCTGTTCCAAGTGGAGAGAATCAAAGTGTAGCAGGAGGTGATGAAGAAGCTGTGGATGAATACCAGGAGTTAAATGCAAGAGAGGAACAGGATATTGAAATAATGATGGAAGGGTGTGAATATGCTATTTCTAACGCTGAAGCCTTTGCAGAGAAGTTGTCGAGAGAGCTACAAGTGCTAGATGGGGTAAACATTCCTTCTAACATACAGCGTGTTAGCACCTTGAACGGTTTCATTGATACTATGTGGTGTTCTTTGAAAAGATAGCCAACATCTTCTGCCACGAATGCAAACGTAACTGTATATCTGCTCCTAAGCAGAGCCACATCCTCTCTGTTTCTGTAATTTAACAATCTTCATCTTCACCTTCCAGACTTTCTGGGGTGAGTTGCCCGCTTTCAAATGAGGAATTCAGAAGAAAAAAGGGAGGCATTCTGCATGTACCTTTCTTGAAGGCAGCAGTGCAGGAAGAGAGAGAATAGATGTTAATGTCTGTAGATGTGAACTCCTATGCCTAAAAATACTACTCAAAGTGTAACTAGGAAACTGTTTTAGTGTAGTAACATTGCAGTATTTGTCTGTCTGTAGCAGTACGGTGTTGCTTGCTATTTTGCTTTTTAAGCAACCCAACATTCTCACAAGTCACTTAAAAAGCTTGAGGAGATACAGAGGATGCAGTCTTCAGGGAACAGTCAACAACCTCGTCCAGTCATGTGTTTCTCTTCTGTTTTGAAAATGGTTGTTGTCATAGAAGCTGATCCTGCAACAAAAAATATTACTTTATCACTTAGGCTGTTGTTCTGGAGCTTTGGAAGGTGTTTATTTGACAGTAAAAGAGACAGGAGATAGATGTAAAAATGTCTCTTAAAATGTTGTGGCTTAACTTTCTGTACAGGCAAATATCCAGTCAATTATGGCCTCGGAGAAACAGGTGAATATCTTGATGAAGTTGCTGGATGAAGCTCTAAAGGAAGTTGACCAAATTGAGCTAAAGTTGAGCAGTTACGAAGAAATGCTTCAGAGCGTAAAAGAGCAAATGGATCAAATTTCAGAAAGCAACCACTTAATCCACCTCAGCAACACAAATAATGTGAAACTGCTGACAGAGATAGAGTTCTTAGTGGTAAGCACTTTTATTGTGTTTACTATGGTTGTTCACATCGGGTATAAAACTCTTAGGTTGCTACCTCCTTCAGCAACCATGTAGGAAGTTCATTTAAAAATAATGAGTTTATTTTTTCTGTTTTATCATTGCATTAACTCCAGTGAGTTTTTATAATAATGTTGTATTTATCGTTCTTGGTTCAGCAGCATAGCAAACTAACCTGCTTCTGGCTTATGGACCACACTATCCATTATTTTGTAGAATCACATGGATTTGGCTAAAGGTCATATAAAGGCTCTGCAGGAGGGAGATCTGACATCTTCTCGAGGCATTGAGGCCTGCACTAATGCAGCAGATGCCCTTCTGCAGTGTATGAATGTAGCTCTTCATCCAGGTAATGTTTTTGTTAGATTACTGTCTAACACAAAATTTAATATGGTAGCGCCTTCTCGTGCCTTTCCAGCTAGTCTCAGACTTTGTGTCGGTAGATTTGAGGAAATTGTGACCTCTTGTTCTCTTGGTTCCATATACAATATAGTACTGTACATTTTGTACTCTGAGAAGTTTGGTTTTTTTTTGTTTTAGGACATGATATGCTTCATGCAGTGAAACAGCAACAGCAGCGGTTTAGTGACTTGCGTGAGCAATTTGCACGGAGACTTGCCAGTCATTTGAACAGCGTGTTTGTTCAGCAGGTATTATTCTTACTGTTTTGTATGAAATTTTCAGTCACAAACTGTTCCTGAGGAGAAGAAAAACTATTAATGAGACCAGTTCTGTGGAATAAGCAGTAAAGAAGTGGACTGCTAGAGGCACTTCAGACAAATATTATTATTTTGTAGTTGGCTACAAAAGTCTTACATTAAAAAAAAAAAACAAAACAACGAACCAACCAGCTCTTTTTAGTGGGTACTATCTGAATGAAGCACATCATGTGATATAAGGAATTATTTTAATTGTGAAGCTTGACTAATTAAGGAGAAAAAGCACTGACCTTTTTTAAGGGTGTCAGAGACTGAGAACGCTGGAGTACTTGCAGTCTCAATGTCAAGGGCCATAAAAAATATAGAGAGTAAAATGTCAAAACATTATTTTTGAGCCTTAATTTGAATATTAAGAACTCAGTGTTCTGAGGTTTGTTTCCTAAAGGATGGATGATTTTTTAGATCAATCTTTTAATTTCTGTATTTTTTTATCTCCAATTAGTTTACTCAGACCCTCCTTCGACTCTATAACAGGTCCCACTCTATTTCAGTTCCAGTGAGTACATTGGGTTTGATACAAGTATTTCTAACTAATTTTTTTTGAGCTTGACTTATCTAACTAGCTGCTGCATCTTTGGCTTTATAAAAATAAATTTGTCCTTACCGATTGCAGAGCATCAGACTTATGCCCCTTCTCACTTCCATTATTTTTATCAGCCCTCAAACTTTGTTTATCATTTATGAGCTAACATGCCTCTGATCTGATCTCCAGACATTACTAAGAGACAGACTGAGAAATAGGGAGGAAAAGCATTTCCAGGAAGTCATACGTGTGCAACTGCTGCGGTTGTTTCAAATTGTATTATTTGTAATTAAAAAATAACGATGTTTTTATATGTATCAAAGTTTGAAAGTTTTAGTTTTTATGTATTAGACTGTGCACAGAAAATGGAATAGAGTTATGCTGGATAAGAGTATAGAAAATTGCACTTGAGAGTACAAGCCTGCCTTTTATGGCAAAGATAAATGCTTCATGTATTTGTTTCACTGTGCAGAAGAATTCCAGTTCTATAACATGTTATTTTTTTTTGTCTTTAGCTTTTGTTCTTAAGAAGGTGTATTTCTCCTATTTTCATATTTTAAAAAACTGAGCACACAGACTGTGTGTCCTGGCCTCTAAATGAGAAATAGAAGCTGTGTTGTGTAAGTCCAGTGCAAATGCATTCACAAAGTTTGAATATTGGACTTGAATTTGAAAGTGGCTGTTTAAGAGAATGCTTTTTCTGATGTTCTGTTCTGAGGATTTTATTTTTAAAAATGGTAAGAAGTTATTATTACTATGTAATACCATGAATATTAGATGAAATACTAAAAACACTTCAGTGCTATTGAGAATGGTATTACCAATTTGCAATTATTTTTTTGTTTGTTTGTTTGTTTTTAATTTCTGGTACTAATAGTGGCTTCACATTGTCTTGTCATATAAACTTGCCCTCTGAAAAGTTTTTGCCTGCTGTTACCTGTAAGGCATTAATCAGGAGATAAAGTACATGACCTCACTGTAAGGTTAAGCAGCAAGAGTTCATTAACTGCAAGAGATGAGCCTCTGCAAAGCCTTTCTGCTTGTTGTAAAAGTTGTGTACTTAATTTTGAGGTACAGATTAAAGCGTTGGCGATTTAACATTTTTGTGTTATCTTACTAAAATGAACTTGTTTTGTTACTCTGATTAATAGAATACAGCCATTTCTCTTTCCCATGGTTTTTGAAAAGTCTAACTGGAATACTTTGTTACATTTAACATCTGAAGAGTTGCATTACTTGTTTAGAATGTTTCCTTAAAAATAAATAAATAAATAAGATTAAAAAAAAAAAAGGCACTTCAGAAAAAACAAAGACACATAAAGATTTGTAAATGAAAATGGCAAATGAAAACATGGTGCTGTGTATGCAGCTCCTAACACAAGGAAGACACTCTGATTCAAAACTTGTTAGCTGGAAAATGTAAGTTTTGTTGACATTTTGGCCTCAATATATTATCTTAGAAGTACGAAATTTAGGTGTTTGGTTTTTGTGTTTTTTTTTTTAAAGCAAAGAAACCCAATGCAGTGATTCAAACTACTGTTGTAAGATACTGAAGTGATTTGTCTCCTTTACATAAAAGTGAGAATAAATCTTAAAAGCTTTAACCAGAAATGCAACTTGGCCATTTGCTGCAGTGTTAACAACTGTGTGCAGTAACTGTTACTAACAGTTCACATAGTTCTCTTTACTGTGTCCTGATAATATTTGATTAACCTTGCCATATGTCTATAACTTCAAAGATTTATTTAAAAAAAAAAAACAGCACAAAACCAGACAGCTTCAGCATCACATTAAAAGGCAGTGCTGGGTTTTCTGCCTTTGAAATATGGAATTGTTCAAACTATGAAATAGTTGCATAAAAAACTTGTATCTTTTGGTAATGGTTGATATAAATATATGTGTAGCGAGAGGAAGCCTGTTAATGAGATGGAAAAGGTACCTCTAGAAGCTGCATGATGTTTTGGAGCAGACTTAATCAGGATATAATTTTAGGACAGCCTAAATTAAGGGAATTTATTGTCTGAGGGGATTTGTCAGCTGGCTTTACAAAGAATGAAACTACTAAGCAAAAATAAATAATTCTATGTAATAAAGTGACATGAATAAAATTGTTAGATGAAAGAAGCAATAGAAATTTGGATAGCCAAGTGTTTCCCAGCAGTAAGATGAACTAGCCTGTGGACTGACATAGTTGAGGAAAGCTGTGAAAGCCACCAGGTAAATTATCTTAAACTATAATGAACCTGAGCATTAAAATGCATGCAGTAGGTGTAGGGGAGAGAACCGCAAATGTTTTTCTATATCTGGTTTTTATAAAAGTGTATGAAAGATCTGTTGAAAATATTTGCACTGTGCATGCCCAGAAGTACACCCAGGATCCGGGACGGCCTCAGTAATCACAGCAGCAGCTGCGTGGCTGATGTTGGCTGGTTTTCAATTTTAAATTGGGTGTTGCAATAATTACAATTTCCAGAGTTAGCTTTTTTTTGGAATCTGACTACAAGATTGTTTTTAGAAGGGAGATTTATAGTGTGACCCTTCCCATTGCCTGTGAGAATAAATGAATGAGGTTGTCTAGGACTTGTTTCCTTGAGTCCATTTGTGTCCCAGTTTATGTAGTTAAGAGAATAGGACGCAAAAGTAAGTGCATGTTCATGTTGGATACAAAAAAGTAGTCCAGGTCTGTTCAGAAGCTGGCATGTTCACATTGCATTACTTAATAAAGGTTAATATTTTATAAATAATATGAAGACTTCATTTTCTAAAAACAAAAGTCTTTGAATTTATTGCGGAAGCTTTTAGGGTTTTTTTAACCAAAGACTTGAACTGATTAGTACCCAATACAGTAGAAAAGGGTGAGCCAAAATTGCTTTAGTTCTGATTCTGTAATCCAGACTGGCTTCTGTTCCAACTTAAAGACATGCAAAGGCAGTTTTTCAACTGTGTAGCTTATATTCTGCCACCTCATATCCAAGACAGAACTCCAGGAATGGTTCCTCTGTCAGGGACTGACATTGACTGACCTGCATAAACCACCTGCATGTTATGCTGCAGGAACTGGAGATTAGTTAGTACAATCTTTCTGTGCTGCCGTGACACAAACTATACTTACGATGAAGTTCTTTGATTTATTTATTGCAAGCCTGGTAGAAAAGATTTCACAGAAAATACTAAAGCTATTCTAACATTAAGTTCCGTTCTTCCCTCCGTTAACCTAGCGCTAATGATTGTGTGTTCTGCTACGTGGCTGAACTGTGCTGTTACTTTGCTTCCCAGGTTTCTGAATGTCCAGGGAAGCTTGTGAGTTCAGTAGGTGAAAGCTTCAAAAAGCTAAATCATATGTTGTTCAAGCAATTTCTAGATTTTGGTGTTATGCAAGATATTTTGATGCTTTTCTGTTTCTGAACGGGATGCTGTCTACATTATACATTTTCCAGAAAACTTCTCGTACATCTGTATAGTGCCTCAAGATTTACTTTGATGCTTTCTCTTATCAAGGGTCACGATCAGAGTTCTACTCTTGCCCAGCACTCTGTTGAATTGACGTTACCCAATCACCATCCATTTCACAGAGATTTACTTCGATATGCTAAACTGATGGAGTGGCTCAAGAATACAGATTATGGAAAATATGAAGGGCTAACAAAGGTATGTGAAGTGCTCAAATGATGCTAAAGCATGTACATAATATACTGGTTTTGAGAGTCAAAAGAATTGCCTATGTGCGTGTGCATGTCCTTTTAATATTCCTTTCTATCAAATTTAATACACTGCTTCTCTTTTCTTCTTCCTCTTTGGGGTAGGAAATTTCATTTTTGTTGTATCCGGTATTTTTTTTTCCTGCACTAAGATTCTGTGTGTCTGTTCTGAAGTATCATAAGATAGTAATAATTTTGTAAAATTACAAATTGTTGTTGCAAATAAATTATTTTGGGATTGATTGAATCTTATGTAAGCACATAGAGCTTGTGTCTGTCAAAGTTTTCTGGTTTTCTGTTTTCCTTCTGAGAATAGTTATAAAGAAGGTTAAGTGCTCAGGAATATGTGTAGGAATGGCATCCTATTTGCTTTTTTTGAGTGTAGCAACAGTCTAGTAAAAGAGGCTGCTGAATACTCTCCATCTACCCTTGAATTGACTTCTGTAAAGCTTTGCTCTTAGTAATCCTGTTAGTATGTACCACATTGCATATCTTTCTTAATGGAAGGGAAGTAGCAGTTTCTGACTGATGCTCAATGAACTCACTAGGAAAATGAATATAACCTGCTTAAATATCGTGAATATATTTTTGTGCATGTAACATACATATCTATACACACATACAGTCCAATAGTTTATTTAGTAGAGCTTACTGTTTTTTAAGAACAATTTAACTGTAATAGAACAAAGTCAATAAGTATACCTCTTAACTAACTTTATGTTTTTCTTTCAAGAATTATATGGATTATTTATCACGACTATATGAGAGGGAAATAAAAGATTTCTTTGAAGTTGCCAAGATCAAGATGACAGGCACAACCAGAGAAGGAAAAAAGTTTGGTAAGCCTCCAGGAGGCCCATATCTTGCTTTGAATCTTTGTATTTGCTCATAAAATTCTCATTACAATACCTAGGGCCAATTTTATAATGGCGTAAAATTGTTTACTTTTGGCAAGATAGAAGTTAGATGAAAACTACGATTGGTGTTGTGGAAGTCAGAAATTTTACCAAAGTATCACAACTAACATCTTGTGAAATTGGCCAAGATTGGAAAGGTAAAATGTGATACTTCTCGGATTTTCAAATCTACGTTCACTTTTTAACAATCTATCAACCATGTTTTATTACTTGAACTTTCTCACTTTATTGAAAAATCAACTCTTGTAATTAAATAAAGCTTGGGCAGTACATATGAGTGTTCCTTCTGCTATTATTTTCTGTTTTTAGTAAGTTTTGCGTGGATTTTGAAGAAGTTGGTGTTTATGCTCATTCCACCTAAGAAAACTTTGTATTTTCAGTGGGATTTACCTGTGTAGTCCGAGGCTAGAAATCAGGCTTTATTAAATTGGAGGTCTTTCCATTTAAGTGAGTATGAATTCCTGCTAGGATTAAATAGTCTAGTGTGTGTGTATGGAAGTGAAGGTTATTAAAAAAATAATCTAAATACTTAGAAAGCAACAATGATGTAGTTGTATTTATATATTGGCTATTCTGCATTTTACAGTGCACCATTTCAAAACTTGTTTAAATTATTTATCCCAGTTCACCAGTTTCCAAATTCTAAATTCCAAAATGACGTGCAACTTTAATTATCAAGTTCTGTCAAGTCTGTGTTGGGGTCCTGAACTTCTCCTTTGAAGTTTGATGGTAAAGAACAGAAAAAAGTAATGAAAGGAAGAAAGCAGGAGAGTGGTGAGGTTTGACTGAGGGGAGGGGCAAGCTGGAAAGATGTTAAGTCTTTGTCATGCAGTTAGAGAGCAAGTGGTGCCATAATGTGTAATTGTCAGAATAGTTAAATTCTTAAATCTTGAAAAGCTGTCTTACTGTAAGAATTAAAAAAATTAATGTAAATTTATTTCTAAAATATTCTGAACACTTTACCTTGGCACTTCTTTTGGGATTTGTGTTTGCAAGGAGATGGTTTTTGCAGAAGTTTCCTAACTTTCTTAAATGTCATGGAGTGATANGAGCTGCACCTTGAGAAGGCTTCTGTCATGTATTTGTGCAAATGTATTTATTTTTGAACAGCTTATACCAGTGTGTAATTTCAAAGGCTTCTGTGTTGAAGGTAGTGGTTGTACTACTACTAGTTGCACATGAATTAAAAATAAGAAATCATAATAGTAAACTTATTTAAGGAATAGTGTAGGTGCATAATCTTCCAGTTGTACTCGGACACTAAAGATGACCTGTTTCCAAGCTGTGTTGGTGTGTGTTCTTGCCTTTTTTTGTGCTTTGGGAATAGCACCGCTATTTGAATGCCTCAAACGCAGAGAGGATGCTGGGAAAATTCTGGCATTCTATGCTAGTGCAAGGTTCTTTGTCTGCATTTTTATGGCAAAACAAAAATCGGATGAAGCCAAGACTTTGATACTTAAATACCATAAAATCAATGTGGGAAAGAGTGCTACTACTGTCATATGTTTATATGATGTGGATTCTCAGAAGCCACCATGGCTTCCCAGATTGTGCAGGGCCTGATTTATACCTGTAGTTCCTCACATTCTGAAATATAGTCCCATGCGTTTGGAAACTGAGGACAATGGACAAGTGGGCCCAGTGCGTGACTGATGCCTATGCCAAATATATCAGGCCTAAACCTTTTTATTCAAAAACTGCCAAAACCCCCAAGAGCTAAAAACCAGGCTGAATTAAATCTGGGTTTGACGTTATAATTGTCAGTAGTGTTGCCTACTTGAGAACATCTGGTATTTAAGATATGTTTGTGGCATTTAGCATTATTTACTCATTCTATTAGAGTAGGTTCTGCTTGCCTGCTCCATTTTTGGGGGCTTATAGCATCCATCCTCATCAAGAACTTCTTAATACCACATATTGCTTTTAGTGTATGTATGCAAATGCCTTTTACTGGTTAGGGACTCTCTGTTTACTACAAATGTCCATTTACTCTAAATTTCATACTGAAGTCCTCTCAACGAAATTTTTATTATGAAAAAAACCACAACCAAACAACCAAAAAAACCAGGAAAACCACACTTTTTTTTTTACATATATATTATATAGTTATTGTTTTCATCCTTTCTGAATTTGCAGTCATCAATTATTGGTGCAGCATGAATACAAAAGTTGTATTCTCTATGTATATATCCTTACCTGCAAACAACAGAAAAGGTTAGCCAGTCTTACTGTTGATGTGAATGATTTTGCAGTACTGGTGTGTGTTTTTTAAATTGAAGACATGGACAATATCTCTGACTCAGTACAAAGCTACACAAGTACATTTTAATTTCTTCATGTCTATTATGGTAACAATGACTGATCTTGGAAACTGAGTCTTCTGCACTATTAACGCTGACACATAGAACCCTAAATTTATGGACTTCTCAATTTGGGAGAACTTAAATACATGTTACCAAAAATCTGCTTTGAATCACAGAATCACAGAATCACAGAATCCTAGGGGTTGGAAGGGACCTCGAAAGATCATCTAGTCCAACCCCCCCTGCTAGAGCAGGGCCACCTAGAGTACATCACATAGGAACATGTCCAGGCGGGTTTTGAATGTCTCCAGTGAAGGAGACTCCACGACCCCCCTGGGCAGCCTGTTCCAGGGCTCTGTCACCCTTACAGTAAAAAAATTTTTTCGAACATTCAACTTGAACCTCCTATGCTCCAATTTACACCCATTCCCCCTTGTCCTATTTGAAGACACTATATTAAAAAAAAAAAAGGCAAAGTTTAAAACCTAGAAGCTTAGAAGCTTACTCCGTTTTTCATGTAGCTTAGATCCTGAATTACTAGAATAGTACCTCTCCAACTAAATGTGTTTGCAGTGTAGTTACTTGCTGCTTATAGTTCTCCGCATGATTCTTTCCAGTTAGAGCTTAACTTGCATCTTGTGCATGGTTTGTGCAAACTGCATTTTAACTTGTCTTTGTCTTTGCTTGCAACCTAATCCATCCCAGCTACACTGCCTCGAAAAGAAAGTGCTGTCAAACAGGAAACTGAGAGTGAGTATAACTAGTTGCATCAGTTGGTATTGTCAATGCATGTGTGTCAATGTAAAGATGTGGTGCTGCATCACGGAAAATCTACCCAGAGCTGAAGCACTCTGTTCAGAATGAAATAAATATTAGCAGAATCATTGTTTTTGCAAAGCAAAAATGAAGCACAGGGAAAATGGCTCAACATAAAAGTAGAGAAAGTTTGCAGGTAAAGGCAGCATCTTTTCGTTTTCCCATGCTATTAGTTCATCTAAAAAATACATTTGTGCCTGAGAGCTTGTCATAGTTTTCCAACTCTTCTAGTAAGTAGAGATAACTTTCATTAGAGCTGTAGGCTTTGTCTTGTGTCCCTAGACTAGATACCAACATAGTAGTTAAAAGCAGTTATGCAAGTTTCATTTAAGTTTCTTTGTGGTTGAATTTACACACGGGTCAAATATCAATGATTTCTTTGTCTTGCCCCCCCTGCCCCGTTCCAGGTTTCCTGTTCTATTTATTTTTGGGGGGGAGGGTGTGTTTCTCACCTAAGAGAAGGTCCCACAATATCAGGAAAGAAATACTGAATGTTAATTATGATCAAAAGGGACCAATAACAGTAGAGTTACTGTGGGATTGTAGATCCAGCAAAATAGCTGGAGCAAACTATGTAGCCAAAAGGATGTTAACAGCAGAAAGATCAAGATGAAAAGGTGCATCTGAAAAAGTGTGTGTATATATAAAGCTTTTTAATTTTTTCCCTCTTGCGGATTAATTCTTCTGCCTGTGGCAGCCTTTGCCCAAAGTGCATTCACAAAGTTCGTATCCAATCTTTGCTTCCAAGCTTTCAAGGAGAATACCTATCCCAGTGTTCTTGGTTTGCTGCTTTTATACCTTTTCCCATACTTTACAGTAAGGGCTTATGTAGCTACATGGTACTTTGAACCTTGCTAAAGTATTTAAGTTACTTTGTAATGAGAAAATAATACATTCATAGCAAAAGCATTTGCAGTTTAGACAAAAAATGAGTTTGATATTAATGTAGGTGTACTTGAAACTCTTGGTCTTGTGTTCTGTAATGAACCTGTTCTTCTTGAGTATTTTACTGTGCCTTATCTTCCCTCCTTCATAGTTCTTTTTGTTTCACAGGTCTTCATGGAAGCTCTGGAAAATTGACTGGATCTACTTCTAGCTTAAATAAACTCTCTGTTCAGAGTTCAGGAAATCGTAGGTCTCAGTCATCCTCACTGTTGGATATGGGAAACATGTCTGCCTCTGACCTTGATGTGGCTGACAGAACAAAATTTGATAAGGTAAAGCCAAAATTTTGCTTAGGTTTCCTGTTGCTTTTGTACTAGAAGAGTCTTACATACCCTTCTTGTATAGTTTAAAACTCTGTACTGTTGAAATCTTAAAACGTGCCTATTTCAGATTCTCTTTGTGCCACACAACTTACAAAGGCAGTTTCTAAGAAATATGCAGGTCAGACTATTATTCTCTGCTTATAAGATTCCATTTAGTTCCTTTACATGCTGCATGTGAAATACACCTTCTAAAGGTTACTGAAGAAAGAAAGTGTAATATCCTATGCAGTTAAAATGAATGTTGCTAACTGTTCTTAATATTTGGTGTGTTGATAAAATATTTGTCTGTCTTTAGATTTTCGAGCAAGTATTAAGTGAACTAGAGCCTCTGTGTCTGGCAGAACAGGACTTCATTAGTAAATTTTTCAAACTACAGCAACATCAGAGCATCTCAGGAACAACAACGGTATGACTTTTCATTCTCCCACTGAAGTAAAAAAATGCTGAACAGCCCTCATAAAAGACAACTTCTGAATTGATCTGGAATTATGCGATCCAGGTGTTCAGTATTTTTTTCTCCATTAGCTGGCAGCATCTTTAATTTTGGCTGATCAATACAAAATTAATTAAGGAAGGACTGACATCTTCCAAACATGGCAGTGTTTCCTTGTAAAATCACAGTAAGCACTTCATCAGGCTATGTAGGAAGGCAAAGGGGAGTAGTTGTGGATAGTGTTGTATTTATTGGAATATGACCTGAAAACTACCAGAGCCTTGCAAACAACTGTATTTGATGCTTTGATGGGGAAATAAAAATAAAATTTAAAAATCTTGGTTTTATCAGAGATACTTGTCTCCAATTCTATATTTAAGTGATAAACTTTCAGCTTCCTGTTGATACATTCCGTGTTCTTGCAGAATGAAGCAGAGGAAATGGATGGAGGGACTTTATCTCGTTCATACACTTCTGGTATTCCACAAACAGTATCATCTGAGTATGTGCTGCTTTTGCTTATTATTGATTCTTAAGCCTACATGTGAATTTATTTGGCATATAAAACTCCATAATCAGAAATTGTTCAGTTTTAGTGAAAGTGAATACTGAACACTCTAATTTTGCACCTAAACACTGAATGTGTCAGTAAATATAAAAAAAAAATAAATATGATAGGATGGATGTTTCTGTCTATAGTAGTATATAAAAAAGATGCTTAATTCTCTAATAGTTTGCAAAGTGAAAATAGACACTGAAATATGCTTTGCAAAGTTCTGAATTTAGTGTGTGGTAGCTTCCACACAGAAAACACTTCTTGGAATATTTTATACCTGTGACTATTGATTTTTATGGTGTGACATTGGAATTTCTTTCCTTAGCAGCATTTTGAAAATCGTGATATTTGTTGAATGCAGATAAGACTACTATATCCCATAGACTTTAGCACAGAACATGCAAGATGGCCTGGTAAACTGTCAGAGTAATATTTTTATCTTCTGCATTTTTAATAGGAAGGACATGATCCGACAAATGATGACAAAAATATTTCGTTGTATTGAACCTGAGCTGAATAATCTTATAGCGCTGGGGGACAAGATTGATAGCTTTAATTCCCTTTATATGTTAGTTAAGATGAGTCATCATGTATGGACAGCACAAAATGTGGACCCAGCTTCCTTTCTCAGCACGACGCTTGGCAATGTTTTGGTGACAGTCAAAAGGAACTTTGATAAATGCATTGTAAGTTCTTCAGTTAGTCTGATTGTTAACTGTAGTATAGGAAACCCACTTCTACCCAGTTTGATTTGGCATTTCTTTACATTTTTGCTTTTAATTTAAAGTGAAAATTAGTAACTCTATTGCTCTTCTACTGGCCAAACCTTCAAAAAAGATCAGCTCATTGGTGGTTGTGTTTCTTTTTCCTCTCTGTTCTAGTTTTCTTCAATAATACAGCTATTTGTAACAAGTACGACTCGCTCCTTCACGGCTGAGAGCTACTGACTCTTTTAGTAGTTTGTTTACATTTGTACTCTTACTGAGATTACCAAAGTCAGTCAAGTGAACTGTAGCTCTCTGCCTTTGGTACTTACCAAATCCAAACTTTATGTACTTAAGAGGGTTTTCCTTTCCTCCTTTGCAATTAATTTGTCAAAAAGACATCTCTTGCATATGTTCAGTTATTTCTATCTTCTAACAAAAACTTGGTTTAGATAAAATAGCAAATCTTCTGGCAGTAGCAGAGGCAACTCCTACTGTCAAACTTTCTTTTGCTGATAGAGTATGACCATTATATGAAATGTGGCAAGATTAATGAAAACACAGTTGCTAGTATAACTTTTTTGTCTTGCCATAAATATAATTTGTCCCTGGGCCAACATAAGATGACTGACAACTCTTGATCAATTTAATAAATAAAATATTTTGAAGCTGATATTTGTTTGGATTATACTCAGAAATAGAGTCTTGGTAGAAGATTAAAGAAACTTCCTAAAGCAAAATGAATTGTTAGCTTGGCTGAATAAGAAAAGTGGAGTTCCTTTTTAGATTATAGAGATTGTAGAATGGAAATTAATTGCTTCTGGTGGATAAGCTTGGGGGGGGGGGGGGGGGGTTTTTGTTGTTTTNGGTGGGGGGGGGTTGGTTTTGATTTTATTTTTTTGTCTGTGGGTGCTTTTTTCTTAATACAAAATAAACTATAGTTGCAAGATTATATTTACCCATCTTCTTTTTTTCTTTCCAATTATTTCATTTTGTAAAACAACTTTTTGAGGGTATAAAAGGAGGAAGATTAAGTAGATACAGTAATTGAAAGATAAAATTATTCTCTTTGACTAAATGTCAGTTTTTCAGTACATCTGTATTTTTCTTTTACTAGTTATGTGGTCTGTAGTTGTATATTAATAGGAGACTAACATCTGTTGTTGTCTTGAATATAAGAGTAATCAAATGAAGCAGATGGATGAAGTAAAAATCTCAAAGAAGAGTAAAGTTGGGATTCTTCCATTTGTTGCTGAATTTGAGGAGTTTGCAGCCCTTGCTGAATCAATTTTCAAAAATGCAGAGCGACGGGGAGACCTGGATAAAGCCTACATAAAACTTATTAGAGCTGTTTTTGTCAGTGGTAAGTCTTCTGAAGTTGTCATAGTTACTAAAATGATTGTTTCTTCCTATTTATATAAAATGTTGCTCCAATTAACAGATGAATTTTATTTATTTTTAAGATGCTATTGCAAGCCATGTGATCAATTTTGGTTATCTCTGTTACTGGTAGGAGAAAGTGTAAACATTTTGATTATAGTATATTTTTTAGGAGTAAACTGTAGATATTTCCCTTTGTGCATACCTCTAAAATAACTTTCACTTATGACAGAGGGAAGTGAAAGTTAGGGAGGCAGAGAGAGATGGCAGGCAGCAACATGACAGGCTCAATCTGAAGTAGTTTCCTGTCTTTTCTCCCCCACTGTAGCTTAAATGAGGAGATGAATCTGGATTGGATCCCTGGCATTTGTTCTTAATACTGTTCATCATCATAGCCCAGTCTAAAATCACTTGAGTTCTGGCTGTGAATTTGATCCTTTCTTGGCAGATGAGGTCCTTTGTGTCCTACCTGACACAGCAGAATGTCTCTCCAATCCTCCCTTTTTTTGTATCTGTAGTCTGGAAAAACAGTAGCAACACCCTTGTTCTATTGGTTTTATTTAACATTAACAGAAAAAAAAAAAAAATAAACAACCAGCAGGTGAGGGGGATATGCAAGCCAATGAACTCTGGAAAACTTGTCCTTCCCTTTTAAAAGGGAGGATGTGCACCAACAGATGGATCTCTCCGTGCTGATTTACCTGAGTAGTTTCAAACACTGAGATTGACCTTTTTTTAGGGGACGACTGGGCAAAAGGAGACAGAGGAAATAAAGCTGGTTTGAGGAAATTATAGTGTAGTGGTTCTGATCATACTAGGATATCATGAAGAAACATTACTTCACGGTACAGGAGACTAGAGTCCGTATGAAGTCAGCAAGAGTATCCCAGCTGATAAGAGAGTGAATTTGGAAAAAGTTTTTTTCACCCATCTTCTGTCCTGAAGAATTTACTGTTCAAGTAAAACTAAGCAAACACCAATAGACAGGAAAAATTACACAATGATACAATAATTATTGTAGGAAGAGCTTAGAAAAGCATGTTTTAAAAGGGGTTCAAAATTATGCCGGTCAAACACTGAAAAAGAAACAAAATGTGTTTCAGAAAAGTATGGAGCAAACTTAGAGAACAAAGAATTATGGTGGGGGAGGACAAGGGACAGAAGTAAATAATGATATGAAATAAAATTAAGTACAAAATCAATGCAAGCAGTAGGGTATTTAATTTACAATTAATGTTTGAAACAGGTCAAAAAGATACAGTACTCCAGGTAGAACTGGGGGAGGGGGTTGTTAAAAATTAGGTGGTGAGACCAAAATTGCCAGTAGCAGACTTTTCCTAGTTGGCAGTTCTGACTGAAATGAATTTGTGATCTTTATTCACCCCCTTGGTAGAAGCCATCCTCTTTCAGCCTGTGTTTAGGCGCAATAAGGGAGGGATAGGTAGGATTTCTTTTGTCTCCTCTGTTTTTTGTTTTTGGTTTGGTTTTTGTTTTGTTTTGGTTTTTTTAAGGTGTGAAGATAAAAGTAAGAGACCTATGTACAGGATTATCCGTTTTAATTATTAAATTTAGATATTGACAGTAACTTTGATCATGACACTAACAAGCAAAAATTGAGACACAAAGTAGTAATTTTTTTAAAAAAAACCCATATAACGCTGTTGAGATTTCTGTTCTAGCAAGGAGGGGAATCAACTTTCTTTAGGGTTTCTTAAATAGTTCTATCATGAGAAATCATTAGGGATAGCGAAAGCATTTTTGTCAACCTCCATGGAATGTGACTTGTTTCACACTTATGTGAAGAAGACCCATACGTACTCACCATTTTGTATTGTTTTTACAGGTGACTTTTTTTGGCATACAAGTATATTTCATGGTCTTCGAGCCTGTTTACTACTTCTTCTGAAGGCTCTCAGATACTGACTTTTTTTTTCATGGCAGTTATGACAATTGCTGATACAAATGGTTATCATTATCATTGACACAAAATCAAAAATTTCTGACATTATGACATTTATTGGTTATGTTTTTCTGAATTTGGTTGTCCTTTTAGCATTCTAAGTATTCTGCTTCCTTTTACTTTCAGTTGAGAAAGTAGCTAATGAAAGCCAGAAGACACCCAGAGATGTGGTCATGATGGAGAACTTCCATCATATTTTTGCAACACTTTCCCGCCTGAAAATTTCTTGTCTCGAGGCTGAGAAAAAAGAAGCCAAACAGAAATACACTGATCATCTTCAGTCTTATGTGATCTACTCCCTTGGACAGCCTCTTGAGAAATTAAATGTAAGTTTATTTGAGTTTATATGCATTTTTATGGTACAGAGTAGTCTTTCTCAAATGTTTGGTTTGCACTGTCTGATCTCTCTATTGCTGCATCTAGAGTAGAATCATGGAATGGTAGGGGTTGGAAGGCACCTCTGGAGATCAAGTCCAACCCCCCTACCAGTGCAGGAACACCTAAGGCAGGCCACACAGGAACACACCCAGGCAGGCCTTCAAAGTGGTCAGAGAAGGAGACTTGACAACTTCTCTGGGCAGCTTGTTCCCAGGGCTCTGTCACTCTCAGTAAAGTTTTTCCTTGTGTTGAGGGGAAACTTCCTGTATTTCAGCTTGCAACCATTACCTCTCGTCCTATCATGGGGCACAACTGAAAAGAGACTGGCCAGAACTGAACACACTACTCCAGATGTGGTCTCTCTAGGGCAGAGTAGAGGGGGAGGAGAGTCTCCCTGCACCTGCTGGACCCACTCTTTATGCCCCCTGGGATGCCATTGGCCTTTTTGTCCCATGGATAACTTACTGTCCCCCAGCACTCCAAGGTCCTTATCTGCAGAGCTGCTTTCCAGCAGCTCTACCCCTAACGTGTACCAGTGTATGGTGGTGTGCCTGCCCAGGTGTAGGACTCTACACTTACCCTTGTTGAACTTCATTAAGTTTGCCTTTGCCCAGCTCTCCAGTCTGTCCAGATCTCGTTGGATGGCAGCATGGCCTTCAGGTGTATCAGCCACAAATCTCTTCTTTTTTATTATTTTAGACTCAAGTATGCCTGGCAGGAGTACTCTGCTTGAGAGCTTAACAGTCTTGAATGAAAACAACCAAATTTTTCATGGCAATTAGTAGTACTGATTAAACATCAATTGTTCCTTAAGCAAATGGTTTTGAGGAAGGAAAAAACAAGGGGAAAAATAATCAGGAGCTTAGGGCCATTTTCCCCACCTCAGCTGCAATTTCTGAACTCTTCAGCAGTGAGGAAAGTTTTAGGATAGTTCTGTGTCCGAATTTGAACTAAGTGTTAAACTGAATGCTGACTTAGGTTCAGACTGAGTTCTTCTTGCTTGCTGAATGTTTTCCACTCTTCATTGCTTTTTCTATAAGCAGGATTTCAGCCATTCATTTTCTGAGAAGTGTAAGACGTATGCTCTTTTTGAAAATTAAAATGCTTTCTTGCTGTTTCCACTTGTGGGTTGCCTGTGACCAGCACCTAAGCTGCAACACAACTAACCACTCACTTGCTTTCCCCTCACCAAGTGAAACAGAGCTGCAAATAGAGGAAAGTGAGACAAGTTGGGGAGGGAGAAGACGACAGTTTAATCAGAAGAGAGAGAGATATTTTTAAAAAATAAGTGATGGAAAGGTAGCCATTCACTACCTCCCCCAAGCAGAGTGCTGCCTAACCAGTTTCCCAGCGACAACCATCTTGAAGACAAACACCACCCCTGCCCCCTCCTCTAAATTAAAGTTACTAATTTATATAGCTGTGGGTGATGTTACCTGCTATGGAATACCCTTGGGCTAGGGTGGACCTGTTCAACAGTAACCTAAACATTGCAGTGTTATCAGCCCTACTATCCAAAACACGGCAGTATATGGGCTGCTGTGAAGAAAGTTAACCCCGTCTTGGTCAGACCCAGTGCACTGTTTCAAAGGATGATGTGGCTCTGCATGGATCTTCATAGGCATACTTCTCTCCATTTTTATTCTGTTGAGGCAACTGGTGCAGGGCAGGGAGGAGAGAGGGCAGTTCCAAACCAGTGTTGCTGTTGTGTAATTATGGTTTCAGAGAAATTCCTGTTCAGGTGTTCCACTCGGTTTATCTGCAAGATCCAGGATTTTCCTAGGCTATGGCCGCCTTGAGGATTTTGAGGCTAATTCAGTGTTAGTTACAAGGTTTCAAAGAAAAGCTTGGTTGTTGCTAGAAGTGACTGAATTGTTTTCCCCTCATAGCTATGGAGTGCTGTTTTGTTGGGCTGGCTTTTAATGTTTATGGCTGAGCATTACTTCATGCCCAAATGAAAAACAAAAATGGGGGAAACACACAAGAGTTGTGAAGCAGATTCAAGACAACTACACAAATACGTGTCAAGTTAATTAGTTTAGAACTGTGATAATCATTAATGCTGTTATTTGTTAGCATTTTTTTGAAGGTGTTGAAGCTCGTGTGGCACAAGGTATACGAGAAGAGGAAGTAAGCTATCAATTGGCTTTTAATAAACAAGAGCTTCGTAAAGTTATAAAGGAATACCCTGGTAAAGAAGTGAAAAAGGGATTGGATAATCTCTACAAGAAGGTAGATAAACATCTATGTGAAGAAGAAAACTTACTTCAGGTAAACTAAATCGTGGCTTAAAATCCTTGTAATGTTTACACAACATAGAAATCATAGAAATGTCTGGTTTGGAAGGGACCTCTAGAGGTCATCTAGTCCAACCCCCTGCTGAGAGCAGGGACATCTTCAACTAGAGCAGGTTGCCCAGAGCTCTGTCAAGCCCCACCTTGAATGTCTCCAGGGATGGGGCCTCAACCAACTCCGGGGGTAACCTGTTCCAGGGTTCTACCACCCTCATGGTAAAGAACTTCTTCCTTACATCCAATCTAAAGCCATTCTTTCCTAATTTAAGACAATTGCCCCTCATCCTTTCACTCCAGGCCTTTGTAAACAGGCCCACTGCAGTCTTTTTATAAGCTCACTTCAGGTACTGAAAGTGGCTATTGGGTCTTCCCAAAGCCTTTTCTGCTTGTTGTTACTGCCTTTGCATTTGCATTCTGTGAGAAGTTCCTAACTTCAGCATAATTCTGAAAAAAATCATGATTTTTGAACAGAATTTTTTATAATCCTGCTCTGATTCTATCTGTTTTAACATTATTTGAACTTGGGTGGTAGGGATAATGTTCAGAAACTTGCATCATGATTTCCTTCCTGACTGTTTAATGGGTCATCTCTGTTCTGCAAAACATACTGCAAGTAGAAAGAACTAGATCTAAATCAATGTTAACATGTACAACCTAGATTTTGTATCACTGTAGCAGAATATGCTTTATGTCTTTTCTGATAGTTATCTAAGTTTTTTCTTTTATTCCAGTAAGTTCACAGAGTATATGATAATTAAAGAGTTAAGCATGCATTATCAGTCTTTTTAAAGTCTAAAATGTGAACTGGTAGCATTGTTCTGTTCTGGAGTGTCTAAAGACAAAAGTGATATCTCTTTAAGGGCAACTTCCTTACTGTCTTTGCTATTTCCTGCCTTGTAGATATTGTAGGGGTCCTGTAAACATTAAAGATCTTAGTGGGTAAAAAAACCTTCAACTTTTTGATGCAGCAACTCAGTTCACTGAATTTTGTTGTTCGTAAGCTCTAGTTTTAAAATGACACCTGAAATGAGACTCATGTAAGGAGCCAGTGTTTTGTAGCTCATGTGTAGTGTGTTGTGCCAGTTGACATTGCCTGAAGTTTGCTTCCTTTGGCAGGTTGTGTGGCATTCCATGCAAGATGAATTTATACGACAGTACAAGCACTTTGAAGGGCTGATAGCTCGCTGCTATCCTGGATCAGGAATTACGATGGAATTCACTATACAGGATATTTTAGACTACTGCTCCAGTATTGCACAGTCCCATTAAGGGAAGGAGAAGCTGGCAAAGTTTGTGCCTGTGTATAAGGCAATCAAACACTATGAATGCTATTTGTTTCTAAAAGGTGGATTTCCTTGTATATCTGAAGTTAACTGCCATATTTGTCAAGTTACACTCCTGTTTGCAATGTCTTTCGGGGCAGAATGAAACCATTGGGGATTTGCTGCTCCCCTACTGGGTTAAAGTGTTGTTTGAAATGCTTTGGATATAGTTTTTTCCCTTCTTCCAGTGTTCAGATACTTTTATTTATAACCCTTCTCTTGCTGCAAGCAATATGCACTACCTTCACTGTATGCAAAAAGGATACTGCTGTGTTCAGTAATATTTTGCATCTTGGAAAATTATGTAAGCATTAAATACTTTTCCCTTCCTTATTCTAGAGAGTATGAGTGTGGAACTTTATGCAGTGAGAATACTGAATTCATGTTCTGAGATGTAATGTGACCATGGATATAATTCTTAATTAAACTGTGTTCATCATGTTCTTTATGGAGTGTTATTTCAAAAAGGTGAAACCACAGAGTTATTTCCTTTGTTCTGTTTCTGGGCATTGAAGTGGAATTTCTCAACATGTTATTTTTTTCTTTATTTTAGTAGGTATGATGTAGCATCAGTGTACTCCAGCCTCATGTAACCCCTTCCTCCTCCTGGAGCTTCAGTTGCCTGCGATTCAGGATGCAGTTTTTCTGCATCTTTTCTCAAGGCTGAACAAGATGCAGGAATAAAAGCAGTAATGTGAATGAGAATTATAAAATTCAGAAGGAAAAAGTAAGCTTCTAGTTGGCAACATTGAGGCACCTGAATTGAGGTTGAAGTCCTGTAGCTCAGGCTGACAGCCCCTGCAAGGGTGCAGACTGGGATTGCTGAAAAGTCTCTAAAGCTTCCAGTCTGTGGAGATGGATGATGAGCTGTCTTGGAGTCAACAGGGTTTTCTTGTACCAGAATGCAAACTTAGAGGTTTGGGTGACTTTTTAAAGAAGAAACCTGTTCTTGAGCAAGATTTTTTCCTATCAGCAAAATGGTTACACATCATAGTAAAGGTGGTGTTTGAATATCTGCTCAGAAGTGACCTCCCAGGAAATCAGCTCGGAAACAGATTTTGCCAAAACAAGTGCATGCAGGCTCATTGAGTGTATCCTGAAAACGATGGTGCAGTAACAGCTTTTCAAAGCACAGCTTCAGTGTCTGGCCTGGGTAGAGGCACGTGTTAGAGCATGGCTACAGTCAGACAGCTGGTGCAGGAAGTGCCCTTTTTACCTGGGTGAACACAATACTAGCTCTTTACAGTGAATGAGCAGTGTGATCAGTAATTACTTTGTTCAGGGTACTTTCCTGTACTTTGCAAGTTCACACACAAATCTGTTAAGGCCAGCGCATCTTTTTTCATGACTCTGTTGTGATTCTCTAGGCTATGAAGATTCTTTAANATCTGGGTTAAGCTCTCTGAAGTAGAGCTCCCCAAGTTGTTCTTTATATTTTCATTCCTGGACATCTTTTGGAGCTATACTCTGGCTACTCCTTTCCTGGACTGATTTTGGATCTGATGTGGCTCTAGGGAAGAGAAGATAATACCCTTTCTTTGATTCCCCTGCCAGTAATGTATTGCATTAAAAATTCCCTGGGGCCTTTAGGAAGGAGAGGGATTCAATTAGAATGCTGCAGGTACCTCTCACTGTTAGGGTCTGTTTAGGTAACTGCACCTCCTTTCAATGTCCCTTGCAGGGATTGAGCAAGGTCCTCTGTCCGCTCTGGAGCCACAGTTACTGGAGAGCTAACAGCTGCCCCTTATTTTCTCCTGAGTTACTCTAGAAAAACTTTATTCCCTTCTAAACTGAGAGGCAGTTTTGTTCTTGAGGTTTCTGTAAACTCTCTCAAGGGGATTACTAAAAAAATCTCTCCAAAGCATAAGCTGTCAAATGAAGTCCGATGAATAATTCTAAAAGCATTTAATCTTTTTAACTGATCTGGTTCATAAATGGTTTTATTTTCAAATAGCTGCACCTATGTATTACATATCCTGTTGTGAAAGAGGATCGTTGAATTGGTATTTATATTCTGTTCTCTTGGAGACAGATGAGTTAGTTAGCTTTGTAATCTGTCTTGTATTTCACATTAATGATCATCATGTCATAAGCATCAGCTCTGTGATGGTTTCTTTCAGGCTGACTCTAAACAGTGACAATGAGACAAAACTTTTAATTAACACAATATTCTGTATAATTTCTAACTAAATCTTAGTAGAAAATAAATATCTCAAAAAAAGTTATCTTTAAAATGTAAATAACATATGAAGTGTTTGTAATGTTAGCTGGTAATCAGTTTTTATTCAGCATTAGATAAGCAGAACAGTACCTGTTGGCCAGTGCAAGGCCTCCCAGTTCTCATCCTCTGCACAATACCTATGGATACACATCATGGCAACCTGAACAGTGTATGTTCTTGAATAGAAGAATGATTTGATAAGCAATAATCTGCACAGATGGACATCAAGAGAATATTATGATTGTGATTGCTAATCACATTTTACTTCACAGCCTAAATTTGAAATGGTCCATACTACTGTACCACATCTCTCTTAACAGCTGGAGCTTAACTGCAGGAAAGACTCTACCTTTTGATCTCTTTCAAAACCAAAATGTCAAAATCATCTCTAGCTATTATTAAAGAAAATTGAGTATAAAATAGTTTAGTATTAATTTTATAATACTGAAAGGATGTCAGAGTACATCTTGAAGAATGTTTTCCTCTATACTTTTTATTTACTATTGGGATAGTATTTAAAATGCAAGTTCATAATGATTAAACAAGGAGAGGAGGAGTAGTTAGATGATAAACTTTTTCTTTATTAAAGTGATATACATTTTTATCAAGAAAAGATACAGTAAACAAAATTAATTCACAAAATAGATAATCAGTATTATTAAATACCATAAAGAATGACCTGTAAACAGAAAACACTTAAAAGCCCAAACACAGGAAATTGTATGAGTATAGAACATACACTGGTTCAGCGTTAAGACAGTCATGTATGTTATTCTAGGTTAGCTCACATTAAGACAAACTTCAGTAACCATATGAGATAAGCTAACAAAATATTAAAATGAAAACAAGAGATTGTCATATCAAGTAATTATTTCCTTGTTATCTTTGCAAAACAGTAAAAAACCTTAGCTGGCCTTGAGACCTATCAAACAGCCAGCTGGAAAGCAGAATTTTGCTAAGTCGATTACTTCATCGGTTCTCAGAAATGTCCAAGGTGATCACCCATTTGAAGAAAACAGAGGTAGAATACAAGCCTGCCTTCATAATTTTCAGAAAGAGTCCTTGCAACAAGGAACGCTTCAGTTTCTCAGGTACAGGTTATTCCTTGAAGCTCACATTTCTGTGGAGAAAGAAACCATTTCAAAATAAAGCTATTTTACTTTTTATCCTAATATTCATCAGTGAAGTAATAGCTAGACTTAGCCATCTTATTCTCTTCCATTATTACTGAATATCAATTATTAGCATATCCTCTAAAAAAGAAAATGAGCTATCTTCTGATAAACAGTCACAGCTCTGTACCATAACTTAGGTATGCAAACAGTTCACTACATGGTATTCCTCATCTACAGCAACTGGATTATATTTGTTTCTTTGGAACAAGGAAGACTAAAGACAATTCTCTACTGATTCTCATTCTCAGAAGTATTGTTATCTATCGTTAGCTCAGTCAAAATGTTTCTTTGCAATGCAACAGGGCTTGCCTAACGGCTCACCAGTAAAGTCAAAGTCATAACCACTCTTTCATCCCCACTATCATTATCTCATTTGATACAGTTTCCTTTTATTGCTTTGCCCAAAAACCTCACAGAAGAGAAGAAAAAATGCTGAAAATGTGGGTTATTTCATGCTGACCTCAGTTCTTAGGAAAACTGTGTTTTTGTTAACAAAAGTAAGCTTAGGAACAGGCCATAGTATTTACTAGCAAAAACAGTTGAGAAATCTCATCACTTGGGAATTCTCTTTCTGGGAGTTTAGCAGTTAGATGCACGCACTGTTACAGTTGACTGTAGAGCTGTTGTAGCACACAGATTTCCTAAGACAATCACTGTTTGTCTCTCCCCGTCCTTCCACTCTTCGCTACAATTTATTGTGTAGTATGGGACAGACAAGATATAAAGTCAGTTATCAGACTGTAGCATGTAACTGACATAATCTAAACCAATGATCTCTAAAAGAACAAAAATAAGTCAAAGTGAACAGGTGAGAGGTTTATTCATTTATTATTTTTTATGGGCCCTAGTGACCATGACCATAGACATTTATAGCATTCAAGCACTAACTTTGAAAAATGCATTCACTATTTTTATGCACTTGTTTTGGAGATAGTTTCATCTCATCTATAGAGTTCAAATGCATTTTAGTTGGACCATCCTATAGAGTGTCTTTGCTTCATTGCTGTACTTGGAGAATTCCATGGCACGTCTCTTAATAGGAACCATTTGCTGTTTGGAAAGAACTTTACAATAAACTGACAGTATATACTTGGATATAATTAATGGCAATAATAAGCAGGTGATAGATATTTGGAAGCTGTCAGCTGGTACAAGACCATTAACAAAAGCAGGAATGAAAATCCATTACATTATATGGTCTTTGGAGAGCACTCTGCATCTATTGTTCCAGTCAATATTTTATAGGAGAGTCAACATAAGAACAACTGAGCAGCACCTAAAACACCTAAGAATTTTATGTACTTCAAAAGGTAGCATTTAGACAGTTTAAACCTAACTGACACAATCTGCTAAAAATCAAATTGCTTACTTTTCAGCTGCTGCTTGATCAGTTGTCCTCGCAACGGTGCATTCTGGAGAATGTGAGGGAGACCTTAATGTTGAACTGAGAGGAGGTGAAGCGCGTAACGAGGATGTAGAGAGACCATGTCGCCGCATTTCCTGAATCGCACGCTCTCTACCAACAGAGAACAAGGTCAGTTACTGGTATTGCAGGATGTTACAAGAAGAAAACCTAACTTTTTTCCCCATCTTTTTCATTGGTGATTTTTCACAATACTTTCAAAATGCAGAGCCTTCTTTTCTTGTAAAGTCACTCAACTTTCTTTGCATGAGAAAGGATTTTTTTTTTTTTATTATTATTTGTTAGATGCAATTGTAGACCCACAACATTTACCAGGGAATTCAGAAACTGTAAGGTTTTGGGTTTTTTTTTTAGTTAAGCAGTAGAGATGAGAGTACTAGATTTCACACGACAACAGGAACACAATTTTCCATAGAAGTTTCTCACTAGTGAAAAAGGCAAGCTTTATAAATGAGAAGGAAGCAAGAAGTGACCTTGCTGCAACATCAGCATCTTACCGTTCAAATCGTTCAGTTGTCAATTGCCTTTTTAAAACATCACAGTCAGTCTGCAGCTGTGCAACTTTACTTCGGAGTATGGGAACCTCTCTATTACAGCTGCTTCTAAAAGAAAAGAAAACATCATGAGAAGAAACTAAGTTGTCTTTGATCACCATCAGCTAGGAGCTTAGATGAATTAGAGCAGGATAAAACAAAAAGAGATACTGAATATGTGGTTTCAAACAGACCAAATCAAAGACATAAGTGAGCACCTAGTGAATGCAACAGAGTATTTCTGGAAGAACCTAAAGTGAGAAACCAGAAAGAAGCTGGCATTCTTATACAATACATCATCATCTTTTTCAGACAAATGTAAACACAAATGTATTTTATAAAATAACAGACAAAACAAATCATTAATTTATTGATTAGAAGGAAAAACAGTAGCTATCCACAAAAAATACAACCATAACAGATATGGCTACAGCAAAAATTGTATCAAGTGGAACTAGGGGGCTAGCAGTGAATACAACTGAATCAAATCCAAGTAAAAGCTGTATTAATGGAAGCCAAGACCAGCAAAAAGCAGAGTCTGAAAGCTTGTCAACTGCTACCTTGGTGTTTGGGCCCAGCTGTTTCAACTGCAAGAATCAAATTGAAAAGCAGCCTTGAAAATCTCTAGTAACAGAATTAAATCTATTCTTAACAAACCATCAGCTTGGTTGCAAAACATCATTAATTGCATTATCCAGTAAGCAAAAAAAAAAATCATCATTTAGACAATGTATTTTACACTCAATCAGGATCTAGATAGCTGTGTTATTCCACAGAATCTTCAAAGCCAGTCTGAGGTGGAGTGCTCAAAAGTCACTTCTGGAGAAGCCAAGATGTACTGGTTTATTGCTAAAGCACTGGACTTGAATTTGAATTTTGAAACATGATTTGCACTCCTATCTCAGTCACAGACTTCCTGGCTGGCACATGGGGGGGGGACTCTGACTCCAGAAAGAACAGCAGAATACTTTTTCCTGTGTTCCCTATTCATCAATAAAATTCTTGGGAAGGTATCTTGATCCAGTACGTTGAAAACAGATGCAGAAGACAAGAGGTCGTGATGATATCTTATTCTAAGTCCTTCAGCGACAGGCATATGCTTTCAGGACGGAGGTATGAATTCAGGGCCCAATATGATTATTGTAAAATAAAGAAAGAAAGCAAACACACTTGTGAGTTTTGAGGTTATTCCATGTCAATGTCATTTAAACAAGATTAAGATCATGAAGTAAATCACTCAAAAATTAAGAAATACTTTTAACTTGGAGCCCTGATGCACAGTAATTATTATATACTATGATTTCATGATAATACACTATTTTTCCACTGGACAACTGTCTCTTTCACAGTAGACACAGATAGCTCTCAAGAAGTGGTTTAGCTATTCAATGTTATTTATTTCATACTTAATCACTGTAAAGCCTCAAGCTTTCACTTCCTGTACTATTGCCCAAAAAGCACTTTGAGAAACACAACTACTCCCTCATCACAGAGCTCAAAATTACAGCACTGGAGAACTTGACAAGTTAAACTTAGTTTTAAGAATCCTCCTAAAAATCAAAGGTCATATCACTACTTTTTATTTATAGGCACAGTAAGGCCCAAACTAAGTAACATTCTAAAATATTGACACAGTCTTTTTCAGTTAGAACTGAAATTTTGCCAAGTCAGAGTTTTTATACTTCATGAAACAGAGATAAAACTGTCACATCCTTCAGTCACTGCTGCAAGCATGTCAAGTTCCTGTTCTCTAGAATGCAACTACTACAAACCAAATAGTAAAAAATAAGCTATATACAACTGAACATTTGCCTAGCAACATGCAGAAGCTTTGAAATAAACAAAGGAAAACAATTAAATAGAAGAGCCACTATTCTGCCAAGAGAACTTTTTCTTTTATGGAAAGACTTTTTAATGGCCCATGCTATTACCAAGGCAAGTACCGACATGTACAATGAACAAGAAAGGAACATCACAGCGTGTGTGGTAGAAAAGCTGTGAAGAAATTACTATGAAGTTAAACAGTTTTATAATGTTTGTACACAAAGAAGCTAAAGTTAAATGAAAGCCTCTTTTGTGTTTGTTTTTGTTGTAGCCTTCACATTTGATTGTGTAGTTGGGTCATTCCGTTAGTTTATCATCTTTGTGTGCAATTAACTTTTTTCCCCCTCAAGTAAGCAAAAATCAGCAGTTCTAAAACTTGAAGCAATGAGCTACACAGGGACAATTAAAATTAACAGTGTCATCATTTGCAGATTGACTCAGACGCTGTCATTTGATGTGGATCATCATCAGTGCCAAGTTGTAGCCTTTACATAAATGAACCAGGTAACTTTAACTGTTTCCATACACTATATTCTGTATTTCATAAGAAAGCATTATCTGTCCTTTTACCTTCCATACATCTTTCTCTCTCTGCCTCAGTGTTTACTAAGTGGGTAATTTTTTTTTTCTCACTGAAATGCTGTTTTGCCTTAACTCTTCATCACCATCTACATTCACCTGCTACTCCTCCTCCTTGCTGTTTAACGCAGAGATACCACTGCAGTCACTGGCTAAGTGTATCCCCAGGAGAATTATCATGTCAGGATGATATATATTATGGAAACTTTAAATTCCCTGCTTCATATCATGAGAAAAAATAAAATTTAAATCCCCTACTTCTCTCATACACGCAAAATATCCCCCCTTAACTTGACTGTTCCAAACAAATTAGTCTTTATAGGACTGCTAAAAAGTAATTTCTATTCTAGGCAGCCACAGAGAATAAGCTGTGGTTGGCTAGAATGGGAAGTGCTGGCCAGAGTCAGTATCAGTGTTGGGTTCAGTTCCATTTATATTTCAAAGGAACAATCAATACAGGACTTTTCCTTAACAGTTAAAAGCAGAAAAAGTATTCTTTTTCTTTTCTGTAGCACTATGACTTCTCTTATGTGTTTCTTACTTTAATCAAAGGACAAGAGGCATCTTCAGCAGGTAAGCAATTTGCATTTACCATGGATTTAATCTACTTTGTATTTTTTTGTTCATCATAGAAAAGATCTGTGAAGAAACTTTTAAGTAAATGATGTTCCAAAAGGCCGAAAGACACTGTTGCAAAAATCTGCTCAGCTGTACAGAACATCAAGAGTTTGACTTCATGAGTAAGTGTTGTCATGTGGAAAAAGTTCCCCTGTAAACCACAGAACACATACATACAATTGCTAAACTTACAGCTTGCTCTCGGCGAGCGTTAGCTTGTCTTTCAATAACTGAATTTCGGAATCTTTCTCATGGGATGTTAAATGGTTCTGAAATTCCTTGTCTCTGCTAGTAGCCAGCAGTGTTTCAAGATTCTGAACTGTAAGTCTCTCACTGGATAACTGCTTTTTCAGCAACTCTGCTTCTGATTTGATATCTTCCAATTCACCTAGAACCTAGGGCACAAATTGTATACATTAATACACACATGAATTGTCTTTCATGAAGAGCTGTTCTAAAACCTGATATTATTGGAAGTTTCATAATTTGTCTCTGTGGTATAGGAAAACCTACCATTTTATAGGATAATGAATTAACAAAACACCCTCTTTTGTACAAAAAGCCACAGATACGCACCTGTATACTGCAAAATTTATATTTTTTATATGTAAGTGCAAAACTGGGGATGTAAATTAACTTAGCTTGCTCTCAGAAGTAATTAATTCTTTTATCTAAAACCATTTAAACCAAAGAGAGGTATTTTATCATAGCAAATTAAGTTTGCCTTTGCTGCTTACCCTTTCATATTCCATACTTTTGGATGTCAGTTGTCGAGATAAAAGTTCTTTACTGGACTCAAGTTTCACGCAGAGTTCCCTCACAGAAGCCATGTCGGCCAACACAGAACATTTATCTTGATTTTCACGCTTCATGTCCTCTTCCAGTTTGGACATATTTTTTGTAATGGAGGAGATCTGAGATTCATATGCTTGATGTGCAATGATGTGCTGCACAGAGACAGATACAGATACACCTTCAGTTAAATTCTGCGTTAACAGTTCTCTTGTTGTATAATGGAGGGGTTTTAATCTTTATTTTTCATTTAAAACTAACTTTCTCTATAAACTTAACTTTATATTAAATTCCTTTCATCTTCCTAAATCAGAGCTGAGGATCACTAATAAACCATCTCTGTAGTTTTAAAACACCATCTTGAAGAATTATACAAGTAGTATACAAGAGTGCAATGAGGCTGGATTCCAGCTTCAGAAGAGAATTAAAAGCTTACAACCCTCCAAATATAATCCATTTTTTACTCAGCTTATAAAGTCTCTAATTCTTTTTGGCTAGTTAAAAATAAGACAAAATGTCAATCCACAGTTTCTGTCCACAACTATTAGTCTAAAGCTTCCTTGATCTCCTTAAGTTACTGTTTCTATAAAATAAAATTCATTATTTGCTATGGAATCCTGATTATGGATTTGGATAACTACAGCTATCAGACTTACCTTTACTCCAGCCATGAATGCTTGAAACGCTTCATTCAGAGCTTCAAAGAAATGTAAGCTTACAAAATACAAAGCTAGCTGACAAAACCCTCAAAGCTATATGTGAAGATTTTCAAGCAACTAAACCAAAGTTTCTTACAGAGACAGTGACATAACAGCAATGATCACCCAACAGAAGATAGCCAATACTATTGAAATACATGCTGTGATTCTAACTTTGGGAAAGCAGGGAAGGGCGAAGGACAGCACATCTAACCAAAATCAGTTGCTGTTCTGAAAACTCAGTGTCCATATTTGAAACATTCACAGGAATTATTTTCCATTAAAGCATTAAAAATGTATGTTGACTATTAAAACACACTTGAACATGTCCCACTTTCCTTGACAGAATTTCACTGCACAAGTTATTACCCCTTGAATCTCTTTTTCCAGAAGTTCTACTCTCTCTCGAAGGTGTCTCCGATCTGTATCTACAGAGAGGAGTTCAAGTCGTATCGAGCTGCTTTCTCCTTCAGCTTGATGAGCCTTCATTTCCCAGTCCTCAGCTTGTGTATGGAGCATTCGGAACTTCTCTAACAGTTCTTGGTTTTCTTTTTCCTAGATGAAACAGTAAATCACTCTGCAATGACCAATGTACCTTCAAGTTGCTTGATCTTATTTCATGGCTACTCCCACATTTTTGATTTTTTTAAAAATAAAGTAGCTCTTCCTTCATTTCCTTTACCCCACTTTCTGGCACTTAGTAAAGGGCATCATCATTTTTGTACATCCAAATAGTAAATAAATACAGTGATGGCATTCAGTTTTATGAAAATGAAGTATTCACATTTGCAGTTGTTAATGAGATTCAAGGATCCCGGGGTGGGGGGGTTTCTTTTGGAGTACTCTGCATTGTTGATCTGCTGATCCTAGTGCTGCACTTTCCAAGGAATTCCATCAAAAGCCCATTTTCAGCTCTTCTACTTACTATGCTCTTACAAATATTTATTTTACAGCACTGCCTGAAAGACTGATAACTTTGTTGGGTATATACACCTCAGCACTCCATCATAAAAATACAGAACTGCAAGCTTTAGTGCTTACAAGTTATGCAGTGGTAGAACAAATGTTGCTTCACAATTTTAATTTTCCCAAATGCAAGTGCCTACTCTAAGGCAGTGATTCATTTTTTGTCTTTATTTAGCTCTATTCCCTTCTTCCCCTGTTCATATAACACACAGTGGGATAAGCACGTTGCTAGTATGAATCAGATCTATCTAAAAAGGAAAGCTGCCGGTTTTGACATTCCTTCTGTGTTTCCTATAGAACTTGGAAGGTGAAGACACAATGAGGCAGGACATTAGGAAACAGAAACTCATGATTAAGCAAGCGAATGCTGTGCAGAAAAGTAAATCCTTGTCTCTGAATGCTAGAAAAATGCCTGAAACCTAATTGGTCACTGGCCGATTAGGATGAATAAGAACATTGTTTTGACAGTACAGGAAAAACTCTGAAGTCTTACGCATAGAGAAAACATTTCAATGTGCTATTTTTACACTTCTTGCAGATCTACATATAGTTCATTTTTTAAAAAAACATGTAAAATATTAAAATCCATCATATAAGCCACTTGCTGCCCACAATCATGACACTGTATCAGGTGATACTTTACTAGTTGCCTTATCAAAACTCAGAGAGCAAAACAATATTCAAACATGACTTGTTTGTCATTCTCCTGTGTTAGGGCCAACCAAGAGAAAAATCAATGAAATGGTGATATTCCAGAATTCATTAGTGCCTCATGTCTAAGAAGGTTTCCTATCAATCCACTAGGAGCTTGGACCACCGCAGATGAAAGAAGGGGGAAAACCACAAAATTAAACAAAAATGGAGAAAGTGGGACAGGCAGGGAGAACAGGATCCCAAATATATATTTCTTAATAAAGTGCTATACTCTAAAACCAGTGGATTTATTGAAACCTGTAATGACTGCCTAGAGATCACACTTCTACCTTTGAAGCCATCAAGGTCTCAAATCTGGAAACTTCAGTTATATAACTGTGAACTCTGGTTTTCATTTCTTCTTTTTCACGTATTGCCTCTTCAAGCTCAGCACTGATAGCCTAAAAAGATTACATAGCAGCAAAACAGTGCATTAGAGTAAATTAATCATTATAGAAGATTAATCATTATAGATAACTATCAGACCAAATCAAAGTAATTGCATATGCCCTAGATTTTATTCTATCCTCCTTTAAAGTAATTTAGCTAAAGCCCTTTGGCATTTGTAGGATTCAGAAATATCCCTTATTACCTTAGATACACCAAAGGGTTTTCCAGATGACACACCTTACTGAATTTTCCAAGGATCAACACACAGATGTCTGGCAGCTGGGATTTTTCTGGCCTTAAGATTCACTATCCTTGAGCGAAGACAAGTTTTGTGTCACTAGAAAGTTAACTTTCTAACAGAAGAACACTTGGTTTTAAGGTAAAATTGCAAGATAACTAAATGCATTATTAAGATCATATTTAGACACCAAAAATGCACCATGGAATTTAAGATGTTGGAACTCCCAACTCTTGCCCTCTCAGGTTCTGCTCTCACCTTTCTCGGAGTCCTGTAACTCAGAGAGCCAAAAAGGAAGCAACTTCCTCTATCCCTGCTATCAAATACGGGCAAAATTGCTTTCTTTATTTCCCATCTTCCTCTTGCGTTATATAAATACTCATTCACGGCAGCCTTTTGACTGTGTGGCTTATTTAGCATATGCTGAAATCAGCCTGCTTGTCTCTGTAGTAGCCTTCCCAAGCACACTGTGAACGCTTTAGCCATCACAGTATGATAAAATTCACCTTATTAGATACTTGTGAATGGCATCTCTAATTTCAAGAATACAGCCACATATCTATATATTGTGCCATAGGCTTTGCAAGAACTATTCAGGGTACTAAATCACTTACTTAAAAACATGGTGCTGTGTTGTACTTTTTCATTTCAGACTCAGCCAGGAAGAATGAGGGGAATTGAAGTAAATGGTTTAGCTAACAGGACCCTGATTATTTTTACTACTGGCAATCACAGTGAATTCAAATATTTATATCTCAGAATCAAAACTGTATAAGGCGTCGGAGTCACGACAAGCTGCAATAGTTTTCTTTGCTATACAAATGGAATGTAATGAGTTGCAAGGAGATTCTGAGCCAAACTGAAATTCACATACTCTTGAAGTGGTTAGTCCAAAAATGTTACTTACCTTATAAAGCAATGAACATTTTTCCTGTATATTGTCCATACATGCACTGCATTGCACAGTGACATCCATGTCATGCACCTGGAGCTGGGCAGCTTTTGGTCAGCAGTAACCAACTGGTGAACAGAACTGACTCCCTATTCCTCAGACTACATGAGGGATTAGCAAGACTGAAGGTACTTCAGGTTCTCCAAGACAAGTATCCCAGACTCAGAAAATTCCAGTGAAGAAGAAATGGAGCAATGATGACTGGGAAGTGTGCAAATAGACTTAACACTGTACAAACCCCTTATACTCTTGAAAGAGTGAGCCTTACACACCAGCAGTTGGTTTAGTTTCCAGACCTCTAGAGAAATCTCAAGATGAAGATACCACAAGAACAGTAACGACAATAATCCACCAACTTAATTCACTAAATCGCAAGTGTTTCTGTCTTGCCAATTTTTTTACTTCACCTACACCATGAACTTGAGATAGCTTATCTTTCAGTGAAGTCTTCAATTATACCCTACCTTCAGTAATTCCTCTAGGCATTCAAGATTTTAATTTCAACTTCGATTCTGTAAATGAAATAAGTTTGTCAGGCCTTCAAAGCACGCACTTGACTAAGAAATGGATTCAGCCATCAGCAGCTGAGAAGGACTGTATACCTCCCAGCTGGAAAGCTGGCCATGAAGACACATAAACCAGTTCAGAGTCAGGAGATACATGAGGACTCTAAACTATTATAGAGCTAAGAAAAGGCAAAATAGAACTAAAACAGAGATATAACATAAAACTTTGCAAGCAGTCAAAGTTACCTGAACAATTTCCACCAAAACCAAAATATCACCCCCCAAAAAAGCTGGAATATACAGCTGAACTCTGAGATACCACCTCACCATCACACTTACCTTACCAATGCAAAGACAATTCAAGAAGGACATTTCACCAGGGAAATAGATGGAATTCACTTTTGAATTCACCACCTAAAAACCTTGATATCAGCCTTGATACAATGGAAAGGGAACCCCTCTTATTCCCATCAACTGCATCCTCATCCATTCCAGAAAGCAGGATACAAATTCAGGTTATACAGGACTATCACACCTTAAAAGTAAGTTTTCTTAAATCCCTCTGTCTTGTAGCTTTTAAGCCCTCTTGTCTTTTCTTCCCCCATATTAACCTTTCCCAATTCATCAGTGAAAGCAAAGTTCCTGCAGAGCAATGCACATGAATGGCAACTAACCTTGCCAGGACTGGAAATTAAAAACCTGCCCATACCTCTTCACAGCCACTGTTACCGAGGCTCACAGGACACAAACATTAAAATCTACCTTCCAACACATTCTCACCTCATGACACAGCATACCTCACTCAATGCACCCAACGCTTTGTGGAAACTAGAGGGATGAAATTAATGAATCACTATTCACCAGAACGAATTCAGATGCTCTTGCAATCTCCTCCTCCTCCCTTACAGACAATAACCTGTGATCTGCTTTTTTGGTTTCTTGCTCTCTCTCAACAATCCTTGTACCACAGATGATAGAACACAATTTTTACCAGTTAAATACCAACTGCCAAGTGGTAGAATCTATTAACATCATTTCATTACAGCATAAACAGTCCTATAGCTATTTCATTTAGACTTCTTTTCTAATCTGGGGAAGGGTGACTGAACTAAAACCTTGTCTATTTCTCCATCACCATATTGACTACACTTAAGTATCTAATGGAATTGCTTTTACAGTTTCTGACGAGTCACTTTTAATATCCCACTACTCGAGAAATGCTGATAATTAAATCTACCAAATCAAAATTCAGGATAGAGTAGTTCTGATGTACCACTGTAAGCAAGCAATAAATAGCTTAATACTTCAGTATTACATACTGCCTTCATACCTGGTTTTCTCTGGCCATTGTAGCTAGGTCATCTTGCAATCGTCTGTTTTCTTTCAGAGCCATTTCCTTTACTCTTCCTGTTTCTGCAAGCTCTACATGGGACGTATCAAGCTGGCGATGTAAACTGGCTATCTCACGGTCTCTGTTGCTCAGCGTGTCCTTCATCTGGCTATCAAGTGAAATTCTTAGTTAAGTTGCCCCTTATACTATAACACATACTGCTGAAAATTATCAGATGAGGATTTTGCATTGGAAAAGGTCTCCTATTTATTTATTTAAAAAAGAAAAAAAGTAGTAAATTCTTGCTCTCTGAAGGCTGACAAACCAAGTCTAAAGAGAAACATAAGCTAAGGATGTAAAATGTCAATATGCAAGAATAAAATGGAATGTATCTGGCAAGATGTATCTTATTACACAAACAGCAATTCTGCTTATCTGTTTGGTAGTGGTTACAATATGCTAGCCATTGCATAGTTTATAAACCATAAAGGAAGGAGAGAGCTTACATCTGAAAGACAACAATCAAAAGAGTAAGGAAGAGATTGAACAAAAAAGCAGAAACAGAAATGCGTGTGAATGTAAGTTAACTTTTGCATTAGTTTTTTGCTACAGATACTTCATGCATCAATGCAGCAAATACTCAGTTACACTGGTCTTCAGCTGTTTAAATACTGGTGCTTAAATATTTTCTTTTAAAAAGCTATAGTTTTATAAGTCAGGTTTAAAGAAATGCAAGAAGGAAAGGTCAGATGAAGCCCAGCTAAAAATTACATACGTTTATTTTAATTGAGACTGCACTGGTAGCTTAAGTTGGAAGAATTAGCTTGCCAGTAACAAAGAATTCAGCTCTGAGTTTTGCCTGGGTCAATCTAATCATATCTAGTGGAGCACTCAGAACACTAAAAAGCTACTTCTCAACTAAGAATTAAGAAACATTACCAATTTAGGAAAATAAATATAGACAAACAATTGTTAATGGCTGTCTTAACAGCATCTTAGCAGCCCGCAATATACTTCCAGGGGAGGGCTCTTCAAAAGATGTGTACATTTTTCTCAAGACACTACACTCCTTTAGTTGATTCCAACAGAATTAATGTCACCTTGCAAAATAACTAAAATAGCCACCTACTTTCTCTTTAAAACTGCTAGAGAAAATTAAATCACTGAAGAAGGCATTCTAGTCTTTACTTACTCTGTCGAGGACTCCAGCTCAGAGAGAGTAAGACGTAAATGCGTAATTGTTTTCTCCTACAAAAATAAAGTCAAAAGCTGGCTTAGATATTATTATATTGCAACATAATAGGATACTTCAAGCTGAGTAACTTTACATTGAAACTTTTATTCTAACTCTTCATCAATAAGTAGTAATTCATCTTTACACATTAAAATTTCTTTTCTTCACTAAGAAACAATGGTCTTGTCATCAAAAAATAATGTCAGCTACAGATGCTGTCATCTCAGGCTAGAGCCTTGTCTCTCAATAAATACATCCAACTGCAAAATGCAAAAAAATCCCACTTAATTTTCTTGGGAGTGTTTTGGGAAGACACTAACAATCATAATTAAAATGCTATTGAGTTGGTAAATGACTCTTTGGATTGGCTATGTCCAAATACTGTTTATGTGATGCTTAGAGCTCTGCACAGGATTTATCATCAACGCAAAATGTCTCCCTAAAATGTAACTGCTTTGAAAATTCCCAGACCAACTGTGAGGTAGCACTTCTATTGCATGTACCTTGTTAGCCAAGTTGTCATCTAAGCATGCAATTCTTTCTGTTTTCTCATCTACAGTTTCTTGAAGGCTGTCCTTTTCTTTGTCCAAAACAGTAATAGTACTTCTAAGCACGTTGACTGCTTCGTCCTGTGAAGTGCTCCTCTGGTTTAACCTATCTATAAACAAAAGAGCAAGTACTTTCTAGTTTAACACAAAAAAACAAACAAACAAACAAGGAAATAAGCATAAAAATAACTAGCGATTACCTATTTTCTCCTCTAGCTTTACAATTTCTTCTTGAGCTGACTCCAGTTCATCTTTTTTGAGGGACAATCGGTGCTGTAAATCTTCAGCAGTCCTCTGAAGTTGGTCATTTAAGAGCCTGGACAAATCAGTATACAATTGTAAGACATTTGGTACATAATTCAGGGGCATCGGCTTAGGGCTCTTAAGCTGCCTGGGGAGCTAGAACAGTCAAACAGTTCCAGCATAACCTCACAATAGGGTTGTGGCATACCAATCAGCAGCACGGGCTGGTTGTGTCATGCTAAGCTGTCCTCTCCCTCCTCTCGGCGAGGGAGGGGACTGTTAGTGATTGATGAGGCCAAGACTGCTTGATTGCTCTGGACCCCTGCAGCAAGTCCAACTCAACATCATTCCAAAAATAGAGCAATGGAACCTCGGTGGACCCACCACATTAATCTAAAACATTCCCTACCTCTGATTTCTGTTACTCTATCATCAAACTCTTCTTGTGTCTTTTGACTCCTTGCTTTATAAAGTTTTTGATGTGGAGCATAAACCAGTGATTATCAGCCACACTACATTTGAAGAAGCAACCAAAGTGACAGCTACACTTCTGATCCTCCTATTAAGAAAGGCAAAGTCTAAAAGATACATGAAACCATCTACATCTGTAGTTGTTTTGCTCATCAAGAAATATCAGTGACCTAGAGAAAAAATAAAAAATGAAATTCCAAAGTAATTAAGTAGATTATTTAAAAAACAGGTCAGGAGATAACTCTTTCTGAAGTAGGATCCCGTAAGAGCTAGGGAAGGTTTTCATTTGAAGCTTTTCATTCAGAATTACCCACCCTGCCACTGTACTGTTATACAGTGCAGTACTGTTCAGGTGGGGGGGGACAATGACACTGTGGGTTGCGAGCCACAAACCCTGCTTTCCCTTGTAAAAATCTCCAGATCTCACCTACAGCATTACTTATCCTGTAGTGGTCTCTTACATCAAAGGCTCTCATTTCCACCTGGACCAAATACCAGAGTTCAAATGTCTGCCCAAGTTTATTCAACACTTTTATTTCCACACTGTTGCCATTCTGTTTCCACTATTGGGAGGAGTTTGCTGTGAGCCACCACAGCACTTTCCTCTCTCATATATACCTTTCCTTAAGACAAAACCAGTACTGACTCTGAAATTATTTTATAGTCTTTCCCAGGAACTCAGCTCTGTTCTACAGAAAGCAAACAAAATTCCATTAGCATCTGTAAAAGAACAGCATGTTTGGCATTAAACTTACTGAAGCGAACAAATCTCAGCTTTAAATCGAGAAGAATCATCACACGTCTGGGCAAGTTTACTGGACTTCAATTTTAATTCATTTTCCAAAGAGTTTATTCTTTCTTTCAGGATAGAGACTGTAGTCTTTAGTTCACATCTTTCCAATTCAAACTGAAATTTAATAAAAACATAGCCAAACATATTATTGTTGTATAAACCTCTTGCAACTTGTCTTTTAAATAAATTTCAATTGAAATCAGCTAACAGAAGTAATTGCTTGAAAAGTATATCCTGAGAATAAAACCTTACTTCCTAAAATTGCACTTACTCCTTGAATATTCTTCTCCAGTTCTGAAATATCATCCTTCATCTTTGATTTCTCAAGGTTAGCTGCTTCTTGCTGAACCTGAGACAGAAATAGAGAATTCAATGTAATACAATCACAGTTTTAGATTGAACCATAGAAATGTAAGCTTAATGTTTAAGGAAACATTTCTCTATATTCTTAGATGAATGATCAAATACACAGTTCTGTCTAGAAAACTAGAGCATTAGCTAGAATATACCACTGCGGTTCAGTATAACAGCACTGAATTTAGTTTTGGTTGATGGTTTGTTGTTTGTTTGTGGGATTGTTTGGCTTTTTTTTTAAAAAAAGTGTATTTCTGTTTGGTCCCAACCAAATTAGTATTTGTGAGTTGTAGAACGATTAGTGAGCTACAGGGCTGTATGAAAGGCTGCAAGCATATATACCTTAGCATCCTAAGCGGTTTGAAATTAGTTGATGAAATGATCATTAATGTGAAATATAAGACAGATTACAAAGCTAATTCTTCTAAGTCTATGAAGAAACTTCTTAAACAGTTTTTCAGTTTGACTTCTGTGCCTAAGTGCAGTAAAATTATTAAACAAGCTCTCCAATTTCCTAGAAATGCCCGAGGCAAGCGTTTTTGTGCAGCTGCTTCAAAGTGGCACACATACAAAATGTTGGTAGTTGGCTCCAAAAGCAGGGATGGGGCTGGAAGCACATCCCTCCCGCTGTGTGCATGGGCTCGAGGCAAAGAGGTCAGAGCTACTACTGCGTTCAGATACACGACAGGTCTCTGGCTTTGTAGTAGTAAATCAAAGTGTCACATCTAGCTTCTTCACACAAGGTGATGCCATGTTTGCCCTCAGACACTTAGATCATGTTCCTCTCCACCTATCCCTGCCAAGGGGCTGAGTTTACAAGGATAATTCAGACAATTCATTGAGCGCTCTCAAGTGAGTTTGAAAACAGACAAGTTCAGAATTCATGGAAAAGAAATGAGAGACAGCCAGACACAAACATGTCATTCTTGTAGAAACCATCCCTATATGCCACCTCACTGTAAGCAATGAAGCTATAAAAGCTCACCTTTAATTTTTCTCTGAGGCTTTCTTTTTCTGTCATTAGTCTTCTAACATCAGTCAGTGCAATGTCTCTTTCTTCTTCCACTTGACTTGGAGAAACTAAACCATGTTTTGCTTCTCTTCTCATCCTGTTCAGTTCACTCTGAGACTTTAAAAGATGATCGTTTGTTAGCACACTCTGACTGCGATTAGTGTATACACTAACAAAAAAGAATGTTCCTATGTTATTACAACAGAAATGTTATTGTAGTCTTTTTAACTAGATAACTAAAATAGATTCCCTAAATCATACGGTGGCATGGCAGCTTATGCTGCCAACACACTCATGATCCTTTTCTGTTCCAAGTACAACCTGTTTTCTCACCAGTTAACTGCTACTTCCTCCTTGCTTTCTAGCCTGTATCCTTACTGCACTTTCTCACATGTTCTAGTGTTTTTTTCTCCATCTCTCTCACTTCCAAATGCCAGTACAGTAAGTTATAATGGCCTTCAAGTCAATACACTAACTTTGGAATACATAACCTTACTGACAAGTAATAAAAATAGGTCTGTATTTTGTTGTTCTTGGTTGTATTCCAGTAGGTCTGTACACCTCAAGTTCTATTCTACACAGGTTTTTCATTTTAAATAAGCAACAGTACAAGTGCTAATTGGTTATTTTGATGTCAATTCTAAACAACCTCTTCTTACCTGCTCATAAAGGATATTTAATCTATCTCTTTCTGCAGTCAGTAACTTGACATTGGATTGAATTTCTATCATGTGTTTTTCAAATCTGTCTAATATGGACCGTAGCTCATCTCTTTCTCTGGTCATCAATCTAAGATCTTCAGTCTGCAAAGTGATTAATAAAATTTATGTTAAAATATACTAATTAAAATATTTAGTTAATAAATAACTCAATTATTAATACATGAGAAATACATACATAAGTTTTAATTGCAATAAGAAGCCTGAAATTGGTGATATATTTCAAACAACAAGATCTAACTGTTAAGGAGGAAAAAAAACACCAAGCAAACAGCTAACAGTAAGATTTCATTCTTTTTCTGTGTATCATCTAGTTCTGTTTCTTTCAAACAAACTGCCCAATCAATATGTTACAGTAAAATGTGAATAAAATAAAATTAAATAAAATGAAAGCTCACACGTTTCTCCCAGTTAATTTTTTGTATTAAGAATTTAATTTATAAACTACTACATTCCTTTACTGCTACTGAATTTGAAAATGTATTTGACAGCTCCTGAAATGATTTCACAATATTTCCATTAATTTTTCAGCTTGTATTGACAGCAGGAACTTTACCTTCTCTGGAGTCCTTCGGCTTGGACTAGGCTTTCGCTTTATCATTTTCTGAAGATATTCTAATTCTCGCTTATAATAGTCTCTGTCATCTTCTAAAGTCTTCACAAATGCATCCAGACGAGAGGGAGATTTGTCTCCTAGGGCTATACCATATTCTAATCTCATTCTTTCTATTTCTAGGACAAGTTCTCGTTCTGCAGAAGAAGAAATAAAAACAACTGTAGAGGAACCCCATGAATTTCCACAAAGACATTTGCATTTGGGATGGACTAACTTACAGCAACTGTCTAGGCAGCAAACCCACTGAAAAGGAAGGAGTTGGGAGCCTGGCCGTTGGTAGGCTACACATGAGCCCCATTTACTTAGCACTCATTAGACGGCATTTACAATGTGGTGTTCAGTTTTGTCCCCCCTAGCACAAGGAAGATGTTGACAAACTTGCATGAGTCCAGGGGAGGTCCTCCAAGCTGGTCGGGGAGCAGAATAATTGCCCTCTTGGGCATGCCCCAGGGAACTGGGCTTGTGCATGCTGGAGAAGAGCTGAGCACCCAACAGCAGACTGACAATACCAAGGGGGCATTATAGACAGAGGAATTTCTTCACAGAGGTGCACAGTGGGAAACAAGGAACAATGGTGATTAATTGCTACAAGCATTTACAAGTAATACAGTAAAAAAAAATTACTCTGAGGATAATCAGACATTAGAAAGGGTCACTAAGAGATGATGTGGAATCTACATCCCTGGAGGTTTTCAGGAACCTAGAGAATTTTCTAGTTTTCCGACTAGAAAAGGTCTCAAGAGAAATAGTCTGAATTCACTCACTCAGAAAGACAGAGAATGAAAACAGTTTTGGACAAAAGAAATTAGTTCGTATAAAACTGCCACAGTAGTAGTATTAGGATGTCCTGTGGGATCACAGTAGAAAGCTCCATTTTCAGTTGTCATGGAAACATGTTTTTCATTCTCTATGTGACAAAAGTTTTCACTTCAATTCTGACTGAAGACCTACAGTCTTCTTTTAATTTACATATTATTGAGTCTCTTAACTAGGTAAGGTTTTCGATTTCAAAAACTACAGGAAGATAATCTACAGGAATCTACACTTGATGATTTACCTTTCATTTCTAAGTTCTCTGTTTTTTCTGTCAGCCTTTGTTTCTCTTGTTGAAGCTGGTTCACCAACAGGTCGACATTGTCTTTATCACCTGCTTTTCCAAGGAGTTCTTCACTGAGCCTCTCATTTTCCCTACGACATGAGCACAACTCCTGAAGTAATAAGTATTATTAAAAAATTAGAAGTGCCAATAGCGACATTTGGAAAAAAAAAATTTAACATGTTGCTGTATTTTTTAATATTCCATACTGTTTAGTTCTTTTTACCTGGATGTTTTATGCTTTAACAATTGTTAAAAGCCCTCATTGGTTTTATACTACTTTTTATTACATCAAAGCAAGCATTACTTTTGGCATGTACTGCAATCAGTAACTGAACAAGCAAGTTTACTTTTAATTCAGGAAACCAACCAGAAATATAGTACAATATCAACATGGAAAGAAGCAGTAACTAAAGCAAGAAATAAGTTTTAACAGCATTTAGTGACACTGTTGGTGTCTAAATACATCACCATATGACATCTCAGTCAAAGCAACCTTATAGCTAAATAAATGCTATTGGGGTGTCTTCCCTATAACCTGGTGCCCCAAAAAGGAAATATTTTTGTATTTCCAAGTTCACTAGAAATACTAAAAGAAAGCACTGTACTCAAGTAATAGACAACGTGCTTTATACTGGAAAGAATCTGGTCTTCAAAGAATTGATATTACTGACATTTTAAATCTTGGCTACTATGTTTTGAATTCGAGTGAGCCAATTATTACATAATTATTCACATGCTGATTAAGAGACGAAGTAGTTTCTAAACAAAGAAAATCCTCTAGGATTTTGTTATGACTCTAGGAGTCATAACTCATCTGTAGTAAAAATTATTATATCATGGAAATTACAGCTTCAGTCAGCATGAAATAAGTAAATTTACCATAAGGACATCATCAACCATACTGTCTACAGAGGTTTCTTTCAGCTTATTTTTGCAATAATATGATACAGTTTCTTTAGCTGTTTTGTTTATAAATTAGTAATATTACAAAAGAGTTGTGGAATACTATGGAAGTTATCAATTGTTAATTTTTATTATAAATTAAAGAATCACGTAGATTACTATGATAAAAATGCTACAAAAAAGGAACTGGAATTATTTGTACTTACTGATTTAAGCCTTGTTATTGTTTCTTCAAGATCCTGTATTTCACCATGTTTTCTTTCAATTTCTTTCTATCAACCAAAATTAACCTATATGTTAAAAGTTAGATCTTCAAAATGACAACAATTCCTTTGTTAGGAAAAATTTAAGGAAACAGACTTTTTGTAAGAAATAAAATTTCATTAGTTCCTTGTAATCTGCCAAACTTTAAGCAGTAAATCTCCCAAGAACTGAAAGCACAAAAAATAATATGGTATACATATCCATGCTCTTTTGGAGCACAATTAAATAAATCGAGTGAGTACTCATGAAAAAACTCTGCCAAACACAGGCATCACTGTTGCAAATATTTATCAACTATCAATAGTTTTAAGTATCTCAGAATTTTATTTCATACTAAGCTAGCAAAAGAGGAAAGATAGACTGTCTCCTAATTAAACGTATCTCCATCTGAGACAAAACCACAGTGATAAATCATCTTTTAGTGAGAATTTCTCTACAGCATTAAGTAAACTGGAAAAAATATCTTCTTAATCTTCTTTTAGAAGATAAGTCATTTGTTGCAATTAAAAGACATAAAATCACCCAAGAGCTGAGCAAACATGTCAGTCAGTGATTACCTTTGCTTCTCCTATTTCCTTATCTGCAGTCTCAAGCACAATTTCCTTGTGTCTTTCCAACTGCTGTGCCAAGTGGTCTATTTCATTCAGTTCTTGACACAGTTCTTCATTTTTATTGCTTAAGTGCACTACCTCACTAGTAACATTTTGTTTTGTGTCCAAGAGGTCTTGAATGCGTTTTTCAAGTTCTTTGTTTGTTTGCTGCAGATATTCAACCTGAAAGATATTTTTCATTAAAACATTGATACGGATCCTTAAACTAGGTAGCAAAAGTTCCTCCCAAACTTCTGAAATACAGTATCTCTATCTCTTAATACTTATCAAGGTGGGGGAAGAAAAAAAAAAATTCAGATGGAGTTATCTGCAGGACTACTCTTTATCATAAGTACATACAGCATTCTTAGCTTCTAAAACATTAATGGTATGTATGAACATAAAATAAAAAAAAGAAAATTAGCTTTTTCAAACTCTATGAACACAGCATATCATACAGAAATTTACTGAATACTCTCAGCTTAACATTACTATGTAGAGATGTGAGTTCATAAAATTCCTTACCAAAGCCACTCTAATAGACTTTTAAAAGAAGAAATTAAATTTCCTTAGACAAAAACCACTGCCACCTAAAAAGCAAAGCAAGTTAAACTGATTGATTTTGTATCTAGTAGTGATTTTTTTTTAAAGAGCTAGAAGCTTTGCAGGTTTTTTGGGTTTTTTTTTTTGATTGATAGTATTTCCAGTTGTGATTAAACAACACTAATAAAGCCATCACCTGCAAATTCAAATGGGCAATAAGCTTCTCATTACTTTTACTTCTCAATTCCACAGACATAGCCTCATGAGAACGCCCACCATCCAATGCTAGGACTAGGCGCTCGATTTCTTTATCTCTTAGCTCAACCTGAGGGAAAGAAAGAAAAGTTCTTTTGTATATTCTATACCTTTTAATCGAACTTTTGTTCAAATAAACATTCAGTAAAGAGACATTCACCTAATAATGCTTTTTTATCTTTAATATCCGATTTTTTTTAATTGTGGATTTCTCTGCAAAAAGTGATTTCTTTGAAAGAAAAATAAATTAATTAAATAGAATTTGTGGGGAAAAAAATGAAACAATTACTACAAGTTGGGTTTTTTTTATGAGAAAACAACAGTTTTCATTTGAAGTGAAATGAATGAATATTGCAAATTAACTGAGACTAAGAATTAAATTTAGGGAAAAAACTTTTAAATAAGTTAATTAAGTGACTATTTCAGTCACTGGAAAACAAGGAATAATGGGAGAGGAAAATCAAAAGTGAGGAAAAAAAACCCAACCAAACAACCAACAAGCAAGAGGATGGTGAGATACTGAAACTTGTAACATATAAACAATTGATGCAATTCCCTCACTTCAAACACCATACATGACACCATACCAGTCCACTTTAAAAGACTGAAAATTCTATGGTTCAAAAGTTATCTTTCAGAAAAGATAACTAGTCCAAACAGGGATAAAAGTTATCCTAAGGTACCAATAAGATCAAATTACTATTTTGGACCAGATGCTTCTGCACTGAAAAACCCTAAAAAACTTGGTGATTGTAAATAGAATTTGTGTATGTTATTTGGTGTAATTTTAATACACAAAATATATCAGCCAGAGCACCAGTCAAGTATTTTATCATGGCTTCTGTCTCCAAAAATGAGAAAGGACAAATAGCTCCATGTAGGCAAGTTAGAATAATTGTATTTCACAAGCCCCACAGTGCTTTCCTGATGAGGTTAAAATGCAAATTATAAACGAGGCCATTGCGATGGCTACTACAGCCAAACAACAACAAAAATATCTGCAAACATACCTGCTTGCTATAATTTTTCATTTCACGATCAGATATCTCCAGTTTTTCCTGTAGCTCTGTAACTTCTGACTGAAGTTCGTGAATTCTGAAAGGTAGCAATATATTTTTTATGTGGATTCATGGAAGAATCTTGTGTATGTAACCACATTACTATTTTCTCTTTTCTCCTGAACATGTATCTTAAAAAAACCCAAAAACCACAAACGTTTTGTTCATACAAAATATGAATGTAGAAGTTGTTTGAGATAGTGCAACAGGTTGACCTAGGCTGGCTGCCAGACTCTCACCCAGCTGCTCTCTCACTCCCCCTCAAATAGGGTGGAGGAGAAAATAAGATGAAAAAGCTCATGCGTCAAGATACAGACAGGAAGGTCATTTACCAATTACATTACTGTCACAAGCAAGACAGACTCAATTTGGGGAAAATAATTTAATCTACCATCAATTAAAAACAGGGTAGGATGGTGAGAAACAAAGATAAACTAGAAACACTTTCCTCCCACCCTCTGCTTTTTTCCAAGCTCAACTTCACTGCTTCACTTCCATCTACCCCACATGGTGCAGCAGGGATAGGGAATGGAGCTGCAGTCAGTTCATAATACTGGCTTTCCTGCTCCTTCTTCATACTGTTCTGTTCCAGCATGGGTCATCTCCATGCAGTACAGTCCTTCAGGAGCAGACTGCTCCAGCAGGGGTCCCACACAGGCCACAGCTCCTGCCAGAAGACCTGTTCCTCTCCAAAGCTACAGCTCCTGCCAGCAGCCTGCTCCATAGACTGCAACTTCCTTCAGGGAATACCCACATGCTCGGGTACGGGGTCCTCCACAGTCTGCAGTGTGACTATCTGCTCCTGCATGATTCTCCATGGGCTGCAGTGCAGATACCTGCTCTGATGTGTTGCTCTCCAGAGGCTGCACAGACAATTTACAACACCATGGTTGCTGTAAGTTGTCTATGCATTCTCCATTGGCTTCAGGGGCATCTCTGCTCCAGTGCCTGAACCACCTCTTCTCCTTTCTTCTAAACTGACCATGGTGTCCATGGAGCTGTTTCTCTTGTATTTTTCTTAGTCCTCCCTCTCACTGCTGCTGTGCAGCATTGTTTTTTAATCTTTCTTAAATGTATTTTCCACAGAGAAAGCAACAGCTTGGTGGATGGGCTCAGCTCTGACCTGTGGTGGGTCTGTTTTGAAGCCAGGTGAAACTGGCTGTATCCAGCACAAGGTAACTAACTACTGGTCTCTTCTCAGAGAGGCCACTCTTGCAGTCCCCTCACTGCCAACATCTTGCCAAGTAAACTCTTTGCAGATACATTCTAAATAAGAAAAAATAATTACTTAAACCTTTCATAATACAGGTTCACAAGCCAAAAGCAGTATAACAAAAATGAAGAATAAATAGGAAAACTCAGTTTAGACCTAGCTTTTTTCCAGAATACTCCATCTAAAATCAGGTGTGTCAGTAAAAACAGTATAGAAATATTAAAGGAAATTCTTTGAGGAAATAAGCAGCTTATTAAATATCCACTGCAACTTTGTTACAGACAGCACAGTCAGTCACTAAGCAAGATCCTATTAAAGAAGTACAGGGCTCTTCAAACATCACGAAACACCACTTTGTCTGAGGCAAATTTGAAAGGCAGGAGGAGGGTGGAGGTTGCAAAAATAACTGCAGATACTTAATACCTATACTTGGAAATTTAAAAGTTCTTTAGATTACCGATTATCAGCCAACTGAAGAAGGTCTGCAATGTAAGGGTCCTCTGGCTGAGGAACTGGATAGGCACTAACACCTGATGGAGGGACAGGCTGGTCTATCTGCATGCGCTGACGCCTGAAGGGAATGCTTCTTTTTCGGCCACCTAAAAGCCCAAATCCAAAGGCTTATTACTTGGAGTTAAAGCAAGGGAGTTGTATTCTTTCATACAAAAACAAATTTCCTATTTACTCCACTGCTTCTGAACTTGCATGTTTTGCCATTTAAATCTTACTGTAGTAAGTTGGTAGCTTTGATACAGTCTAGACACCACCATTCTTGCTGATTAGTATCAGCTTTATCAGTTTTACAATAAGGAAACATGCAAAGTTCAGTATAAGCAATTTTCCCCACTGTTTAAGACCCTAAACAGTCTATAATTCAAACTTGTTGAAACTGTTAGTGATTTACCTTACTAAAAAAGCTGAATTAAAACATGACAAAGGACACGTTTTTTTCACATTTAAGAATTATTTTATGACTGAACTCTGTATTCTTTAGTAATGCTTTTTGTCCTTCTATTGTATCATTATTTCAGTGAACAAGTATCATAATCATATCAAGCAGAGTAGGTTATTTGCATAGTAATATTATATTAAAAAACAAAGCAAACCACAGTATTCTTTCCAGAAGGAATAGTTACTCTTCTTCACATGATTAAATCACTACTTGATATTGTAGTATAGAAAAATTTCATAAGACTGGTGACCAAGGGGCAAGTATGCAGAAAACAGATAAAAGTGTAACATGCCATCTTTGAAGTGAAGGACATGAAATACAGAATGGTGTGGAAAAATAGGTGAAATTAAAATTCCTCACTAACTATTAATTTTTCTCAGATGTCAAAAATACATAGTAATTCAAGAACTTGGAAATATGGGAAGAAAAGAGAACTTCAAATTTCCCAAAATACTTCTATTTCCCTTAGCTTGAGGGGTTGGGGGAAACAAAAAAAAACCCCTAACCAGTAAGAAGCATACAGAACATTTTAAGATATCAAAAGACTCTTTAAATACCATAAACTTGCAGAGGGTTGGAATATTTCTTTGTCGACATATTTTGCATCTTGCTCCTTTTAGATCTTGGTTACAAAAACCTGAATTAGTTGCACATCATCAATTAGCTATCAAAAAGATTGAAGTGTCAAATAATCTGCCACTGACTAAGTTAGCTACAGCATTTAAAAAAACCAACAAGCTGTTGATAAACAGCGCTTTCCAGCCACATTTTAAGGTTTCTACTGAACAAAAGTTTGTATTCAAATTTGTCCCTAACAGAAGCGATATGCTAATGAAATTTCTTCCATACAGAGAGAAAAAGACAGATTTCAGAGACAAAACTTTCAAAAGGCCATGTTATTTTATTGGAGATTTATTTTGTTGTAATAACTTCTCTTCCTAGAGAAAAAAAAAAAATGTTCTGAATAGACAAAAAAGCAAACAAACAAAAACACACACACAAAAATCAAAACCTGAAACAAACCCACTAGCCAGCCAAAGTAAACTGTGATTATTTACACTCACCAGGTGTTTGCACCACTGCTTGAAGATTCTTCTCCTGAAGCTGCTGAATTTTTTCAGTCTTAGCTTTGTTCTCTTTTTCCAGCATTTTAATTTTATGTACATACTGGTTATTCAGAAATTTCAAGTCACCTATTTCATGTTCAACCCTTCTTAAGGTGGCTTTCACATCTTCAAGTGAGAGAAAAAGCTAGCTTACTTTTCTTCTTAGTATTTTTCCTAGTAGCACTAGGATAGGCATAAAGAGAACCCTCTATTCTTTTTCCGTAACACACATACATGTGTATACATACACACAAAGACACACAAAAATATCTACTTATATATGCTATACAAATAAAACCCCTTTGTAGAATAAAGGCACATTTGATATCAAAAAGTAGCATTTCAAGGTATGAAAGTATAGGTTAAAAAGTTCTAACATTTTCAGGTTTGATTAAAACAATGATCTGCACAACCTCAGAAGCTTTTTAGCTACAAAAGAAAAGTCTGTGCATGAGCCTTAACTCGTTAAAGTCACCGAAGGCAATGACCACTCACTTATAAGTACAGATAAATGAATCTGTGAATCACGGGTTTGGATGCAATTTTATTTTGGGACGAAAGGATTAAAAAAACTATCATCATTTTGATATTACCTTTAACATGACGATCAGATTGCTCTTTCAGTTTTAATATTTCTAAATGTAGTTCGTTATTTTCCCTGGTAAGCTGAGCATTCTCTGCTTTGTAAGGTTCCAAAATAGCATCAAAATTGCTGCTTTCTTTTTCATTTTTTCCAGCAGATAACTTTGCACTGCGCAAGCTCTCAGTTGTATGAACTAGGTCACTAGAGCAAAGGAGCATCAGACACACAAAAAATGTTATTAGTACTTACACTGCAGGTACAAATATTTATTATGACCTAAGAAACAAAAACCTTTTCCTGAGATCACATTAGCAGTAGAACAAATGGGTCCAAAGAAAGGCAAAGAGAATATAAGAAAAAAGGAAAGACAAAAATAATTTACTTTAAAAAGGACAAATATATATATAAAAGATATTTAGAAAACATATCATGAGTTTACATCTGGTAACTCAAATTCTCTTTTCTACGTGAAGTGAGATATTCAGAACTGGCAAGATGACTTCTTCCTCCAAGTGCTATGTAAGCTGTAGCATTACTTACAACTGAGGAAACTTGAAATAAAGAATTAAAAAGGCCAGCAGGTTACTAGTGTGTATATGGAGATTAGAAGTTCCATAACAGAGATTAATGGTAAGAAGCTATAAACTGTTTTGCAAAAAGAGTATCAAAGTCAGTGACTGAGAGATTAAACCTATCGGTTAGGCACCAGAATGAGTATAATGTTGAAGGCAGATTACTCCACATCTGCCTACCTATGGTTCTTCCATCTGTACTGGATGCTAGAGAGGAACAGAACCAGAATACCTACACTGCATGTTTAGCATGTAACTGGGTTCCTGTGAAAATTACTGTGTTGGTAATTAGACCAAAGCCATGCAATGGCAGATATATTAATGGCACCTGAAAAAATGTTTTTCTTCTGTTATCTGTCCTGTAATAACTGCAGAGATACACTTTTTAAACTTCTCCAAATGAGATCACAAAAATCAGAATGTGAATGATTCATTCTAAGTCACGATACAGACAACGGGGAGTATTTAATACAACCAGCTATAAGAGTGCATCCCTTAAGCACATATCAACAGTAACTACTCTTGGCTCCTTTATAAGGTTAGACAAGTTGAATTTTCCTAGAATTCTACTGCATTATATGAAAACTTAAGATGCTCTCGTCACTTAACCCATTTAACTCCAGCATACACAAAAACTGAACTTTACTTCTGAGATAGCATTGCTTGAAAATAATCTTCAGATTAAGCATTCTTCCTTACATATCAAAAAAATATAATCAAAAAATACCTACTTTATGAATGCTACATTTTTAATGAATTTCCTTTTGAATACCTAAAAAGCTTTTCCACCAAAGGTAAACTCTCCACTCCCAATGGCTGTCGATAGCCCAGCTGCTCTAGGCGCCTCCTGAGATTAATGAACCTTCGTTCTGCAGTTGTAGTCATTGTAAACACAACTCCAGAGTAGCTTTAGTCACAGTCAGGAAAAACAGGATACCTGCAAAAGACTGTCTGTTACAGCACATGGAAACTATTTCATGTGTACAAAAACCAGTGCATAAGCATGTACTTAAATATTAACTAAATCAAAATAGAATGGTAAAGCAACTAAAAAGTCTTAAAAATATTCATGTATTTCTTTAAAAAGGAATATCTGCCTTGGCAATTACTTTTCTCTTTCCTAACGTCAGTTTTTCTTTGCAGTATGCAAGAACTGAACACTAAAAAAATATTTATGTGAAAAGACTAAGTAGTAGATTCTGATTTTTTTTTGAATCGTGGTCATTCTGGTATCTTCCACAATGCAAAGTGACTGATTGTTCTCGAAACCCCATCTACTTTTTTTCTTTCATATCTAAATCTTTCTTACAAAGTTTACAAGGCAGTACTTAACATAACTCAGGCCAACCATGTAAATAATTGCATAAAATGTGTAAAACTTTAGAGAGATTAAGTTTGAACATCTGTTTTCTAGCATGGAAAACAGGAAAGAAAAAAAACCCAACAAAGTAAACACCAGTGTACTGTAGTCCTACCTGCATCACTATCTGGAAAATACAGTCCAAGAACCAGAGTGACTTTTTTTTTTTCTTTTCACTGATGCGTGATATTTCTATTACTAAACTGATCTAAAAGGGGCTGGATCAGCACTACAGTATCTGAATCCAGAGGAGAAATTTGGGGTTCCCAGGTACATTTGAAGGAAGAAGAATTTTTACATCGTTATGTCCTTCTGGAGTTAAGAGACAGAATGAGAAAAGAAAAGGAATACAAAAGTTTATGCTCCTCTATATGTGAAAATATCTCTTTGGTAGGCAGAAATATTTTTGAAAAACAGTTACATCTGTCAAACATTTTCTCCTTGCATCTCTTCAGAAGTTTCTGCATTAACCTACTGGCTGCAAAGACCTCTGCAGCCAATCTGAGGAAGCATTGTTTGAATCTCATCTAAAGGGAATAGAATATAGATACCACTTCAACCATCCTGTTTCACAGTAGGATATGCATTGCATATGTGCAGGTATTTGAAAATAAACCTGTTTATGAACCAGATCAGTTAAAAAGATTATTTTAAAATTATTAATCAGATTTCATTTAACAGCTTATGCTTTGGAGAGATT
>VWZY01013297.1:10736-26015 GCA_013399075.1 Chloroceryle aenea
TGTGCCAGCTCCCTCAGCACCTGTGGATGCATGCCATCAGGACCCATGGACTTATGGATGTCCAGATTACTCAACTGTTCTTTAACCCAGTCCTCATCAACCAGTGAAGACTCCTTTGTTATGCTATCCTCTGGTGCCTCAGATGTCAGGGGCTTCTGAGGACAGTCTCCAACAGTATAGACAGAGGCATTTATTAGCTCTGCCTTCTTTGCGTCCTCTGTCACCAGGGCACCCACCTCATTCAGCAGAGGGCCTACATTGCATCTAACCTTAGCTTTTCCTGCAATATATTTGAAGAAGCCCTTTTTATTATCCTTGACCTCCTTTGCAAGGCTGAGTTCCAATGAGGCCTTAGCCTTCTTAGTTACCTCTCTACATCCTCTGACAACAGTCCTGTACTCCTCCCAGGTGGCCATCCCCGCCTTCCATGATCTGTAGACTCTCTTCTTCCACTTAAATTTGCTTAGAAGTTACTTAACCATGCATGTCTCCTGGTCCCCTTTCTCGATTTCCCACTTGCTGGGATGCACTGATCTTGAGCTTGGAAGAAGTCTTCAAATGTTAACCAACTATCATGGTCCAATCTTCCCTCTGGTACCCTGTCCCATGAGATTTCACCCAGCAATTGCAAAATATATTTTGATTCTGTTTAATTTATTATTGATGAAAGCTAACAAAATTTTCCTGATTTATTCTGATTTATTTTATGATTAATAAAAGCTACCAAGGGGTCTCCGCCTTGCTTCTGTTTCACCTAAAAATCGTAGTTATAGATGTCAAATTATCTAAATAGGAACCAAGCAACTAAAAGGACAATAGCTGTCACAGTAGCCCAAGCTAGACTGGGTCATATGTCTCTAGGCTCTAGGTCATATGTCTCAGTAGCACTCTAATAATGGAAAAGCTTTCCCACTTTAAAAGAGAGAAAAATGCTCAGAAAAAATATCAGTGATCAACAAACAGTAAGTCTATAAAAATTACAAGTAGCAACCTTATACATGTCAAAAGATTTTCTCCTCAGAACAAAAATATTTGCTCAAGCAATTAATTGTGTATTCAACATCAAGTTTTGTATTTTACATTCAGTGAAGACAGGATTTAGGCTGAAAATTCAAGTCCAAAATAGGGTTGAGAATACAATTTTTTAACTTAATATTAATGTATCTATTTAAACAGTGTTGTCCAATAGATGGAACACACAATCTTCCTCATACCATTTTTACTTTATTGAATTTCAATCACCTTCATGGAGTAACTAATGACAGGCATGAATGAAAACATCTATTACTCACAGGCCTTACATATGTATCTTATCCACTTCCTTCAGATCTACTGATATACTATTCTAAACCTTTATCTTATTCTTTGGGATATTTTTTTAATGTCTCAACTAAATGTAAGTAGAACCAAAGAGCATCTTACAAGCTATCTAAATCATCACAATTTCCTCCATAACTACTGTGCACTGAGAATCACATGGTAATATGGATAACCCATAAACATTAGTTTATTGCCTGTACAGAATTTTTTATGTTTGAAGATTGGATGGACTGCATTTGGAGGTAATCACAGAAGAAGAAAGTGAGGGAACTCTTGTAATTATATATAGCTGGCCAATGTGAATTTCTGTTTCCTTAGATCACTATTAACAACCAACATTTTACTGTTTGCAAGTGAATGTTTTCATTTTAATGGACATTTCTTATAGTCCATATTTAGACTGATTTGTTTTCTACAAGATTATACCATAGAATCACAGGATTCCAAAGACCATGTTTCAGTGTTACACTCTGCAGTATAAATTCACTACCTCAAAAACTGCACTAAAAACACTGATCCACATTTCTATCTAGTTTATAGTTCCATGCGTATTTTATATATTTTATATAAATATAAATTTAAAACTTTTTTTTATGGTTATTTTTTGGTTGAGTTTGGGGCTTTTTTGGGGGAGATAATTTTTTAACTTCAAAAGAAAAAGCCTTTTCTTTAAGGGAAAATCAACCTTTTTCTTCTCCCATTTTCCAATAGGATATTTTTTTTTTTTAATCACAATTGCTTGTTATTAAGGTCACAAAGGATGAGAAAGACATAGAAGAGGACTTTCCTTCTGACAAACCATTCACTCCGTCAGCTCCAAAAGCAAACAAATAAATAACCTACTCAGTGTTTTTTTTTAAATATATATATAAGCTTAATCACAACCAACTATTCATTGGAAACACCTGTAAATGAGAAATACTCTGAAGGTGGTATTCTATTGTCAGTATAGACAGATAAGAAGATTAAGAGGAACCCTGTTTCTTATAGACTGTGACATACACTTTATATCAGTGAGATTGGTTGGTGAGAGTTCTTTTGCCTGACACTTCAAGACAGAGAAAAAGTCTGCTCAAAGTACAGACAATCTTTTTTTCGCTTCCAATGAAATATTTTTTGGAAAACATTGATGATTACAAATCTATTATTCTAATCACTATTTGGATTTTCATGGTGGGACACCTCTGAGAAGTTTATTGCAGTTTGCTTCAGAAGTCCTACTAGATGGTAGCTAGTACTGGTGGCTGATTCCTTTTAACATCCTGAAAAATTGCTGGCCTAAACAAGTCCTTTCAATTTCCACAAGTAATGCTGCCTGGAGTAACTATTACCCACTACACAGCTATTGAAAACACCACCAAAAGCAGAAGTCAAGCTTTTTCTAATGTCTAAATCATATATTCATCACCTTAGTGATTATTTTGATTTTCACTTCTTTCCTTTTATAGTTATTCTGTATTTCTGCAATTTATTTTAAAACAGAAATGCTGAATCCTTTTGATGATACTCCAAGGATTAAGTGATTGTAGTGGTTTAGGGTCAGGGCAGCCCCTAAGACCTAACAGATGCTCTCTGTTAACCCCTCCTACCTGTTAACCCCTCCTGCCTCCCCAAAAGGGAAGAGAAAAGGAATAAGGGAGAGAGACTTAGTGATTAGAAAAGGAAACTAGAANACATAATAAAATAGAATCAATTATGCAGAAAGGTCATATCATTTCATGTCTTTTTTTTTTTTTTTTTACACTACATTTTAGGATAAATGCTGTTTCACTGTAGGTTGGTATCAAACAGTACTGACCAGAACAAACACATGGATTCCAGAAACTGTATAATCTGGTAACATGGAAGGGTATAATCTGGTAACATGGAAGGATAAATTCACCTAAAACAAGCTGCTGAAAGATGGAGTGAACAGAACTTATCCTATACAGGATGTGGCAGAATATCGATGCAATCTGTTCAAAGATAATGTTCTTTTATAGAAGTAAAAGAGACACTTCAGCTTTTTTACGTAGCAGGGAATAGGAAAGCACATATGAGCACCTGCACTCTGACTGTCTTTGTCTTTAAGACAAAGTGTCAAACTTGCCTGGAGACAAAATCACAATTAAATCCCACCCTAAAACCCAAAGAAATGTTCTTTCAGTAAAATTAAATTCTCATAAACTTCCTACCTAAAATTCATGTTATTTCCTTCCTAGTTTGTGTTCTTCTCTGAAAATCATTGATCATCATAATTTAGGTCTATAACACCTATCTAATAGTGTTAGAAAATAATTTATATTACAATGTTCAGGCAAAATAAATAGTAGTTTTCTTTGATTGGTTTTCTCAAGGTAGGGAAGCAAGAATGTGAAATTGGTAAAAGAATTTAAGGAAAAACTCCTTGCTGTCAGCAGTAAACCACTTAAATACTTTTTTGACAGTAAGGGACAATATAGAGCTAGATACCATTAGTTATAGTTTTCTTCATAGCTACTTTTAAAGAAACAAAATGACAAGCAAGAAAATTTCAATGCTTATGGCATAGAGAACCTAACTCTATGAGGAGAGGAAAAAAGAAAAGAAAAGAAAAGAAAAGAAAAGAAAAGAAAAAAAAAAGAAAAGAAAAGAAAAAAAAAGGAGTAGAAAGCTTTTGTCTCCACTGAAGTGCAAACTGTTAAGAATCATCTCCTAGACTCAGCTTTGACAGTTTGTCAAGCAAGAGCCCAAGGTGTTGTCACAAGTTCAGCACATAATAGAGTGAGGAGTTACTCTGAATGTATTCCTGCAGCCACTGAAATCAAAGACAAGCAAAAGGTATTCAAAGAGCCTGACTACTCAAAACTTACAGGAAATATACCAAACTTAAACATAAACTGGTCCAAGTTGTAAGTAATAATTTGTGGAAAACAAACAACATGAAAACACTTTTCTTCAAGAAGTCTACTTAAAATCTAATGACATAAGAAATAATGTCTATATGTAGTTGTTGAGATTTTTTTTTCTTCCACCAATACATTGTTCTCTACTATGTGAATTAATTTGTGAAGCGTATTTGGAATTATATTTATATTTCACTGAAATTTTCTATATTTTCATTGAATTTTCTTGACAATAAACAAATACAAAAATATTTCTGTGTAGTGATCTTGGTTTATATTTTATGTTGGGCAAAACTGTTTAATTTTAGTTCGTGGAACATAAATCACTAGTTTTTGGTATGGTTACGTGTTGGAGAATGGCTAAAAGACAAGGGTCATGTACCTTTAAGAGAAATGTCACCTGATGCAAGCTGTTAAGCTCAGCTGCAATCCTTGTAAGAAACATGCAGGGATAGCATGTCCTTGAGCTGATAAATCATACAATAATAGAATATTATGGTTGAAGGAATGAGGGAGTAGCAGCCTTCTGTAACCGCGAGAGGCATTGGGTTATGATAAGAGACCCTGTGGATTGAACCAGTAGAGGATGGACAGGTGTGATTACTAATGAGGTGACTGTATATAAGTAATGCACTGACAGACAATAAACGAAGTTCGCTTATCAATCATATTGATTGTCCGTGTCTTCCCTCGCTGCTCTGCAGTTACCTTCTATTTTGACATATTAATCTTGTCCACAAAACATCCTTAAGAATCTAGTTCATTGTCTATAGTTGTAGCATATGAAAATCCTTATGCAGTGTTATTTTTTAGGCTAAAGTTGGTTCGAAGCACATTTGGTCCCTTGGGGAGTGGCAAGCAGTTTCATGGCTGCTTACATGTTTTTGGTCAGAGCAGCTGTCAATAAATTGTTCAGGCAATTACAAATTGTCTCTAAATTGCCTCAAGGAATTCATTAAGATGCCTCTCTGTAGTATTCTAGATCTGTTGAAAGTATTAGAAACAGAGCACTTCTGGAGCAGCCCAAACTCCAACACACTGTACTGTTCCAAGAGCTATTTAATACCTGCTCACAGTTATTAGGTACTTCTTATATCCTGCAACCCAACAGGCTCCCATTTCAACTTCCAGACAGGTTATTTGACAGGTACCTGGAGTCTAAACGCTTGGGTTTTTTTAAAGAGGAATGGAAAAATATGTTAAATTTTGGAATTATCACTTAAAAGAGCAATTGAAAACAGACATGTTTTGGTTCTGTAGCAATCTTTATTTCTGCGGTTCACAAGTTTCAGCAGCTAGTCACAAAACCCACATAGTACAGAGGAATATGTTATATAAGAAAGTTAACACAGACACATAGACACAGGCAAGGCATGGCTAGGAATGGCAAGAAAGGTTCTGGTAACATGTTTTCACTTCTACACACCTGTTTGCATTTCTTCTAAGTATAAGTACCTTGCATCTCAAATGTAGCTTGAAGCATTGCAAACACTAGCTAGGTAGGATGTGCATGAATGAAAGCACCTCATGCTAATCTTTTGTTTCTTTTCAATTTGGAATTAAGTTGGAATTAAGTGATTTATCAGAAGAGAAAGGGACTTCATGATGCACATTGAATTCTGAGAGGCATGTTTCTAGGATTTCTGAATTCCATTGGATTGAGATACACATAAGATGTCTGTTCTTTAATTGCCTGTAATTGAAGACTGATACACACGTATAATGAAACACTACTTAGAACACTCTCATTGCTTTGTCAATAGTTTTGTCCCTAGAAGACATATAAAATCATTACATATGCACAACCACTCACCTCAGAAACAAAATAGTAACTCATATTTACATAAAACACACTTGCTATATAATCTTTACCAAGAGATTGAGTTCACAGATTTTCTTCTCTGTTGACATATGGAGAGGCATAATCTGTAGATACACCCATCATTCATGGATTATGTAACCAAATTATGGATCATTTATGAATTATGTAACCAAATTATGGATCATTTAGTAGGCATTTTTCAAGACAGCTGTTATGACAACTGTTAAGTAGTTCATGTTGAGACTGAGAAAATTCTCCTTATGCTCTTCTGAAAGGAAGTAGGAGTGGATTCATTGTCCTGTAGATTTGTCTGTGTTGCCCTTGCTGTACACAAAACCACTCTAAAGCAACTGGGAGAAGTTCATGTACTTGAAGATGTGGATTCAGTGCATGAACTAAATTAACCATTTTCTGCTCCATATCTCATGGCTTTATCTTGAAAATCTTTATTTAAAGTTTTAATCTCTTGAAAGTACACTAGATTTGAGTTCTAGAAGGGTTTAAACCACAGAAATACCCTGTTTTGTAGTTAAACTTACTTGAGTGGGATATTTAAGACAGGGGTATTTACAAATCACAGATTATTTGTTAAAAAGACATACTTGTTGAAAGAAAAGTCGTGCATACCTTCTGGTTATCACAATCATATAATTTTATAACAACACAAAACTTTTTTATACATATCAAATTCACTGAAAGTAGGTAAAGTTTTAAGCATATATTATTGTGAAGTATAAAAGAAGTCTAATGAAGAATGAAGGCAATATGGAAGAGTCAACAACTACAAGAGATTTGTTCTGAAATTAGTTTATACATTTTCACAAAGTTTTATTTCTAGTTTAAAGAAGCAGCATATTTAAGTCTTTTAAAATTAGTCTACACAACATGTGTGTGTTGGATTTTTTTCAATCCCTACTTTTCCTGGATCTCTCCCAGTCTCCTACAACAAAGTTACTCTGTGGCTTTTGCTTTTGATTTAATATTTTTCTTCTTAGTCACATTGTAAAAATCTTGAGTACTGACCTGTATTACAAAACTACACTGAAATCTTCTCCATTTCTCCTCAATACACAATGACTTCATTCTAGCAATTTAATTAAGATGAAAAAGGGCAGATTGTTTCCCAATAAGTCAGAAAAAAATGTGATTAAAGGACACAAGTATATTACAATTCCAGATTTTGACTGGCAGCTAACTACTGTAAATCAAATAATGAAAATGTGTTAATTTGTAACTTAATCATATTTAATAACTAGATAAAACAAATTAGGAGATAAACTTACTGAACAAAAAGCAAAGAAACACAAGTACCCTACATCCCAAAAGATGTAGGGACCTATGTATTTACATAACAAAAAGAATGAAAAAAAAGAAAAAAAAAAAAAAAGAGAGAAGGGAAAGCATCTCTTATCAAGGCATAAAAAAATATCAAAAAGAGAAAATGAGGTATAAGAACAATCACTCAAGGATACAATAATCAACAAATGGCACCCAATCCCCCAGTAAAAGTACCCTTCTTTCACAAATGTGGTTTGAAATATAGACTAAAACAGGGTTGAATGAAGAGTTCCTTTAATGACTTTCAGCTATTTTTAACTGTGAAATTCAACAGGTATGGCAAATTAGTAATGAATGATCATTCTGTCTGATTTCACATTCACTGCTACCGGATTAAAGAATCAATTCTTTTTTCTCCTCAGCACATATTTGACATTCAGCCATCTTATGAGTCTAATTATGAGGGTTTTTTACCATTTCATATATTCTTATTTGTATACAACAGTAACTCTTTATTTGTCATTAAAGTTATCAACACAAAGGTAAAGAATTGAAAGGAAACGTATGAATTTGAACAATAAGTAAATTAGAAGCTCCTTCTTATTCTGCACTTCTAAATTGGTGTTTCAAGGAAATGTTCTTTCCCATTCCCAAACTTTTTCCCTATCTTTCCAGTATAACTCTTATTTCCATTGGTTTCTTTCTTTTCTTATTTAATTTGATCACGAAGGAACTACATGTTTTTGTTGTTGATGAGAGAAGGAGGACCTATCAGAAATTTCAAACTGTTTATCATGATACAGATTTAAAATACTTAAAACACTTATGAAACCTCTGTCACTGAAGGAAGAAAAGTTTAAGTAACTTTCACGCATAGAAGTAACATACAGAAAAACTATCTAAAATGCCTTTGATCAGTATCTAAATATGTTTGCTGAGGAATCAGGATCTCAGTTTTTTAGAAGCCTGATGGTCTTACCTTCCCCAAGAGTGTGGAAGTCCATCCTTGTAGGACTGCAGGGATATTGTAATTCTCATAGCTCAAAGCTAAACATGCACATTTACAAGCTTACTTTTTTGTACATCATTTGGAAGGTATTCAGAATGAAAGCTAGCTCATGACAGTAAATTAGTATAATACTGAACCCACCTACTACCCTGTTTGTCGAAATTCCTATCACTTGCAGAAAGATGGGAAAAACTACATCAATACTCATAAATCCAACCTTTTTCTCCTTCCCTTAGTGTCCCATTCCTCCATGTCTACTTTTGTTCCAAGAAATCTGGAGTAATGTGTCATGTTTTTCTAGCATGAGGGCTGCTGCCTGTGAGATATCAGTAAGGACACATCATCAATTCATCTATATAAACATTCCAGTTTGGATTCAAATATGAAGTAAATCTCCAGATTATCCCCACTTATTGTAGTTGGCTACCTAGATATCAGACAATCTTTCTTATGGAAAATGATATCAGATACTTTTCAACAGATATTAATTCTTTAAAACAGATATTTCAATATTACATAGGTTTATCAGTTATAGAATTTTTATTTCTGTTAAAAGAAGCATGGCCAGCAGATCAAGAGGGGTGATTCTGCCATTCTGTCCTGCTCTAGTGAGACGTCACCTGTCCAGCTCTGGAGCCCTCAGCACAGGAAGGGCATGACCTGATGGAGTGGGCCAGGAGGATCATAGGGCTGGAGCACTTCTCCTGTGAGAACAGTCTGAGAGAGTTGGGGTTGTCCAGCCTGGAGAAGAGAAGGCTCTGGGGAGACCATATAGCAGCCTTCCACTACCTGGAGGGGACCTACAAGAAAACTGGAGAGGTGACTGTTTACAAGGGCATGTATTGATAGGATGAGGGGCAATGGTTTTAAACTAGAGAAGAGTAGATTTAGATTGAACATTTGAAGTAGTTCTTTACTATGAGGGTGGTGGAACATTGCAACAGGATGCCCAGGTTGGTGGTGAAGGACCCATCCCTGGAGACACCCAAGGTCAGTCAGACTTGATGAGGCTCTGAGCAACCTGATCTAGTTCAGGATGTCCCTGCTCACTTGGACTAGATGACTGTTAGAGGTCCCTTCCAACCAAAGGCATTTGATGATTCTATAAAGCTGTTTCTTATGTGGAAGAACATATTTTGTTGTCTTTGATTTTCTTTCAGTTATGTCTACTAGTTTATTCCTCAAGTTCCCAGGTACATGGATGACTGTTTCCTATTGTTATCCCCTGATGAAAAAAGTAGGCATAAGTATTTCCCTGGAAATTGGCATAGTTTAAACTTATGTTGGATTGCCATGTATTAAAAAAGCAAAATCATTAAGAAATTGTATTTTATAGTATGAGATTTTCAGCTAACAACTTAGTTAAATGTCCCTTGACTTTGGCATTGATGCTTTTCTATTTTAATACTATTTAAACTGCTTGAGTATCTGAACATTTATCCATTCTCTTCTATGCACTCTGATAAATATCCATCAGCAAACCATTTCCTAGACACAAATATCTAATAACAACATCAAAGCAACATCCATTTATTTTCAAAGTGATAAAGAAAAGTGTATTACTATGCATAGGAGTGTATTACTTTTCAGCTCAATAATAGCTGTGAACCAAAGTGATCACTAAGAGCAAACACAGACATATTCAAGATAAATGATCTACTTGGAACATTTCAAATAAATTTGCATTTTACAACAACTTTGTTAGTCTTAAATTTCTGATTTCAAAGTAACATTACATCTTGCTGTACTGTAAGCAGTTTGTGGTTACTTGGTTTCTACCCATACCTAATACCTGACGTGATTTAATCGGGTTGTTGTGTGGGTACTTCATGTCTTTTAGTTTCCCTTCTTTGATTCTTTCTTTTTTAGTAATATGTAAGTTTAGCAATATGTAAGTTAAAGAAAAAGAAGTAAGCACTGATAAAAAGAATAATTTTGCCTCTAAAATCAGATTACAGCACTCCTGTGAGTCTTCAATTGTAAATTTGAGTTACATTTACGTACTTAAGTTACTAAACAGAGATTTTTAAGCTCTTTTATGAGAAAAACTGTTAGAAAGGGTCAAAATTATACCCATCCACAGTATCTTCTCTTACTTTTTAGATCATATTTACATTTTAAAAGATTTTTGCCTTTCATTCTCAAGCAAAAAAAAAAGAAATACTTTGAAACTTTCTCTTCTCTGTTGATAAAGTTTTAGAGCCATTTCCTCCATGAAAACACTTGATGGATATTGAGCAGTAAATTAAAGAAAAGGCTGCCTAATGTTTGAAAATAAAGCTGAAGAAATCCAACTTTTAAACTTGTTGACTGTTCTTTGTTCCATGAGAGAAAGAAATCAACTTAACTAAATATTTTTCCTTGGTAAATATGTAAAGGATGAGAATGAAAACAAGTTCAGAACATTTATCTTGACACATTTGACCCTGGGAATAGGACAAAGCTAGATGATCAGTGGAAAAGCTAGAATTATTTGGGTATGAAGGAAAGCACATTTCTTAGAAAAATAGTCATAGCAAAAAGTTAATATATGCAATTTTCTAAAGAAAGGCTAATATTTTTCTAGGCTTCAGATTGGGAAACAGAGTATTTTGGTAGGAAACACAAAATCAAACAATTAAGGTAAGGCTTAAGTAACCTAACTGAGCTCAGAAATACATTCCACTCACTCAATTGAATGACACATGACTGATCCAGTAATTCTTCTTACAAAGAGTGTGGTAGACTTTCATATCATATTTAGTAATGTTCTTTTGAACAAGGCATAGCGTCACACTGCCAGACACATCCTATATATTGCCATACACACACTTGTTTGTCTTTGGTCCTAGTCAGACTCTACTAATGATTGAATTCTTTATTCCTATCTGTGTACATAGTGTGAAAATTCTAGAGATGTTATAGAAGAAATTCAAATACTAGAACTAGGTGTATAAACATTCACATATATTCCAAGGTGTTTCTATGCATCCTCTGATGGAATAGGCACATCTTCCTTCTGTAAATGGATATTAGCTTCACAAAAGCCCACAGAACACTGAGAAACATTCAAAACACATCTCCATAATGATTTTACACTCAGAAAGCGTCTCCCTAAAGCAAATCCATGCTTCTTTCAAAGAAGGTAAGACCAGATGACAGGTGCTTCTCAGAAGAGAACTTGTCCACTTGACCCACTTGAGCTGAGTGAATCATCTTGACATTTAGCTTTCCCAAAGAGAAAAACAAAGGAACAACTCTGAAGCCAAACAGACAGCTATAAGTTCTGCTTAAAGTTTTAGTCTTTGTGCTTAAGCATATCAAGACTTCTTAACCTCTTAAAGCAAGGAAGCTGTCTATGGAAGGAGGCAGCTAGGATAGTCGAATGAGAAAGTGTCTTTTGCACTGAGAATGGTCTGCAAAATTTGCTAGCTGCAAAACCCTCCCTGATGTCAGATTGAAAGAACCTGGTAACAGCTAAGAGCTTGTTAGGCAGTCTGGATGTGTAGAAGTGAATGATGTTTGCAAGTTTTCAGTGTTTGAAGGAAAGTAAAAGTGTATGTTTTCTCACACATACTGCCCACGTGCTGTTTCTGAGATGCACACAAATGTCCTTTACTGCTATTGCTCTGAAGATCAAAGAAAGACCCCTGTGTCAGCAAGTAAGTGCTCAAGATCTGAGCAGGCAGTACTAGTCCACTGTCCAATGAAAGAATGTCAGTGTGCTTCATCACACCAACAAACAAACAACTGCAAAATTTTTGAGGCCTAGAAAATTAGTTATTTAAGGAAAGTACAGCATTTTTTTTTTAACTTTTTGAACTAAGCCTTTTGAAATTATTAAAACTTTCAACATTGATAAGCCAAATGTAGCCTAACTACATAAACAGTGTATGACTTTTAGTAAAAAATCTCCTACTTACTCAACTGCTTTCATTTATTTGCTGCTTACAAAAAGTGAGCACAAGAAAAAAACAGTTTGCTACCTTTCTATGTTAATGAAAATAAAGATATATTTTAGTGATTGTATTTCTGAATTAGATTGTCTTGCTTGGCTTTGTAACTGGGACTCCAACGCTTTCATCTGTGGCATTATAAAGAGCCTTTAAGTGAGAATTTAAAGTCTGATTTTAAAATGTGATTTTTTGATGAGGGAGACAACCTTTCTAAATTTAAAATATTAAACAAAAGTAAATATCACTGGTTGATTCCAAGGCTAAACAAACCCCACTGCCATTCTTTAAAATCTCAAACTGAAAATTAGGGTGTGGCACTGGAGAACACTTGTGACTTGTTCTTTCAGACACTGAAATCTTGGGGAATTTTAAGACAGAACTGTCTTTAGAGCTGGTTTATTCTTCTGAAAAAAATATAATCTGCCTGTTTCTTAATTACTTATCTCATGAATAATGTATATGATTCATGTTTGCAAAGCACTTTAGAAGGTCAATTTCAATATTTATGTACATGATTCTCCCAAGACAAGGAAAGGCTATAAATCGAAATTTTTTAACTCTTCTGTTTTGAGGACACATTAGTTTTTAATCTGAGCCAGATCTCATTGTGTATGCTTCTGTAATTCAAAATTTGTTAGCCAATGTTAAGGAATTGACAGGTTCACCACTAGGTGAGATTCATTCAATAACGTAATTATTAGTATTTCCTGTAGTCCTGTCCTCTCAAGCACTGCATAAATAAGAGATTATTCCCATGCCACAGCTACTAGAATTTGAGAAACTGAAGGCCAGATATGAATGCTCTCCTCTGTTTTTCCATCTTTTGGCTAATCTTTTTCTGAAGCTCCCCTGTTCCTGAGAGCCCATGACATCTCATGCCACCAAGGAAGAGATGTGTTATGCAGATGGACTTGAGACTGAGGGGTGGATCAGACCATGGACATTATTGCAGAGGTCATCCATGAATGTGAAATGTGCTGCAATCAAGCAAGCCAAGCAAGTAAAGTCCCAGTGTTGTGGAGGATGATGGCTGAAATATAAATATGGAGAGCCCAGGCAGATTGGCTGTGTTACACTCCCACAAACCTGCCAGGGCAAGCACCACATGCTTAAAATGGTGAAAGAAACTTCTGTATGGCTGTAAAAGTATGCATGGCCTCATGCTCTTTCCTGGAACACTATCCTGGGCCTTGAAAAGCAAGTCTTATGGTGACATGGCACCTCAGAAAGAACTGAGTCAGACAAAAGGACTCATTTCTGAAAGATCTTCATAGATGCCTGGGCTGAGGAGCACAGCACTGAGTGGGTCCCCTATCAGGAACCAGCCTCTGGGAAAATTGAATAATACAGTAGACTGTTAAAAACCATACTGAAAGCAATGGAGGGTGGCACCTTCAAAAGTGAGAAAGACATTTAGCATAGGTCACCTGGTTAGTTAACACAAGAAGATCTGCCAAGTGAGCTGTCTCTGCTTAGTCAAAACTCCCATGTGCTGTAGAAGGAGTTAACGTGCCTGTAGTGCTCAGGAAGATTGTCTTAGGGAAGAGATCTGGGCTAGTCCTACTTCGGGGACTTCAGGGACCATTAAGACCAGGGAGAGTGATTGTCCCTCCATACTCAGCACTGGTGAGGTACTCAAGTACTGTGTTCAGTTTTGGGCACCTCAATACAAGAAAGACATGGAGGTGCTGGAGTGGGTCCAGAAAAGGGCAACTAAACTAGTGAAGGGCTTGGAGAACAAGGCTTGTGAGGAGGAGCTGAGGGAACTGGGGTTATTTAGTCTGAAGAAAAGGAGACTGAGGGGAGACCTCTCTATAACTACCTGAAAGGACAGTGAAGAGAGGTGGGAGCTGGTCTCTTCTCACAAGTAACTGGTGTTAGAACAAGAGGAAATGGCCTCAAGCTGCACCAGGAGAGGTTTAAACTGGACATTAGGAAAAATTTTTTGACTGAAAAGGTTGTCAGGCATTGGAACAGGTTGCCCAGGGAGGTGGCGAAATCAGCATCCCTGAATGTGTTTAAAAGCCATATGGATGTGGTGCTAGGGAATATGGCTTAATGGTGGACTTGGTAGAGTAGGGTTAATAGTTGGACGCCATGATCTTAAATATCTTTTCCAGCCTTGATGATTCTATGATTCATTAAGTCACCTGTATCTTTTTGAATTTAATTTAAATTTTTTAGATGCAGCAACCAGACTGCACATCCTAATCTAAGTGTGGGCACAATTTGAGTTGATACAGTAGTGCAATAATTTTCTTGGTTTCATTTTCTCTTCCTTCCTAACACTTCCTAAGATCAAATTTGCCCTCTCCCTCCTCTTAAAAAAGGAGAGACGGTTACTTCTCATTCAGCTGAGTTGCTGAATGGAGAATGAACAGCACCACAAGAATTCCTGTTGTCTAGTTAGCAATCTTACCCGGCATGGGGGGCCATACATTATTTCAAGAATGAAAACACCTTAAATTCTTTTTGGTCAACCAATTGTACTAAAGATACTCTCTTGCACTCAGACTACTCCTGACATGGAACACAGGTAAATACCCTGAGGAATGACATCCTACTGCTTCACAAAAAAAAAGTAAAAAAATCCAGTTTTAGACATGATACTTGAGGTGAGGAACAGAAGTACCTCTGGAACTCAGCTGACATGTAATTTTCAGATGCGGGTAACCCACTGAATCTAGTTACACTTTTCTTAACTCTGTTTGCTACAGCTCTGTTTTAGAAGACACTCAATATTGTCTGACACCTTTCACCTGCTCCATCCATTAAAGAGGTACAGAGAGCTCTGTCTCTTTATCCCAGAGTCAGTGAGCCATCTCAAGAAAAATTAAATGGTGATTAAAGAAAGTGATAGAAACATCAGCTCTGTGGGTGTATCTCACTTTTAACCCTCAATTGTAACTCTTAACCTGAAATCAATTCTGGGCTTTTGTGTAGAGCCAACCCCCTTGAACACCTAAGCATGCAATTATCACAGTTACACAGTAAACTTGCTGTCAGGAACTGATGTAAAATATAATGGAAAGTTGTTGTAGAATGGCTAAA
>VWZY01013299.1:473-21550 GCA_013399075.1 Chloroceryle aenea
TCAAATATTTTTTCCTTTCTGTTTATCTCTGCAGGTAAAGTGGAGCTGCATGGGAAGCTCATAGAAGTTGAACATTCAGTCCCTAAAAGACAAAGGTAATTTATTTTTGGTGCTGTTTGATACATTATTTTTGTTTGATTTTTTTCTTTGTGTTTTACCCTTCTTGCCGTCAGCTACCCAGTGAGATGCAATTTGAAAAATGCTTAGGTTTGTGTTTCTCTTCCCTGGAGATAAATGGACCGCTTTCTTAAACCCACAGGCGTGCACGCTGAGCTGGTGTCCTAGAGGTTTTCTAGAGTCACTTCATGTATTTCTAATGTAGTGTCTTGGCCGGTCACCAGCAGTGGTATTTATTTTTTTATTTTTTTTTTTTTAAACACGGTTTGTGGGAGAAGCAAGTTATGATGTGATGGCAAATGACTGTGAAGATTTTAAAATTTAAAGTTCCACAAGAAGACTTAAAATCTGGAGTTAGTATGAAATGAAATGTGATATTATGAATTGTATGATGGGCAAGCACGTGAGCTTTACTCCAGCAACAAAAAGCATCTTGTAAATATACTGGTATACCTTTTTTTTTTTTTTAATCCTGCCATGTTGGAGTCTGCAGCATTTCATAGGCACGTGGTAGAAATCTCATCCACATTTCAGACGATTTTTCATCATTATTTTGAGCTGATCTATAGAAGCAGCAGGAGAACGACTTCTTCCCAGTAAGAACTGAATTTATGTGTCCTTAATTTTTAAATGAGTGTTTAATTTTTGTAAGGCATTAATATTGCTGGGCCTCTTGTAAAGAAGTGATATTTTCAATAAAGCAGGGTAGTACTTTTATACTGCCTGTAGAGATTCAGTCTGCTTCTTTTACAGATACTTAGATTATAGAAAACCTGGTGTGCACTAGAGAGTAAAAGAAAAATAGATCAAACTTTCCACGTGCTTGTTCCTGTACTCTATTATTCCATCTGGGAGGTATGTCTATATAACTTTGCTAAAAGGGGTTTCTACTATTTCAGGGTTATTTTTTAAAGTACAATATTTTTAAAATAGCTGATTTGAAAAGGTGAACTAGCTGTGTTGATGAGTATTGTATCTTGGTATTGTGAGAGTTAGAAGTTCGGCCACTATTTAGTATTAGAGGAAAGCTTTGCTGAGAAAGTGGAGGATTTTTTTTTTTGGCCTCTAGTTAAAGGAGGGAGGAACCCTCTGGACCACTTCGTAGCATGTTAATCTTTATGGTTATATTTATTTGATGCTTTTCATTGGAAATTAATATGCTATATGCGCTCTTTCTCATTTAATATGCAAGGTTTGAGTTGCAGTAGCCTATATTTCAGATATTTTATATATGAAAATACTGTTGTAGATAGAATATAGTTTTAGATTTAAGAAAATTCCATGGGGCATATAAGAATTGTTAATTTCCTGTTAGTCTCTGTAATAACTTTATTATAATGCTTATTAATCTTAAGCTTGCTCAAGTGGTATTCTATTAATGCTGTTCAAAACAAATTAATTTCTCTCACATAAAGGTAAATTTAAAACCACTGGTACCCTCTTTTTTTTTTTTTTTAATGTGTTTAAAAGTATTTTGCTGTTCTTTCAGCTATCAGCTGAAATGGTGTAAAAGTCCATTCTTCACATTTGGTAGTGTCTTCCTATTTGTCTGTGAATTAGCAATTACCAGAAACATGCATCTGTCTGTAACTTGTTGGAAAGAATTTTGCACTGAACTGAAGCACTTTTCTGGGTACGTGTTGCCTACATACAGGTCTCTTGAAAAAATGACAAATGTAATTGTATCAGCATACCCATATTGGTTCTCCCAAAGCCCCTATTTGTTAAAACACTCTTTCATTGTGCAGTATCATGTTGGAATGTATTAGATGCAGTTCAGATTTATACTGTTGTTTAACAGAAAATTAAATTAAATTTCTCCTAACTGCACTTCCTTCCCCTTTGTTTCTGCTCTCCCTCTCCCAAAATCAAATAGAGAAAGCACTTAAAATTCATTCAGTGGCCTCCATATGTAACAGTGACTCTCATTCATTTTATAGTTATCTAATAGTTTTTCTTTTGAGGGGGTGTTGGTTGAAAAGTTGGAGGGTTTTTTCCATGTCTCTAATACATTGCTTACTGGGTGTGTATTTAAAGTTGTTAGGCATGTGTAAAAACAGTTTTCTAATGTTGAGTATTTTGGTGTAAACTAGTATCAACTGGTTATTAAGGGTGCTTTCAAAGTAACTTATTTGAAGTCTTAGTATCTTTTTACACAAGGGAAAGGTGTAGATGGAGTTGGGGTGTGCGGGGGGTGTGTGTGTGTGTGTGTGTTACTCACCAGGCCCACCCAGTGTGTTTGCTTGGGAGTGCTTTCCAGAGAGCCCTGCATGCTCCAGTGTGAGAGATACGGTTAGGGAAGTGCTGCCATTTAAAAAAAAGGTGAATGTGTCAAGTCTGTCTTTCATCATGAGTGTACAATTAATAGTTGGTCAAACGATTACTTCATGAGAGCAGAAATTGTTTGGTAGTGCACTGAAATTATTCAATATTCACCTCTGCTGCTGCAAGGCTGCTCCATGTGGAGTCCTAGCTCCCCTCCTTACAACCTCCTGAAAAAAAAAGTCTATTTTTTTTCTTTTTAACAGAGTGTGTATGTTAGCACTTGCAAAGGTAGCTTGTGGGTATCTTTATCCAGAGGTGGCTGAGGTGCATGGGAGGAAAGGGTAAGGGTTTGGTAATCCATATCCTCATCACATAAAGGAAGGTCAAAAGGTGGTGTCAGCTAGGGTTGCCATAAAGATGAGCTGAATCTAGAAGACAGAGGAGTGTGCCTGTCTTGTTATTCAGGGTGAAATTCTTGCACCCAGTAGTCACTGCATTCCAGCTCTTGCTGGATCTTCAGATTTGAAGTGGGCACACCCAGGTTTGCAGAATTACCTTCCTACCTGCTGTGGAAGGAAGGAGAGTACCTTCTGTGTGGCACATCTGAAAACAGACGAGGGGATACACTGCCATTGGAAGAAGGGGCCTGGTCAAGGTTTCCTTTATGAAAGGATGGAACATTATTTTGTGGGAGGTGCAAAGTGTTAAATACAGCTGGAGTAGCTTTCTAACTTACTATTGAAATCTCAAGAGAATGCCAAAGGAATGCAGCATTTCTGCTTTCAGACCCCTCTGTGGAGGAAGCTATTGTAATATTTAAAGGTTTAGGTTACTTTATGTAAAAGTTGGAAAAGGCATTGTAATAATTCTTACTGCTGGTCATGCTCTGTGAGGGAAGGCAGGGCACCGCTAGTCACAACTGCTGCTTAGATGAGTTTTCTTCTAGCAAAGCTGCAGTGTGGGAGGAGGATGGTGGTAACCCATGGTGTACGTGCGCCCATGCTCATGAAACTTGTGGCGCAAGGCTTTGGGTAGTACCTCTCCACAATCCAAGAGCAGCTGGTATCTCGCAAGGCGATGTACGCTGCAATCTGATTATTCAAATGGCCCTAATGTCACTTGTGTGTGATGAGGGGGGAGGGCGGACACTAACTCTAGGCACCTGGGACTGTGTCTGGCATAGCTTCCTGGCCATGGCTCCCATGTCCAGGTGGGCTTCCCACACACAGCTGCTTCACCATGCCTGCCTGCTTCTGGGGCCTTCGGGTGTTTAAAAGGCTCTCAACACCTCAATTGTGGTCATGGTGAGATGTTTTTCCAATTAGAAGGTCAATTTTCCTTTTAGCTCACCTCAAGAGCTTTGTTGAGAAAATATATTCAGTATGTCTTTTCTGAGGGGTTTGATTTGGGAGAGGAGCAGAAGAGGGTAGCAAAGGTGTACCTTGTAGATCTCTTAATGAACTGTGCTGTGGGGAGTATGATGAGCTGCCAGCTGTGCTTCACCTCTAATGCCGAGGTATCTGAAGGCTGATTTGAGGGCAAATGGGCCCCAAATCCCTCATGCAACCATCTCTGTTCCAGGGTGAGCCTTATGCCGCTGAATGGGCATTGGATTGTGTTGCTAATTTTCGGTATAATGAAATGGTGGGAAATGGTTTGGTGAGGCTGAAGTATGTATGGTGGCTACAGTGATCACAGTTACAAAAAAAAAAAGTATGTCACTGATTTTTAGTTTTGTATTTCAGTAAATACCAAGCAGAGAGAAACTTGCTGAATGTAAGCAGACATGATAGAAAAGGTGGCATTTATTAGGTATATTTGCACTCTTTTTCTGCAGAAAGAGGTGGAGGACTACACCCAGTTCCAAACTAGAGTGTTTTTAAGAGTGCAAAACTTTGCATAGCCATTTTGGGTTTTTATTATTTTTTTTTTCACATTTAATTTCCTGTTTTCATATCTGGAAAAATTATTATTCTTTGAAAACTTACAATTAGAGTGGAAACAAACCTGGATAGTGGTGGTGATGCCTACATAGACAAGTCATTATGGCAATAACAGAGTTCTTCACTGTTATGTTGTTGAAAGTTTAATATCTATAACTGATACTGTTTGATCATTAATTAAAAAAAATCCCTTCTTGTTGAAATTTAAAAAAAAAAAAAAAGCTGGAGTATGTGAAATACAGCTTCGAATGAAAAAAAAAAATCATCTTTTTTCCCCCCATCCTTCAGCATGTTCTGAAAGGGTTGGTCCTGATTTCTTTTTGCTACTTTCCCCTTAAATAAGGTACTTTGAGAACATGCTTGTAGTGGACCTTAAATTGTGCATAGATAGGATAAATCTTGAAGGGGCGGAATTAAAAAAACAAAACCAACACAAACATTTTGGAAATGTAATTTAGGAGTAGTAAAATATAATCAAGAAATGTTTAAAATTTTACCACCACCCCCAAGCATGGGGTAATAACATTTTCCGCATTTTTGAGACCTTGAAGGTATTTTTGTAACAATGGGACTGTGCTCACTTCAGTTGCTCTTTTAAGCGCAGAGCATAGGACTCCACAGTGCTGGAGTCCTTTTATGGCTTCTGGCTAGCTAGTGAGTGGACTTCAAATGCTTAGTTTTGACCTGAAAAATTCTTAAATGGCCCAGGATTTTACTTACCTAGCGGAAAATGTGAAGATTCCTATAATGGCCAGGACAGAAGGACCCAAGTGGAATTAAAATACACCTAATACTTAACCATGGACTGGACTAGCTTTTCAGGGAAACTCACAAAAATTGTTTTTCACTCCTTAGACCTGCTCCTCTCCTTAAAAGCTAAGATGACATTAGGATTTTAGCCTTCTGGGATTTTAGTAACATATATAGTGCCATGGAGCACAGTTAAAGAGACTTCCTGGTGATTTCATCCTTGCATGAGCCTAGTGTGATGGGTGCAGGGCAATGTTGATGTGGGATATTTTTTTTTTTTCCTTCTTGTCATTTAAGAGTCTAATATATTCTTGGAATTTGTTTATTCTGAATCAGTAAACAGATGGAGAACGGGTGCAAAAATTAAACACTAATTTCTAAGTAAGGAGGATAACCTGTCATGTTTTATAGAGATAAAGTGATAGGTAGAAAAGTTTGGATGTGACTAAAAGCAACTCAATATTGCCAGGTGCATATGTAGTTCCAGAGTGCTTAAATACGATCCTTTTTTAATGTGCGTTCTTTTTGGTTTCATGCACAAAATGTTTATCTGGACATCAGTCCCTTCTTTATTTCAACTGGTGCATAGAATTATATGTTGAGTTATATGCTAATTACTGTTGAAAGCTAAGATAAAACCATAACTATGTCATATTTCTAGATAAAATAAGGTATTACCAGAAATACTTGTGTATTACTTCATAGTTTTAATCTGACGCTTCCATGTATTTTTGTTCTGGGAATAGCAGGAGTATGCACTTGTATACCTTTCCATCCTACGTCTTTGCTGTATAAGTCTTATGTTAGTTGTACAGATAAATGATTGCTGTACATAACATCCAAAATCTCCCTGGGTGTGCTGGGGAGTTTCCCTCAGTTAAGACCAGTGGTTACTGGTGCTATCCACCCTCTCTGGGCAAGTTTATCCATGTGGGTATTTCAGAGGCAGTTGTTCTTTCTCATCACCTCTAAGTAATTCAGCTTTGAAGAGTTCCTCTATGAGAGCAAGAGTTCCTATGTATTTGAGCATGTTTCAGGTAACTGTAAAAAAAATTATATTATTGTATTATCTCTGGCTGTGCTTCTTTCCAGAACTGTGCATGTTGAAAGATGCATAGGTTTAACCAACAAGAAAATATTGATGTTTTTAGTTGGATTATTTGCAAATAAAATGTGTTAGTAGGGTCAATATTCAGGTATATGTCAAAATACAGTACACTTAATGGCAGTGAAAGATCAAAAAAAGTGGTGTTTTCCAGGCATTTTTAGCAAGTGTATTGAAACTTAAAAACAGAAAAAAAAAATTAAATTGTATTATAAATTGCTATTTTGCTAAAGGGTGTTATCATGGCAGCTGGCACAAGAGAAACCTGTAGTATAAAAGCTGTTTCCTGTGCAAGTCTTAGCATCGATGTGCCTACCTCATTGACCACATCTTCATGGTGCAGTAGAATCAGCGTCAACCAAAATGGTACTTGTGCAAATCTGGATGGAAAACTGCCTCTTAATAGGTAAAATGGGGCATTCTGTATTTTTAATCAGGTTAAAATTTTAATAACAGCACAAATAACAGTGAGGCAAAGAGGGTTCCGAGTCTTCTTGGGTATGGGACTCAGTACTGAAATTGAATCTTGAAATGAAAGGTCTTCAGCTGGAAAGGGCCTGACTCCATTTAAATTTTTTTTTGGCATCTTGATCATTTTGTAACTGTAGTCTGGTGAGAAACAATGCAGAGAAGCATTTTAGAGGCAATGTGCCTGTATATGTGTCTCTCTGTGTGTAGATATATATACACACATGTATTTTCAAAGATTATAGTACCATAAAACAATTTCCAGTTTAAGAAGAGACCTGCTAAAAATATCTGGAGAATTTATAAAAATAGTAAGGTTGGATTTTTTTGCTAGTGCTGGTACACTTGAACACAACTGGAGATGAATGTTCACTTTTGAAATATTAACTTTCATGCTTAGCTGAACTTCAGGAACGCTATTTTAAAATATGTAGTCTACACCATGTGTCTAATACGCTTTTCTTCTTTGAAAATAGCAGTGCTTTATTGTTTGGTAAATTGATTTTATTTTAAAGTGTTAAATGTCCAGGTCCTCTAGGTTTTCTCTCAAAAACGAAGCTCATTTCACCTTAATGAAATTTTAACTGTTGTAGTGCAGAAATCAAAATTCCAGATATAGGGAACTCTAGTCTGTGTGAACAAAAATTTGTGTTGGAAAAAAAATAAATCTCAAATTATTTTGTTTGGGTTCACAGTTACTTATTTTCCTGAAACTTCATGCTAAATAGCATTTAGAAATGAAATAAAAAGCTTGTGTTTGGATTTGGAGTTATCTGTGAAATATCTAGTGTGCGTGGATCAAGGTGGGAGTTATTTTCTATGAATAAGCAGGGCAGGAAGGCTAGTTGTGAGAAGGAGGGGACTTAGGGTGTGTGGAGAGCAACCCTCAAGTGAGTTGTACTATGCAGTTGCTCCACATGGCTTTTGTCTTGGGGCCTGATCCTCCATTCTCTGTGCCCTTTCTCCTCTGCCCTTGGAGGAAGTTAGCATGCTGTGGGGAGGCTCTTGGGAAACTGGGTTTGCAAAACTGCTCTAGCTTTGACAGGGAGAGCAAAAATATCATCTAGCAAGGGCAAGAGATATGTTGTGTATTTTTTTCTGTTTTTGTTAAAAAACCAAACAAAACCCCCAAAACAACAACAACAAAAACACCAAACAAACAAAAACAAAACAAAAACCCAAACAAAAAAAAAACAACCCAAACCAACAAAACAGACCCCAAACCCCAGTAGTTTTAAAACAGTTATAAAACAGCAGGTCATCCAGAAATTTAGTTTTTGGTCATGGAATGGGTTATTTGGTTTATACATGTAAGGGAGATTCTCTGCGTGATGGCAGCTTCTTGGTTATCATGGAAGAATAGTTGAATTTTTCCTCCTACGTCTAGAGTGAAAAATTTCAGAACAATGTCTCTCTAGCACTGTGCTTGAAAAGCAATCTGTAGGATGTTTGAGGAATTTAGGTAGCAGTTTAATCCAGGATAACAGACAACACTTACAATGTGAACCGTGTCTGGTCCTTTTCCTGTTGTGAATTAAAATTCTGATGAGTGTGCTTTAAATTATTTTCCAGTGAGGGTTTTGTTGCAACCTTAAGCAGGTAACAGGAAAAAAAGATCTATTTGTGTCTTGGAATATTACTACTAATTTTGAAATGGTTTTTCACATAAGCTTTCTAATTGTATACCAGCTTGCACAGGTTCCCCTCAGCATAAAGGTGATGGTCTGTTAGAGATGACTACTGTGCTGTAATGAACATGGGTATTTCCTATTGATGGAATTGGATCCCTAAATGAACCACATCTTTCTTTGTGGAAAGCCAGCACTCTGGTGTGCAGAGGGAGCTATTCACCAGGGTCAAGTGAGAGGGATTCAGTGCTAAGTGCTGTTTTAGTGGTATTGATCACAGTGGGTGCTGGTGCTAATCAACAAGAGTTATGTTATGGTGAGCTTTGCATTAACAGAGGTTTGGTTATTTAAGGAAGTTCTAGGTGGTGGTGGGCAGCAGCCCAGCTTGGTGTCAGAGTTAAACCTGCTGATGCCAGCCAAGAGGTACTCCTCTTGACCCAAACAGAAGTGCTGAAATATCTTAATGCTTGTTTGATACCTGACTGTATGAACTTGGCTCTAAGAAATGTGCAACTTTTGAGGAAGATAGGCGTTTAAAACTATGAATTCAGATTGTCTCTTAAATAAGAGATGGGAGACATAGTTGAACGTGTGGTCTGTAGATTTGCTATCATTTAATGAAGGAATTAGTGGATCCTAGAGTACAACACAAGTATTTTAAGTTGTTTCTTCTAATAACCTGTTGCAAAATATGTGGACAGCTCTTAATGTCAGTGCAGAGATTTCTTTTAAATGCTGTGTACTCATCATTAAGTTTCTTTCTGGAGTTAAAATGCTGGTGCTCAGTAGCTGTGCCATAAAGTTGTTTTTATACTAGTAAAGCTGGTTAATTTGAAGGTGTACCAAAATGCTTATTCTGTTAAATTCTTTTTCTTAAGAATACCCCCTAAAAACAAAACTAAACCAAACCCAAACAACAACAGCCAAACACCCCACGTTTAAGTTATGATGGTCAAAAAGTAGGTGAACTTTTATTTATGAAATACTGTTTGCTACTCAGAGTTCTAATAGCAAATGATGAGGTCCTCTTGTATTTGGTATCTTGTTTCAATTTGCTGCTTATTTTGCTTGCATTAACAATGCATTTGATTAGAATGAGTTGAGAGGAAATTTATATAAAATAATATTATTTCTATCCTAACTGCTCTCTTAAACAGAAAGTGACTGTTGCCAAGTAAACATACCCCAAATTCTGCCTTTAACATAGAACTGTAAGCTTACCTAAAATTACGTACACACCTTTTGTACAGCTGGGCTTGATGACAGTTGTTAAACAATGAGCAAAAGATTCTTTTCAGATATGTAGCATGTACTTAACCCATATAAAGTTGAAGATATCCATGACTCCTTGAAAGTAATCTTGGGACAAGGTTTAGAAGATATATGCTTATATTTGTAAACTTCTTCAAGCTTTTACGTTGAGTTAAATATCACTTTACTTTTGTATTTGACTGACTTCAGTAAAATTACAGAATTGCATTCCCTTGCTGTGGCTGGCTTTTGCCTGCCTCTGTGGCAAATAATAAGCTTATGTATATGGCTTTTCTTCCTGGCCCTTTTGCTCACATCACCTGATCCACACAGTTCACTTACTATGACTGTTACTGGTTTTGCATATGTTGGATTAAGTTCAGCATGTTAAACTGAAAATGCTACTTCTGAATGCACGAACAACAGTACAGATCCAGCATCTCATGTGTGGTTACGTCAGTCTCCTGTTGTATAGCAGTGCTGTGTTTTGTGCTGCAGCGCTTCAAAATGGCTTTTCAAAGGGAAGTTCAAGCTTTCTTTTTAGCTGTAGAGTGCTGGTGGAAATCTCATGTGCTTCTGTGTTCCAGAAAGTCTCTCTTTTGACTTGTGTTACTGGGTGTATCATTTTGGGTAGCAGCCTTTAGGAAAAAAAAAAGGCAAGGCATGGAAAAGTCCATCCAAAACTTATTCGTGTTTCACCATGATGAAGCCCTGCAAGTTCTTGTAGAAGAAATGGCATTTGAGTGGTGATAGTTTTCTGGAGGTGGTTGTTAGGTGTGTTCTATCTAATGAGACTTGGTCTACATGAGGAGAACTTTGCCTGGTTTGAGGGGGTCTGAGCAGGTACCCTGACCTATTTCTTTTCACTGTAACATCCACCTCTGTGAACTTCCCTTGCACTCTGTGGATAACATGTGGTTACAAACTATTAAAGAATGTCTTTGAGGTTTGAGTGAGGAAAGAGGGAGTGGTTGCTTTGTTTTGAGGCTTTTGGTAGCTTCAGTTCTGTTTGTTAGTGGTAGTTGTGTCTCACTCTGTAGCCCAGTACTAGGCACGAAGCTGGTTTGAAATGAACTGAGTTTTTGTGAGGTGATGGTGGAGGAGATGGGTAAAGACGACATATGAATAGTGGTGTTAGCAGAAAATAATCAGTAACTGCTAAAGAGGGATGATTTCTATGTCTGAATCTTAAAATCAGTCTTCCTTATGCTGATTTTTTTCTTTTGTAATTTGGTAATTCTAACTTTCTCCTGTGCTTTATTTCTTTAAACTGTTCTTGAATCCTCAGTTGTTTAGCATATCTATGTGCAGCTGGAACAGCTGAATTTCAAAGGTGTATTTAAACTATACTAAGCTATACTTTCAGGTGAAAGCAACTTGATCTATTAGTGGGGGCAGGTACCACCTCATTTGGGTATCTCTGTAACAAATCAGTACCATATAATTGTAAAAAGATAATAATTATTGTCTTGGTGTGATATGTTTGCACATCTGTATACAAACTAAATTTGAAATAATTAATTGCTTAATTAATTTATTAAACTTGGTCAAAATTATCATATTCATATGAACTTTGTTCCTAACCTTGATTTAAGTGTCTAGCAGCAAAATGCTATGCATCTGAAAACTACAAGTTACTAGATGCAAATAACCTTGATGTTAATGATTACTAACATGTAAATTGTAATTGTGAATTAACTGGTTAGCTGTAGCATGATATAGGCTTTGTCACTACTTTTAAACTAACCAATCAAAATTGACAGTTTCTCCCAGTTTAACACAAAGTGGACTAAAATAGTGTAAACACTAAATGATGCCTGATGTAAGAAGTGGTTTTCAGGGCAGAAATGTAAGCTCTGTTTTTTTATTCTCTGATCATAAGTGTATTTAAACTTACAGTGAAAAAGTCAATGCTTGCTGTGATCTTCATCCTCAAAACAGGCACTATATTCTGTGTTTTCTGTGAAAAAGGAAATTAAAAATAGAGGAGTTATTTAAAAGGTGGCAATCCTATAGTTGCTTTATAGGCCACTTCTTAAAGTCATGGCAGATTTTTTTCATAGTATTAGGAAAGTGGGGGAAAATGTTAAATATTGCCTGTAAAGGTTACTAAAGAAAATACTTACACCTCTTACTTAAAAGTGATTTTTCAACATAACTTGTCTTTAAAAGAAATTGTAAAATTGAAATGTTGTATAATTAAAAATTTGTGAACAATTGAATTTTAGTTGTTGACTTTTCCAGTTGAACAGAATGAAATGATACTCTAAGGCTCCCATCAAGGCCAGGTATGAAAGCTCATGGATTGCTTTCAGATGTTATACTATGTAAGCCTGTGTGCATTAATCAAAGCTGCTTTGACAAAAGCACAGAAGATTGTTTTAGTAATTCTTAAAAATGAAGTTTAATGAGACATTATTTCTATTGAGTAAATATTAAGAATTGTGAAAGACTCTGTACCCACAAGCTGTGATGCTTTAACTCTGCCAGTGCAAAATATTTATTGTGAATGTGGATTTGCTAGTGTAGATGTATTTACCTTGACCAAAATTATTGGCCCTTAAAAAAGGAGAAAATAAGCTCTGTAAACTCTAGAAAGCTTTGCAGTGTCATTACTTTATAAATTTAACATTTAAAAAACATGTTAATCAGTTATTTTTTCCAGTAACCTGTCTTTAGATCAAAACTTGATGTAGAAAATGTGTGTGCCAAGTGTGTAGATTTATTTCTACATCCTAACTGAAAAATGATGTATTCTATGCTTTGAGGGTTTATATTTTTTGAGACAAGGGAACACAGTTATAATTAACATACAACTTTTTTTCTGTAAGTACACCTATGTAATAATTTTATTTGGTGTACACAATTACACAAATTTTGTGTAATTGAATAGGTTTTAATCTTTGAGGTGAAATCTTCAGAGAAAATTACTTAAAAGAAATTACAGTATCTGAAAACCTTAAGCCTAATTTGTTTCTCTTTGCAAGTAACTTAAATATAGAAAAAGTAATGGCTTATTTTTGGCTCATCTGGTGACATTCAGCATAAAAATGACCAAGCCTGACAGTAGAGCGGTCACTTTCTATGACTTCTGGGTTTTAACAGGGCAAGATAAAGGAAGGAAAACTTCGGTGGTGAGAGTGCAAAACCCACACACTCTAGTACTTCTCTAGTAGAAGAGGTGTGGTATCTCTTCTGCTTTAGGTCACTTAATCAGTTTAAGGCCATGTGGAATTGCCATTAGTAAGAGCCAGCACTTAGAAGAATGCTATTTCTTCTTGGTATTCAATTACCTCAACAGAGTTTACTAGTAGAATAATTATTAGAGAATCAAAGGAGGATTGTTATCTGCAGCATCTTAGCTGTTGTGTGCATCAGTTTATACTTTAAAAGTATCTGTTTTGTTGTTCAGTATTTTTATTTTAACTAGTGTGAATAGGGTTTATTGTGTTGAATACTCTGAAATAGGAGAACTTATTTTAAAGAAAAAAAAATAGGAAATGTATGGTAAATTTGACATTTCTTCTGTTGTAAAAGTGGTGAAGTATTCTATAAAATCTATTTCTGGTAGTGTGATCTAAAAGATTTTTAAAAATCTTTTTGTCTCACTAGAGTTTTTTAAACTTTTCTTGATTTGTCTCGAGTTTGAAGGGTGGAAAGTAGTAATGAGGAAAGGGTTTGTGTTCTTAAAATAAAAAATATTTTTCAAAACAACCCATTGGACACATAGGGAGACATAACTGCAGGTCTTTGTTAGGCTCCTCTGGAACATCATAGCATATCTTTTAAATACTCAATTATCCTGTCAGTATAAGGTTGTCCTCTTGCAAAGTTGAGTATTATACACATTTATGAAAAATAAAAAAAGAGAAATAAAATTTTTGGCCAGGATGGATGCAGGATGAAAGCCATGTATTTGCATGTGTACACATACACGTACTTTAAATACTGGAGAGAGCCTGAAATGTGTGGCTGTACATCTGAAACTGTGGATTTACTCTGTGCTGCTCTTAGCTCTGCTTTTAGTTTATTTTGTTTATTTTAAGCAGTAGGACTTTAGTCATATTTTGAGAGATTACTTCATTTAAGGCAACTGTCTAAATAATAGTTTGCCCTTGTTAATATCCTTTTATATCATGGAAGAGACTTGAAAATGCTAGTGAGCCTGACTGTTAGCTGATGTTTACATATACACTTAAAATCAGACTAAGCAAGATTTTTCATTTATTCTATTTACAGCATATAAGCTTTTTGAAATTAGGTAGTGCTTTCAGCTGCATGAGTGTTTCAGTGTTTCCATTTCCAAGACCCCACAGGAATTTTCATTTATAGAGATAATTTTAGAAATTGGACATTAATTTGTCACTTTTTGTAAAGTAGCCTGAGAGAGGCAGCAGTCTTGTCTTTTTAAGAAGTCTGTGGGGTGAGACAGCAGAGAAGTGTGCACTGAGATGGGTCCCTGAAACACCTTAACAGAATCACAAAATCACAGAATGATAGGGGTTGGAAGGGACATCAAGATCATCTAGTCCAATGGACTTGGTAAAACAGGTTCACCTAGAGCAGGTTGCACACAAATATGCCCATGTGAGTTTTGAAGGCCTTCAGAGGAGGAGACTCCACAACCCCTCTGGGCAGCCTGTTCCAGGGCTCTGTCACCCTCACAGTAAACAAGATTTTTCTGATGTTGAGGTGGAATTTCCCGTGTTCCAGGTTGTGACCATTGCCCTTTGTCCTATGACTGGACACCACTGAAAAGAGACTGGCCCTGTCCTCTTGACACCCACCCTTTAGATGTTTCTAAGCATTGATAAGATCCCTTCTCAGCCATCTCTTTTCCAAGCTAAACAGCCCCAGGTCTCTCAGCCTTTCCTTGCAAAGGAGGGGTTCCATTCCCTTAATCATCTTTGTAGCCTTCCATTGTACTCTTCCCAGTTTTTCCTCGTCTCTCTTGAACTGGGGAGCTCAGAACTGGACAGAGTACTCCACTTGTGGTCTTACATGGCAGAGTAGAGATGGATGAGAGCTTCCCTTGACCTGTTAGCCACATTTTTCTTCCTGAACCCTTCTTAATATCTAATAGTTTGTTCAGTTTAAGCTTTCAAGTATCTTGCTCTCAACCCAAAAGGTTTAAATTGGATATTTAATAGCAAAAAAAAAAGTTGAAGTAAAAAAAGCTGAGAGACTAGGGAATCTCTGTAAGAGAGCTCTTGCAATTTTATGCTGTAAATCTATAGGCAGAGCACCTCTTGCTATTTTATGCTAATTCTTATTATGCTTGCTCTCCATTCCTCAAACCAGAACTAAATATGTCTGGTTAATTTGGAGCATACAGTGAATTTAAACTGAGTATCACCAACCTTGGTTTCACTTGAGCCTGACCTGAACAAGACCAAAATGGGTTAGACTCCCTGTCTGTGGCTGTGGCTTAAGGAATATGGGAAGCGTTTCCAATGTTCTCTGCAAACACAGGCTCATGGTTGAGTAAGTTGGTCTCAGCAGCATGGTGGCTACTGAATTTGTCTGTGAATGCTGCTGAGTTCATTCAGATATTTCAGTTTGAGAAGGGTGAATCACTGAGCTATAAGTCAAGATCTAGTCTGGTGCCACACCTCCTGTAGCAAAAAAAGTTGCCCAAACTTATATCATACGTGTCATTTATTTCCATTGAGTTTCTAACTGAAGTGTGAACTTCTGTGATGGTAGCAGGGAAGACATGCAAAATAGAATCACTGTGATTTTATATCCAGCAGTTGTTTTGTGCAACAAAGTATCATGGTGGTTTATTTAGTTATTTAAATCTTGGTACCCAATATTTTGTCTTCCAGAAATGACACAGAAGTATCCCATGCCAAGTCTTTATCCTCTTTGAGCTCTTTAAAGGGACCTGAATTAATTGAAAATATTATTCTTTTTCATTTCCCTATCTACAGCTCTCAGCCCCTAACTTGACCATGTATTGCAGAAACATCATAGCCAAACTTCAGTCTAGAGCTGCTTCTTATAGCTGATGTAAAACTTCACAGTCCATAATGGAAATACTGACCTTGCAGATCCTGTGGGCACTAAGAAAAGAGGTGAAGGGAGAGGAGAAGCCTTGGACTGTTTTGGTGGCTGAAGGAAAAGAGGGTTGAGAAGAAAGATAAAAGATGAGCATTGTGTTCCGTCGGTAGGGGTTTAGTAGTTCATACAGGATAGGATTTTAAATAAACTTTTTTTTTGCACTTTCAGAAGCATTTTTACATTTAAATGCCATTTTTAGTCTTTCCTATACCTCCTGAATGTTTTCACTGTTATCCACATCCCTGTTAATTGCAAGTTAGTGGTAGGGTGGGAGAATAAATGGCAAGTGGCCGTAGCTCTAAAATGTTTGGTCAACAAAAATCAGACTAGTAGTGCAATTGTTTAAGGAATACTGAGTCCTGCTCTGAAGAGAAGGAGGAGACAAAGAGAAACTGAGACATTTATAAAAATACACAAACACCCCCTCACCCCCCCAATGAAGAGAGGAGATGGGTAACACAATCAAAAACAAAACAAAACGAAAAAACAACACAACCTAAAAAATCCCAGTGCCTGTTTCTACAAAGTTTCAGCACAGGAGAAAAGGCCTGAAATGTCAGAAGCTACAAAGGTAGAATTTCCTAAAGGATACTGGTATGTCCCATTAAATTTAAAGCACTGCTTAATTCTTTAATTAAAAAAAAATAAATCTTAACAGCCATCTCTCATTAACAGCATCTGGAAAACTAAAGTTTTTTTTTTAAATGAGAAATTCAACATTAATATAGTAATGGCAGAATCTTTAGAATTTTCTTTTGAAAATGTCTTCATGGACCACTCAAGGGAATTTATAAATAATGAGCAAAAGCTTTTAGTCTGATTAGCAGTGTGAAGAACTGTCAAACTGAAATCCTGAAGCAAATGGTAATAGGTGAAATCCTACTATCTGGCTAATCTACACAAGTGTAAGGACTACAGTCTGTCTTACATTGCTTGTTTTACCTGTTTTGTATGATGAATCTGATTGTGCCAGTATAAATCTTCTGGTTGTGCTTATTGAGCTATTATATCCTCTCTGTATATGTCCACTCTCTTTTGAAGTATATGAGTTTATCCTGCAAGGAGAGCACACAGTTGCTTGGCTGATGACTTTAGAGAGTGGAGCTGCATGGCATACTGGCCTCATGGACAGCTTTCTGATTGTTCATCCTAGTGGAAAGCAGTAAGCAAATCTGATGGTTTTGCAGGCACTTGTAGGAAATTTGATCATCAACACCGAGGGGTCTGTGAGGTAACTCAAGAGCCAGCTTTTCATCTTGAATGCTGAGGTAGTACATCAGCTCCTTTGGGGGGTTCTATGTGCAAGATGGAAGGGGGAAAGGGTAGTTAGGATGTCTTGTATGAGCTTTGGGAAAAAATACTTTGTCTAACTTTTATGGACAATCCTTATTCTGAGTGGTAGTACAGAGTGCCTTGAAATCCAGGTCTGGGATTAAATAATGAGGCAACACAAAGAGAAGTATTGCTGTAGTTTGCCTGTGGCTTAGCCAAGCTTTGTCTGCTTGAATTGCTGAATTGGGTCTGAAATTGGAGCAGTAACATTTCCTTTTCAAGTATTGTGCTGTCCAGATTAATGTCTAAGAAATAAGAAGTGAAGTTTAACAAGCTGGAATTTGAAACCATTTTCCTCTCTTCCTTCTGTAGGTAAGACATCAAGATGAACTTTCTGGTTCACAAGCTAATGGCTGATTTGATAAAATACAGTAACTGTGTTGTCATTGTATCTTGTATATACACTATAAATTAATTACTGTTTAATACAAATTATAAAAACTGTCACTTGATTGAACCTGAGAGGGTTTTTAACAGAAATTCAGTATACCTTCTTTTTAAGTAGGGAGTGTGACTTTCCTTTTGTAGTTATTGGAACTACTTGTTAGGAATAAGTAACTTGAGATATATAGTGGGGTGTGTATATACATTTTATATATATAAAAAGATGGTTTAGAATGCACTTTCAATAAGCTTTATTTGTGTGGATTCATTTATTGTGCTGTTGGCAATCAAATGTGAGCAACTTAAAGACTGAAGAGGTCTTTTTAAACCCCCAGAGTTTCAGTGTGAAGTCAGGAGACAGGCAGAGACTGCAGCACCTCTTATAGGACAATCTTCTCTAGTGACTTAATCTGCATCATTACTTATTTTCTATGTAGAAAATGAGGACAAGGCCCCTCCCTCACCTTGTAACTAGAAAACTGCTTGTGTTTTTTACCCAGACCACACAAATATAAGTTGAGGGTTAAGGATATTTACTTAGTCCTGTAAACCTGCCTTTTTTTTTTTTTTTCTCCTCCTCCCACTAGAAGATCGTTAAAATCACTGATACATTCTGCTGTGATAAAGCAACAGCTACTTGAAGAAACATGAGGGGGAGAAACTAGTAAACTCTGTGTGGGGTAGAGTTTTGTTTTGCTTTTTTTTTTATTGCCTGTTTTTATTTTGCTGGTTGCAGAGTAAATAATAAGAAAGCTCCCCTTCTCTAAATTCAGTTGATAACCAGCAACTTTCCATTTCACTATGGAAGCTGCTAACTTTGTTTCTATGACTGTGGCAGGACATTTTATACAGAAGTTGTTTCTTTAGCCACAGTCCGTAGCGGGGCTTTTTTTGGTTTGCGGGGTGGTTTGCATGGGCTTTGAGGGTGTGTGTGCATGCTTTGTTTTTGCATTTGTTTTATGGTTTATTTTTTTAATATTTAATCTCCAGCTGTGTATGTTAAGTTTGTGTTGTCATTGAAGCAAGACTGAGAAATGATGGGATTTGTCTTCATGTAGCTCTTTGGAGCTCAAGGATAAGAAGGGCTATTTTGATGAGTGGGTTTGCAGGGGCATCAAAAGTAGCTGTCAGAGCTGGGGGACCACAGGCTTGGAGGCAGCACTGGGGAGTAACAGCACTCAGTGGTGATGGTTTTGTTAGGTATTTGCATGTTCTGCATCTGTGCTGTGTGAGGTGTCAGGACTTCTCCAGGTACAGTGGTGCCTACATACAACAGATAAAATAATTAAGTACCTGTTCTTTGCATGTTCCTAAGAGTGAAAAAGGTGAACCGTTTATTTTCTATCCCATAGGTCTTGAATCCAAACAACTGAATGGACTAACATTGTCAATGTTCACTTGATCTCCTTTCAAACATGTTTAGCTTTTTTCCCTTGGACTCATGTTGAAAAAGAGTAGGCTTGTGCTGTGCAGGCTGAAGGTATTAATGTTGTGTGTAGTTCATATGGCTGCTGAAATAAGAGACTATTATGTGGCGGTGGTGTTCAGAAGTGGGGAATTGAGCAGGAGGCAGCAGATCTCTGAGAGGAGGGAGGATGGTGAGAAGGGTCTGCCTAAGAGTGTGGGCACAATGACTGTGTCGAAGTGCAATTGCTTCAGTACTTCTATGTATGCTCCTCTCTGAAACGGTCAAATTTTGACACACCTATGAGACACAAAAAATCAGGAGGACTGTGAGCAAAAGCATGATACTTTACTGTTCTTTGCTTTATAGTTGTCTGTCTTCAAGTTTTAAAAATTATTATCCCTTAAGGGGAAGCACAAGTCTTATGTGATTTGCCTTTGTGAAATATCACATAAAACATAGGGAAATTGCATTAGTGAGTGAAAGCATATAGTGATATTATATTTAATGAAGAGATGTAAAACCAGACTATTTCAGAGACCTTTTAAACCCAAAACAATATTAATATGTTGAAGAAAAAAGTGACTTATGTCGGGAGAGCAGAAAGGAGTACATGTAAAAGGAGAATGCTGAAATGATGGTTTGTTTTCCGCTTTTCTTTCCCTTCGTCCACCACCTTTTCCCTAACTCATATTTAGTGTTGTTTCCGATGCATAGAGGGCTCTTGTGGGTTGGGAACAGTGGCTGTCTCTGTGCATGTGTTCTCTGTATACACATGCAAGACATTACCCCTTCAGAGATCATAAAAATAACTTTTAATAAGTTATCCATCTTTATGTTTTTTAGGCGTTTACTGTTTCTGTGCATGCATGTGGTACAAATGTGCCACTTTTCTTGTGAAGGGGCACAATGAGATAATCTTTTTTGTTTTACCCGCTTTCACTGTTGTGGAGATACTTAATATCCCTCAAACACAAGGCCCCATAGCTCAGCATCCCCATAATAAATATGTTGATGTATGGTCCTCAGCAGTGGCTTGAAGTAACTGAATCCAGTTACCTTCATAATACCTGAAAAGGAGAATTTGAATGTGTGCAATTCCTCTTAAGCAATTCTTTGGCAATGATATACTTATGGACTAACCGTAGACTTCTCTGGTTCTGTATTCTTCTTAATTAAAGGTGTTTTGGGTGTGTTTGAAAAGGAGAAACAAGTGGGAATACCTGCTCACACACTGAACTATAAGTAGACTTCGAAAACCTTCATATGATCCAGAGCACAAACATAATTTGCCCAGACTTTTTTCAGCAGACAAATTTTTGCAATGCCTATTTAAAATGGAATAAATGAATTAAGAAATCTGTTTAAAATGGAGAGAGTGCATGCAGAAGGCTCTCGTGAGTCACATTGAGAGATCAGTGTTTTACTAAGGTTTTATAAAGACTAAGTGAGCTATATATTAAATGAAACTACTGTAATAAAATAACTTCCTGGAATTTGAAAGGACTGGTTTCTTGCTTTGCACACCTGCAAGTAGTTGTAAAGTAAGAAAATTTAAGATTATTTCAAAAGGAAATAAAACAAAACCTTCTGTAGTTTTATGCTGTTTGGAATGTGATAGCTGTAGGAGCTTTGCATATACTGTACTTTTATGCAGAAAATAGGGTTATGAGGAAGGTGGAAAGCAACCTAAAAGAGCTGACATTGTCTGAGATGGGAGAGTATTTCCAGGAAGATGCTCCCATGTTTTTCTATTTCCTCTCCCTGTTTATGGTGTCAAATTTTGTCCCTGTGCAAAAGCATGCTTTCTGGAACCCATCCTTGCAGAAGCTGCTGCTGCTCTGGATAATTCAGTTAGACCCAGCTTTGCTCCTTACACTTTGCTCTACATTTGCATTTGGTTTGGAATTTCTCTTGAGGCAGTTGAGCGCTGATTCTCTGTGGGTTCATGTACGTGTGGCAAGGGTGATGGCAAATCACTGATGCCGTCCAGCGGCAAAGGGCTGTACAAGGCTGCCAGACTGCAAGAGAGGGGTGGGAGGAAAGATCTTTTTGAGCAGGAGCAGCACGGGTGGTTATGGTGCGTGGGGGATTTGGCCTCTGCTCACTGCTAGTTCAGTGTCTCGTTCTGGTCCTGGGAACACAAACACCTCTGTCTATTCTTGTCTTGTGAGAAGGGCAGAGAAGGAAAGGTGTTACAAGCTTTGTGGGTTTTTATTAGACCATTTTAAGAAATAATAGTTTTGGGTTTGTTTTTTAAATAGAAACTGATAACATCTGAAATGGAGAAACCTCAAGGGTGATTATGATCTTTTACACTAGATCTGTGTAGTTCCCTCTTGGCCATGCAAAACTTTATTCATTCC
>VWZY01013299.1:21580-54174 GCA_013399075.1 Chloroceryle aenea
CCCCTTGCTAATTTTACAGTAATAATGCTAAATAAAATAAAATTATGCACGTACATCCCTAAACACCAGACTACAATCGTGTGCATTGGGTGACAAGTTAAAATTACTTTTAGTGCAGCCAAGCAACTGATGCTGCAAATAGTTCAATTTTAAACAGTTTATGTAGCTATTTTTGAAGTGACCTTTCAGTTTTGTACAATAGGTGTCTCACTATTTCCATAGATGTAGGTGCACAGCTGGACTGTACCTGTTTTGTATTTGACTTGCTACTTCCTTTGGCTTTTTCTGAATGTGGTAGAGGAACTTGTAACTTTAAGATGTCATTTCATCCTCCTCCCTTTCAGGATGTTCAAGTTATTTCTGTGCTACAAATATTGCTTTAAGTTTCATCAAACTTTACAGTCCTTCAAAGTCATATGGGAAGAAAAAAAATGCCAAAAATGTAACCCCTCCAAACCTTGTGTTTGTGTCCTTTATTGCTAGTAAATGTAGACTTTACTTTTTTGTCCGTCTTTCAGGTGTTGGGCAGTAAAGAAGATAAGCAGGTTTTCCTTCGGGAATGAAATGTGAGGTGGCAGTTGTGTGTGAGAAAATTATATATGTGCTTTTGGAAAGGACTTTGTCCCATCTCTTTTCCCCCAGTGGATATACACTGCTCAGCGTGAGCATTTGTTGCTGGTTTAGTGTGGAGCTGTGGTGAGACCTGTTGCTGGTGTGCTGCCTGGGCTGTTGTGCGCTCAGACCCTTCTCAGAGTGGTGCTCCTTGCTACCAAAGTCTCATGAATTTTTATTTGAATCTACAAGTGTGAGAGACTAATGGCAAGACACAGTTTGAAGCACATTGAATAGCGTATTGGCTGCCAATTTTGTGCTGTGGGATTTTTCTGCATTAAAATTTCCCAGTATGTTTAATATTGAATAGACATCTTTTATGTTCTACTTTAGGACCCAGCTTCCTAGTTTCAGGTTGCTGTGTGATTATTTTGATATTTCAGGGCAGTATATCAGTAGCTTAGGGTGATTGTTTTGTAGGACTATCCTCACTGAGATTATAGTTGAAGGAAATCTGCAGACTTCAAGAAAATTCCCCCCCCCCACCTTCCCCCATTAGAGTGAAGCAGCTCTTAACTCTTTCTTTGCTTTATTGGAGAAAAAAGCTTAAATGGGCTTGTGTGTGGTTTGGGCTTTCGTTCTTTCTTCCTTGCTATTTAAATGATCAATTGCTGAAATCGGCTCTTACTTGCTTGAGAAGGGGGTGAAACCAGCTGGGAAATGCTGCATGACCTGGTCATCGTTTTCTGAAGAAAGTATGCTTGTCACTTCCTCTCGTGGTCACTGTAGTGGTGGGGATGACACCTCCATGTGAGGAGACGTTTAGGCAATGCGGCTTTGTACTGTAAGTTCTGGCTGTGCCCCGAACAAAGCCTGTCGAGAAGAGCATTTCAATATGTAAAACAGTCTCTGCAGGCCTATGTGGGTGGTGGTGGTGTTAGGGAAAGGAGTGTATTTTAAAAGGATCCGAGGGGAAAATGAAAGCTTTTGATTTTATTGCTATATGGGAACATCTCTAAAACTTGTTTTGTTTCGAGATTTTGCTGGCCAGTATAATTTTAACAAACTTCTATGCTATAAGAAGTCCTTAATATGAAGTGTTTTTTTGTGAGAGGTCAGTATTGAACAATTAAAATTAAGTAAAACTGGGTGTTTGAACACAAGACATTTATTTTAGCTGCTTTGGTGAACTAAAATGTAGGTGAGACCTTCTAAGCTAGAGTGCTCTGTTGTCCTCTCTCCCTTCCCCAGCTCTTCCCAGGCTAGCCAGACCGACCCAACTAAGCATGCCCCACCTGAGCCCAGCTGAAACTGTGTTAATCCACACATTCTTGTAAATCCCAAGGGTTTTGTGGCATCTCTGGCATTTATTTGTTCCCTCACTTTGGGGGAAGGGAGGAGACAAAGGACTTAGCTGTGAAGGCAGCCAGCAAGCACACTGCCAGGCTTTGCAGTAGCACTTCAAAGTGAATGTTTTGTTTACTAGATAAATGAAAACTGATGTAAATTTGGGGTGAAGATACAATGATTTTACTGATTTTTACCCCCTCCTCCTGATCAGGAATGGAGAACATCAGCCATATAAAAGTTAAAAGATAGTCCACCATTAGGCTAATGAAAAGCTCATTATCAAATCAAATATATTTATTCAAATTAATATTTTCTTCCTTGAAGAGCTGTAGAATTGTGAAGTATCTTTTAGATTAAAAAAAAATTCTTAGTGTGTGGAGGGGAACCTCATAAAAATACATAGGATTATCACACAGATTTATAACAGAGAGAATTAAATACTGAAGGCCTTAAAGCTGAAATAGAAAGTCCCCAAGAAAAGTGGAAACTTCATGAAATGTAACAGCTGTCAAACGTGTAACAAGTATTTCTCTAACGGCTCTTTGGACTTGAAATGGTTTGACCTGACATTCCCCTGCAGCGATTGAGCTGTGCATTTGGTTTTGCCCCTCTTAGTACGACAGATTCTTAAATGTATGACACTGCTATGTGTAAGCCATATTGCAATAATGTTTTCTTTCTGTTGTGTGTTTTTTTTAAACTATTTTTTTAATTTATCTACAGGAGTCGGAAGCTTCAGATCAGAAATATCCCGCCTCATTTGCAGTGGGAGGTAGGAAGTTACTTTAAAAATTGATATATATGCTGAAAACGGTGTTTGTTTCTCTTTATCTGCAAGACTTTTCCCCTTCCCCCACCTTTTACTTGCTTTGCACACACCACCCATTCTGTTCTGGGGAAAAATCCATTCGAAGAGGGAACAATAGAGCCTTCTAAGCAATTCAGATAACTGCCTTCATTTCTGCTTTCCGAGTTAACCATAAAAAATGTTGAAATGGATTCTTTGGTGGATGCTGACTTCCTGATGCAGTCACTCTCTTTGATTGAAAGCTAGGTCGTTTTGGACCTTGCTGCTGTCTGGTGCATGGGTTCAGTGAACTTAATAAAAGTTCATATTTAAATACTTGTTCAAAATCTTTACAAAAGCAGAAATGTAATGCCTTTTTTTTTCCTCCTCTATAGCGGTGGCATTATGGCAAATTGTTTGCTTGTGCTATTATGGTTACTGGCACTCGCCAATATATCGTATACTATTTGTGGAGTGTAAACAGCAAGTGTTATAACTTTTGCAGTTATAATTGGGCTACTGTGACAATGGATCTGTTTCCTTTACTGTTTTTCTACCTTGTATGTGTTTAAACCGTTGTTTTCACACTTTACTGCTGGTAAGTCATCCATTTGCCTGAGGGAGATGAGAGGGTGGAGGATACCAGGATAAAGCTCTAGTAGCGTTTTTCTCCTAGCAGGTTTGGTCCACCTTCTTCATCTGACTTTCCACCTGCAGCTACTTCTTTGTTTGCACTTCCTGATTGCTTCCTAGCATTGGAGAAAAATGGAGGCATTGCTCTGTTCAACATAAGCTATCACACGCAGGGCTTCTGTAAGATAGCAGCACACACCACCTCTCACTGCTTCAGTCTGTCCTGGTGTGTGCTGTCCATGTAAGCGTTTCCTCTGTGCTTCCCAAACCTTGTGCTCCCCGCAGTTGAAACGTTTCCACCTGATACTTTCTATTTCAAATTTGCAACTGCTTTTTCTCAACCTTTTAGGAATAACAGTGATGGAAATGGTTGAGGGTGACTGATTTGAGAATTAACTTATTTTTTTGGTATGAACTTCCTCTGAAGATTTTGTGTAGGATTAGTGAGTGTCAGAGCAGAAGCATATGATTCAGAAAAATGTGACTTAAGCATGGATGCTAAGCACTGTTGAGCCAAGGACATTAAAATGCTCATACCTCCTTACATGTATATAGCTATTACTGCTTGCATGTTACAGGTATCTACCCACCCTGTTTCCCCTCTGCTTCCTGATTTTTAAATTATTTCCCTCTCCTCCATTGCTGCAGTTTCTGTAATGGCATCTGGTCTCAGACAGATGTTTCCTCTGCCCCACCCTTTAAAAATGCTGTCATCTTAAAATTCTCAAGGAAAAGTTAGAATTGTCCTTATTAACATCATCTCAGCCTTGCCTAGATGTCCTGAAGTTGCTTGGGCAGACCTGACTTTCTGTCTGGGCACAGAATTTAGAGGTCCCAAATTAACTTTTACAATATTTTTGCATTCTTTTGTAACATCAGGGCTGCTTGCAAAGTATAGTTTGTGGACAGACTTCCTAAATACTTAAAATTAAGTGCTGGTGGTCCATCACTTCTGCCCTAAGCAAGTAAGTTTTGTATGGTCTCAAAAGGGTGCTGATGATAAAATACAGCAACTGGTGGTTAAGTTCATCTCAGGGAATTGACTTACATCAGACTTACCTTGGGCTCTTTTATTGGTGCTAAAGGACTTTGCAAGAAATTAGTTTGAGCTCTAAGTTTTGGACAATTCCTCCTTAAGTCTTTCTTGCAACCAGTTGCTTGGTAGGGAGATTCAAAGTTTATACATACAGAGAAGGATGTATATTGAAGCAATGTTCTTGCATAGTGCTTTCTGAGGAGATGGGGTGTGCGTGTGCACATGTGACATCTGGAGTAATTTTACTTACACTGCTTATTATAGTCCCTCTGTGCCAATCTGCTTGCTTCATGTCTCCTTTGTTAATTGCTTTAACGAAGTCTGATTTCTAATGGGTGTGAAGTCCTTAAAATCAAACCAAAACCAACTGGTGAAAGAGGGCTCTAGGTTAGTTCAGTCTATCAACCCTAATGTATCTTTGATATTGAAATACAAAATGCACTTAGTACCCAGCAACACCTTTCTTTTCACAGTGGCACAGGGAGACATGAAAAGAACGGAAGAAACATTAATGGTTTTGTGAAAACTTTTTTCCTAGTATAACTCTTATTAGGAAAGTTACCTTGTCATTCTTTGCAAAAGTATTTTCTTAAGTTTTGTTGAAACAGTTGTATTGTTTTAATTTTGTTCTTTAGAGAAAACAAGCATTCTACATGGGAAGCCTACAGGTGTACCCCTAGCAGGCAGTGTGCATGACTGTATTTTGGTGTTTTGCAGCTGTTCTTGTTGCCACTGTGTCACACAGTGGTACCTGTAAGTCCTGGGTTGTATGGTACTGAGACTCAGTGACTGTCTGCGTGCATATCCGACAGACATGATCCTTGGCTTACAACAAATTGCACACAATGAAGGTGTCCATAATGTTCTCAAATGTAGCTTGTTGGGTTTGGAGAAAGCGGGTCTGGAAGAGCAGTAGGGATGCTGGCCCCACAGGAAGGCAGATGAAGTGTTGGTAGTGTGAAGTGTAACAGTTTGGTACTAGCTGCCACGCCTGAGAAGTATTGACTCCTGGTTTTCAAAACCAGAAAAACATTCAGGTTATAATTTGAAGCTTAATCTGAGTTGAGAATGTTTTGCGATACATCAGTTGAGGAAAGTGCCCCATTGTCAAAAGTGCTTTGTTTTCATGCAGGTAGGAGCTGGCCAGTAAGATTCATGAAATGATGGAGTAAATTAGTTTCCTGTGAAAACGTTGAAAGTGCTTCACTGTTGTAGCCTCTTACCTTTCTAAGAAGCATGTGTGGCTATTTAGTAAAACTTAGTAGCATGGAAGAGAGAAAACACTGAACTTCAGGCTTAAGGAAACCTTGACTTCCCCTTGGAAGAAACTGGGTATTCTGGAGACTCACATGAGGTAGGACACTTGACCCATAGTTATTCCATGGAAACTGGGAAATACACACTGGGTGTAAATGGTTACAGAGTAACAAGCGTTTATTAAGACATTTTTATGATCCAAACACAAAGTCACAGTAACTATTTGCTTTTCTGACTGTCTTTTTGGAGGAAAAGTTCCAGATAGTTTTCTCCTTCACATAGGTTGAAGTTAATGAGCAAAATACTGACTCTTACAACCAGCCACAGCAATTGGACCTATTTCCTTTGGCTAACGTAAGAGTTTACTGTGTACCTAACAGTCCATCATGGTTTAAGTAAAAAAGACAAGATAGCCCTATTAAGATCATATTCATGACTAAGTACGGTAGAAGCAAGGCAGCTAATAAAGGCAGACCTGCTATAATCTGCTGAGTTACTACACTGAAACAAACCCACAAGGTTGCTATTCTGAAGAGTTTGCTCTTAAAGTGTCTGTAAAAAGTAAAATTTTAATGTATTCTAAGGCATTTGAAGTTAAATTTGCACAAAACTTGTCCAGTAATTAATTTGAACTTGACAAGAAGTTTTTCTGGCAAGGTTCTGCAGGTTTCTGTACCTGTGGGTTTGGTGATCCTTGCCCAGCTAGGAGAAACTGGAGTTGGAGGGAAGGTGGCATCTCTGAACCATGGAAAAAATTAGGACTTGCCTCAGACTGAAACTGCAGTCTGGACTGGTAGGGTCTTACCCAGGATCATGTTCTCTACTCATCCAGGAGGTCATTTGCATTTTCCCCCCCTTCCTTCACTGCACTATGTGGGTTTGAGGACTCTGGATCAGTGCCGGAGTTCCATATAAGCATCATCACTTCTGGAATGCATCTTCTTCCTCTTATTCTGCTTTCATATAAATTGCGTATATAGGTTATTGTATCAATTTAGTAGTTTGAAGGACATGTGCATGGTCAGATTTTATTTAAGTAAATCGGGTTCTCTTGTTAAGGGATTTGTTTGAAGCAAACCTTCAAGCAATTAGTGCACCTTTTTTATCATAATAGGTGGGTGTCAATTTTCCCCACCTTTCCTCTCCTTACTCATGAAGTACAAACTCCCGATTGATGTTAAGAGTAAGTGAAGGATTTGGCACACCACCTTCTCCCATTCTCCACACATACCAGTATCATCTTTTTTTCATTGGAAACAAGCACCTGGGCTCTATGGTCTCTGCAAAAAAGTAAACAGTTCTCTATTACTCCTTCCTGAACTGCAGCCTGTAGCATACTGTTTTGACTCCTAATTTGTAACCACAAGTAATCTCTCACTTAGCTTGTGAGAGCTGGAGGTATATTTGCAAGACAAAATGATAATGCCTTCTAGAAGGAGGCTTAGGTGTGGTAATTTAAAACTGGAGTACTTAGAATTTATTTCTGATTCAACATGATGGGGACTGAAGTAGAGTTCTGAGATGGAACTTATGTGAAATGTCACTTTTTTTTACCTTTCTTTTAAAACCAGCTTCCTTGGTATAGAAGATTCTTGAAGAGATTTTCTTTACAAATATTTTTTTCCCCACAAAATACTTACTTTCAACAAAATATTTTTTATAAATATTTTGTTTAGTGAATGAAGTGCTAGAGAACAGACTTTCAGGATGCAGATGGTGTCAGAAACAGTACTTGCTGGCTCAGCAAGAAGGTAGCTGTTGAAAAGTTCCCACTTATCATTTCTGGGCTTTTTTTCCCTTATGGGTTTGTATGGAGCTGATAAACAGATATGGTGTTGATGAACTTCATAACAAAAAAAGGTAGACTAAAAGCCCAGCCTGTGGAGTGTGAACCTGTTGAGTGAGCAGAGAAGCAAGAAAAACATTGTGAATGTGTATCCCTAGCCTTGCTGTGAGACTTGCAGGTTGCTTTTGGGGACTGAAATGTGTGGGAAGGGAGGTATGATTTAGCTCTTCCAAAGACAGAAGTACGTTGCTAAATGGGGCTTGCTTTTCCTCACTCTTTCATGGAAATGAAAAATGAAGTCTCATAGTTAAGCTGAGACCTCTGATGTTTTAGATTGTCAAAGAAGTAATAATAATGGATAATGATTTCTGGATTGGAGTTGCAATGTCAGTGCAGGTTCTGCATTGAGATTTCTATCAGTGCAAGAAAGGTTTGAACCGTCTCCACCCATCTGCTTATTTTGTAAGACACTTTTCAGTTTCTTTAAAAGAATCAAGACTGATTTTGATTGTTAGCAAACATTACCAAGGGTTCTTGGTGTGCACGTAACTTTGTCCTGAGGATCTGTGGTAGCTTGTGTTGCTTCTTCGGTTAAAACAGCTAAGCTCTGTGGGGTAGTTTGTTTGTTGTTTGGGTTATTTTTTTTTAATCTAGACAAACTAATCTTGCTGAATGGTACCTGCTTATGATGCAGTTTACTTTAGAATACCAAGGATACGTAAAAGATGGGTAGGTTTTAAGAAAGGAAAATTAAAACATGAAACCATTGCAATTAAGAATAAATTAGGATTATACAAAACAGACACTTCTCATAAAGCAAAATTTGATGGGAAGATGCAGGAATGAGCTGAGCTACAATGGAAAGAATTCTACAAGAAAGATGAATCAACAGTAAAGAGGTTTAAAATGCATTGAAATATAATTTTTTCACCTGAAGCCTCCTCCAAGAATCCTAATTTAATGTAGTGTTATAAAAATAATATATAGCTATAAAAATGCTTAGCAGAATGCTAAGCATGCACAAATTACCTGCTGCTGCCTGCTAGGAGTGGGAATCTCTCGTAGGGATCTTTGTTTTTGGTTTCCTCCTCAGTGTGCTACATCGGGCATTAAGCTGTACTTTTTGCTAGTTACTACTAGTACTACTCCACGGGAGAATGGAGAACACGTTCTCTGCATTAGTCTTTTACAGATTTGAAGACCTATGATGTTTAGGGAGAGGGCTAAGGGGAGAGTTTAAATTCTTTCAATCTTCTCTCAAGGCTCTTATTTGTAGGCAACTGATTGTTTTTAAGTCTCTCATCTGGAAATGTCCTGCGAGGCTTCTCCAGAGTAGTTTCTGTAGTTTCAGATCACTTTGAGCTCTTATCTTGTCCTCTCGTACACTTTCATTTCAGCCTTGTGCTGTCTTGAAATGTAATAAACGCAAACCTGACACAAACCTAGATGTGGTGCCTGCAAGCCTTATGTAGAAGAGCTCTTTAGTTTGGCAGTAGGCTGGTAATGACTATTACCTGGCAATGGTCACAAGGTCAACTTCTCACCTCCTGTTGTAGTGTTGGTTGTGTTTACTTCATGAGGCTGTTGGGGACAGTGTCAAAAGCCTTCCAAAGATAGATTTCACACAGCCTGTTAGTTCAGTTGTAATGAGAAACTGAAGAGGTTTGTCAAGAATTATGCACATCAGACACAGGCTGGATGTTGATTACTTGCTTATTTTGATTCCTAACTACAGGATAGAGGGTAGAGCCAGCACCTGGAGCAATGCACGGAGTCCTTAGGCAGCTCTGTCTCCTTCTGGTCTTGGATGTATAGCCAGGGGAGCATGGGGGCTGCTTTTGCTTCTCACCTGCCAAAGGGAAAAGAGGATGGTATTCTTCCCTTTGTGCTATCTAACCTGAGCCCCCCACTCTGAATTAACTGTTTTGCCCGAGTTGCATATATTTCCCATTTCCTAGCTGGGCTTAGCAGCAAGTGAGGCAATCTGATATAGGACAGTGACCATGTCTGTGGCAGACCACCCAGTTTTGCACATAAGACAACATATTGGTTTATGTTGGGATTTCAATTGCCTGTCTTAATCATGGAGGGTGATATTTACAGGTATAGGTGAGACAATGAACACCTTTTGCAGGTGTTCCAAACAGAGGATGTGGGAGTAAAGGTCCTTGAATGCAGTAAGTTTCTTTCTCACTTGGAATGATTTATTCATATGAGTGTGTTGGTTACAGTGGTGATGCTAATTGTCTTAGTTATAAACAAGGGGTAAAAATCTAATAGGGAAAGTAAATTTCTTTGCCAGTTAGACTACAGCATTTTTCCTTAAATTGGGATCTTGTAGCTGCGGTTATCAAATATTTGCCCCATTTAAGAGTTAATATCCCAGATGTCCCTGCTGAAGATAGTTTCTTTGCTATGCTTTTATTATAGCTGTAGGCTTAGAAGACTAGCACTGTGTTAGTTAACACTTTTTTTTCTTTTATTGTAGTAGCTTAAGTAAGGAATAGAGAAGTGAGAGGTAAGGGCTCTGTGCTAAGCACCTAGAAGATATGGAAGGGGGTCTTCCAACCACAAGAACTAGACATTGTTAGTATTCTTTCAAAGAAATCTGAAGACTCAACAACCAGGAGACCTGGCTTGATTGACACAGTTTAGAGGTGTGCAAATTGCTGCTCCTCCTCATGGTAGCCGAAGTGATAAGTTGAAATAAAAGGAAGTGGAGGATTTTTGGGTTCATGCTGCAAGAAGCATGGTGTTGGGTGGTTGTTTCAGGCAGCCACTTTGACTTGTATAGCACAGGCAGGAAGGTTGGCTGAGCAACTTTTTTGAAGAGGCTGCTGAAGTGCCACAGCTTTTTGACCAGAATTATTAAACAAGCTGGAATAAATGCTGTCTTCTCTGGACATGCTGAGTGCTAAGCTGCAGTGACTTTGGGGCATGGTTTGCAAGCTGTTGGTTTTCCCCGCTGTGGAAGCAGCAGGACAATGAGTGTATGGAAGTGTCTTCTTGGACTGAGACTTTCAGCCTGTGCCATACAGCTTTGGGATTCACTGAGTTGTCTAGAAGTTTGTGTTGGAGTATGAACTGCTTTTGGCTGTGATGGGCTTTAATGTCAAAGCACAGAAAAACAGTGAGTTCTGTGTTAAACGTGGTGATTCCAACTAAGACATGCAGAAGCTTTATGTCTTTGGAGACTGCATTTATGGGCCTATATCTTGTTTTCCTTCCAACATTCAGTGGGAGAAATAGGTTAGTGAAAGGGTTATTTTGGTCTTTTTTTTTTTTTTGAAAGAATGATTCACTGATTGTTTGATCAGTGCAGCTATTTGATCCAAACTTTTCCTTGCTTCCAGATTTGTTCCATTGTCCTGTGACAGAGCTGAGAAAAATCCTGTTTTCATGAGTAGTTTTTGATCTTCTAGGGTAAAGGAAGGCACAACCTCTGATCCCTTAAGTTTTCTGAAATATTCTAACAGCTGTTAGTACACCAGAATTTTGGCATTGTCACTATGGGGTTGCTTGGTACTGTTAGAACAATGTGTGGCTTGCAAGCCTAAAATAATACGGCTACTTGTTTACCCTGTCAACGATAGCGACTGCAACTTAAATTTTTAAAAGACATACAAAGCTTGCTTGGTTCAAAACACTTCTTGGGAAAACAGCCACCGAATCTTACTTTTTATTTACAGTTCTAGAAAGGTGTCTGTGAAGACCTTTGTTCACGGGCTCAGTTGCCCAAATCTTGCACCCCTTAGCTATAATTTGTATTTAAGGAGCCACTTTTGTCAGGGTGCAACCCCTTTATCCAATGCTGTGACACATCCTTTCATAGAATTACAAAGCCATTCAGGTTGAGACGCATCTCAGGAGGTCTGTAGTTCAACTTTCTGCTCAAAGCAAGATCTTTATTGAAATCAAACCACATTGCTTAGGGCTTTGTCCAGTCTTGGAAACCTCTAAGAACACAGTTTGAGCAACCTCTCTGGGTGACCCATTCTAAGGATTAATTATTCTATCACTGAGAATTATTTTCCTTATACTTGGTGAGGATATCTGTTGTGTCAACTTAAGCGTGTTCTCTTGTACTCCCACCCTGCACCTCTGGGAAGAGCCTGGCTTTATCTTCTCAATGACCTCTGTGGCAGTATTCTGCTATGCTCTCATCAAAGCTGTCTATTCTTGGGCTGCACAAGCCCAGTTTCTTCTGCCTCTCCTCCCCAGAGATGTGCTTCAGCCCCCAGTCACCTTAATGGCCCTTCACTGAACTCATTCCAGGTTCTCAATGTCTGTCTTGCACTGGAAGTCCCAAAACTAGGTGCAGTATCTGTGTGTGCTTGATTGTCCCCTTTCACTCGGCATTCATTAATTTCCTTCCCTTCATTCCCTCTGCTAATGTTAATACAGCCCAGGTTGTTGCTGACCACCTTTGCTGCCAGGATACAGACCTGGCTTATTTTTTGGCTTGCTGTCCAGAAGCACCTTGCATGGTGTCCTTTTCAGCAGAGCTACTTTGCAATGAGGCAGTCCTTAGCCTGTACCAGCATGCAGGGTTTTTTTTTCCTTTCCTGGGGCAGAACTTTGCATTTGTCCTTGCTAAATTTCATCAGGCTGCTGTTGGCTCATTCCTCTACTGTGACTAGGTCTCTCTCAATGGCAGACCTGCCCTCTGGCATGTTGACTGTTCCCCCTCAATTTGTCTCATCCACAAACTTGAGGAGAGTTTGCTGCAACATCTCCTCCAGGTCATTAACAAAGATGTTAAGCAGGACGGAAGCTGGGACAAACCACTTGTTACAGGCCTCCAGGTGGAGTGTGGCAAGGTTGTGTCCTCTGAGACCAGCTTCTATTCATTTTTGCATTATTTCTGCAAATTAAGCTGGACTGAGAATCTCTGTAGGTCTGTCACCTGCATACATAGGAGGAGAGAAAAGTCTGGGAATGGTATTGCATTTCTGCACATAGAATTATGCTGCATGTCATTGCTGGCTAAATTGCCTTAAACACAGTGATGAGGGTGGTTTGGACAATGGGTTAGTTTAAGTGAGACAGCCTGGAAGTGAAATAATCATCAGCAGCAACACACTGCTGCTTTCTTCATTTCATATGTAATCACATGACCATGTTTTGCTCTGGTACTCTTAACAGTATAAAAAACAAAATGCCAAGAGACTACTTCGTGAACATTGTATCTTCTGAAAACTCTTCTCATTTTGAATACAGCCTTCACATAGCAAGCTGTAATGGATGTCCCAAAGTATGTTTTTGAACTGTGAACAAATATACTTTTTTAATGAGAAATGTACTACTGATGTAGCTCTATGTCTTTTGCATGTAAAGTTATCTCTCCTAATTAATTATTCATGCTGCCTCATATTAGATCTTACTTTAGTTTGTCTTGTGCAATGAGGAACCAGTAGTTCTTACTAATGTTGATCCTTTTGTGGAAGTGCTGGGTTTAGATACTGGGACTTCATCTCAAATTCCTGATGAAATTAGATGTCACCTTTTTTGTGGGTATGTATGAAACTGCTGGAAAAGCTGCTTGCTTTTGTAAACAAAGATGCCCTTCAAGTGTTGTAAAATTAATGTGATTAAGAAACTAGTTACTTCTGTCCTGCTCTTGGAGAAGTTCTGAAGTAGTTTTAGTTACCTGCTTTGAAAGATGATGTCACTATTAAGGATTGTCTTTTCAGATTTACCAGTTGTATTTGAAGGAGATACGTAGATGAGTTTTTCCTCAGGCAGTAACAGAAGAAATGTTACGAGGTCTTGTTCATGGTAGCCAAAGGAATAGAAAAAAATTTAACTTCAAGTGTCAACAGTAATTCTTTTTGTAATCCCTTACTGGGTTTGTGTATCAAGAACACAGAATTAGCAACAAGGGGCTATAAGAAAGGTTCTGTACAGTCCTGTATCCCACCTTTGCTGTGCCTTGGGAAGGGTACAAGAGTAAGTGCAAGTATATAGTAATAGCTTACCAAAGAGGTCTCTGAGCATTCAGCATTTTGCAGCCCTGTAACCTACTGACCCAGAAATGGTACCTTTGTATTTAAATCCACTGAGAGTTTCTGTGGACGTGTTCTTGAGCCAGTTCAAACTCCTACCATCCACAATATACTGCAGTGAAAAGATGCATGGTTTTAGGACATGTTGCAGGAAGAACAGTCTCATCTCGCGTGCTTTGAACTTCCAGCTCCTGTATTAGAGAGAACAGTGAATAGTAGTATCTCCACAATCTTTTTCTCCCTCTCCATTTCCCTTATTATTTTAAGGACCTTTATTTCTCAGCCATTTCAGTTGCAGGCTGAAGAACCATAGCTGTAGTTGGCTTTGTGTGGAAGCTGTTCCTTATCCTTTGATTATCTTTATCCCATTCTTGGAAATTCTACTCAGTGGTTTGGAGTTGAGGGACTGAATCTGCTCACAGTTATGTAATTCATTTTAGGTTATTTCATTTTATGAAGGTAGTTGCTGTCAGAGGCCTCTGTGTATGTGCTGGGTTTTGATTAAAAAAGCTGCACTGAAACCCAGTGGAAAGGTAATCAATGGAAGGTGGTTTGCTGCTTATGTCTCAAGAGATCAACAGATTTTTTTTTTTGTGACAGCCATGGGGGAAATTTAACATTAGTAATGCAGCTCCTTCTCTGGGCTTGCTGCTGATTGCCAGAAAATGTTGCATTTGAATCATATGGTTACAACATGTTGACTAACCTTATGCAACTGTCTCTTGTATGAAGGAAGGGAAATAATGTGCTTATTTCCAAGGGACTGGCTGGTTCCAACCCAGCTGATTCTATTAGGCAAAGGGAGTCAGCACATCACTCCTTACACTTGTGCTTAGGAATGTGGGTTGTTTGGTTTTTTTTGTCTTGTTCACTAGACAAGTTGAAAGTGGCTTTCAGGCCACCTTTGATGAGCAAATCTGCTGAGACTGTTGCAAAGGCTGTGGTGCTGCTACTTGTACAAGTACCTTACTTCATTGCCTCTGTGCTCCCCTTCCAGTGACTTTTTTTCGTTTACAGTTTTGAACTTGGCCGTTCAAGACTGAGACCCCATCCATGTCTTTTCCCACAGCTTCTACTTGCTTTCATCTATCACTACAGAAAATATTGAGCTATTTTTTGGATGCATGGGGAAAAGGAACAATGTGAGCTCAGCTGCAAAATCTCCTGCAGAAAAAGACCTGTGGCCAAGGCAAGCAGAAAAGCTGTTGTACCAAGCATGGGGAAATGCCGCAGCCTTATGGGAAGGCAAGAGATGCCAACAGTCTGCACATTGCCATTTTACCCAGCAGCTAGTACTCACTCCAAGAGTTTGGATGCTGTGGTGCATCTGCTAGGTTGAGGCCTTGAAAAGTGGGGGTGAGGACATGAAGAATAGGTAGGAGATCTTTAAAATGTAGGTGAGCATCAACTGAGCCAAAACCTGATGAGTAGGGAGAAGGGAAGTGAACTTGTGTTAATGTATTTCCCTTTAAAAGTTTTTATGTTATTTTAAAGCCTGAAGCTCCCTCTGATCCTGTGTCCCAAACGGGTAGCCAAGTAGATGTGGGCAGGCCGAGAAGGGAATGTAACTTGAAATAACTCCCTTATTTTCAGACTTTTTGGATGTTGTGGCAATCAAAAGGGGTATGTGACTAAAAGCCATCAAAACCACTTCCAAGCACATGCCTTTTAGCGGAGCAAATGAGCAGGATTTTTAGAATATAATGCAAACAGGAAATCACACTGAAAACTGTAGCCCACCATTAACTTGAGGGGGAGGAAAGATATTAAAACTATCCTTGCAAACAGCTGCCTTGTTATAAAGCCTAATAGAGGATTGAATGCATGTGTAAGAAACAAATCCAAATCAGCATTTCTTGGGACACCTTTTATTGAGTGTTGGGGTTTTTTTGTTGCTCTTGGTAATAGAGTCAGGCTGTTGTTATGTGAATAATAGATAGCTATTCATGCAACACTTTTTGCTTATTTGCTCACATAGTTCCCTTACTGAACTCATAGTTATCCAGTGTGAGCAGCAACCAGGAGGCCAACCTCAAATATGTACTCTGAAGTGAAGGGTTATAATGATGTGCCAGGGGCTTCTAGGTAGGTGTTCCTCAGTCCTTTCTTGCATTGGAGGTATAGCTAAATCTGTAGCCTTCGCCTGACTGCATATAGCAGCCCTTTTGGATTGTGGCCTGAGTTATGAATCTGTTGTCCATGTTAGTGTGTCCTTGTACAGATTCACAGGCTTTTGGCTTGGGAAACTTTCACAGGCCACCTTCTCAGTACAGCTTTCCTTTTCTTGGCATGTTGTTTTCTGGTAACTTTTTCTCCATCTAAATATGTAAAAAATCTACAAGAACCTTTCCTGTGAGCTTACAATGTTTATTATATTCCAGCAACAAGACCTCTTTTTTTTTTTATTGTTATTTTCCTTTCTTTTTGAGTAAGGGACTTCGGTAGACTTGTAGTGTTGTTGCAGACAGCACGGCATCCGCACATTATCCCTAACCTTATGATTAGGTATTTGTTGTTAGACCCCAAATGGCTGCCAGTTTAGGTTACTATCGCAAGCTGGGATGACTTGTTAAGTATTTGAGTGACTGCATCTATATGGGAGACTTTTCTCCTATCAGTCTCTTACGAACATTTAGTAATTAGTATATGTTGTCATCCATCAGTAGGTTTGGGTTTCATACTCAGATGGCATCTGTTCTGATGACATCCTGTTTTAAAAACATGTAGTAGAAGAAACACTGCAGTGGAGGGGGATAATGAAGACATGAAATGGCCTCATGTCTGAGACAGCAGTGAGAGTGTTCAGAGGGAGTTCATGCTAGATTAGTGGTTGGGACTCTTCCAGCTTTGTGATCGCCAATGAGTTGTGATGGGTTATGAACACCTTTAAGAATATGTGCAGATAGCTGCATAGCAGATAGGAACTTCTCTTAGCTATGCTGGTTACACACTGCAACCAGCCCTCAGACCTCTTAGGTCCACAACTCGGTGGCTGTGAAATTCATCGTGGGATCTAGAAGAGTGGAAGGACTACAAAATGTATGAGAAGAGAACCTGAACTTTTTGTCAGCTCAGGAGTTGAGAGGAGGGATTTTTTTATTTTTTTTTTTAATAATCTGGTGTTGCTGCTAAATGTTAGAGATGAGTGACCATGGCTTCTGCTACTTTGCTACATGAGTTAGCTACTGGTCTAAGCCAATGTCCAGTGATGCCTTTGGACTCTGTAGAAATGCACAAGTTGGTGATTGTTTTGTGTGGCCATATGTTATGAAGGTAACTTCTGTCTTCATGAAATGGAAAGTAGAGGTTATAAAGTGATGTCCTTACCTGACTAATGAAATAGATTAACCTGCTTCAACCTGGAAGTGTGATTTTTCTTTATGAAAGAGGTATAAGCTATGCAAGGCTTTGTTTCAGCTTGTCAGGCTGTGGTCTTGGGGTGTCTCTGGGTTGTGCAAAGCATTGGTGTGCTTACAGCTGCCCTTTTGTGCCTTGTTATTTAAGGTCTGCAGGCAATTTTCTATCCTTTTGGGAAGCTGCTTTCTGTTGCAAAAGCAGAGACAGGAATGACCATTTCCCTTCTCAAGTAGGAATACTTGATTTTTCTGACATGATATATACCTGCATGTCAAAAATTCCCATTAATTTTCTAGAACCAACCTGTTTGGGTGCCACCATTCTACTTGATTGTTCATGTTTCCTCTGTGAAACTGCTATTAATTTCTCCACCATTCAGACAGTGCATTAATGCAGGCTCACAGAGGTGAGTCAAGCAACAAGTCATTGAGACTGTAATGCATAAGGGATGTCAAAGCCCCTGGTATCCTTGGACTGCTATGACCGCTCTGCATTGCTCCCAATCCTTCTGTGTGGTATTAGCTTCTGAGCTTTGTGGGATTAAAAACGCTGCCCTACTACATGTAGCTTGTTAGATAGCTGTCTTCTGCTTGACAAAGAAAGTACAATGCTCTCTTTTGCGTTTCTGTTGCAGCAAGACCAACTCTTTTAGTAGTTGAAGGGAGTTTTACAAATGTAGGAGGAGACCTTCTGGTCTCAAGATTAGGTAGGAAGGTCATTAGGTCTGTCTGGTTGTATGTGCTTTCCTGTGCTGGTGTAGTAGTGAGCCTGAAAATTTGCTGCTGGCTGTGCTGGGCTGCTTGGATTTGACCCCAAACTTCTGCAAGGCAGGAGATGTTGTCCTGGACTGAGTGACAAAAGGTTTTTGATGACGGAGCAAAAAAGTGCCTGGGTTGCTCTCCTGCTTCTCCCAAAAGTCATCCCTTGCAGCGCCCTGCACCAAGAAGGATCACAAAGTGCACACGTATTATCTGGTTACTGTGGTCACAGGCATGCATTCCTGTAGCATGTGTGTATCTCCAAGTATTTTTAAGGCCTTTAAAAATATTTTTAGTAAACATGAACACCACTGATCAAATGTATAAATAAAAAACAAACAAACCCACAAAGTGTCTGACTTCCAGCACAATTTGTCCTTTTCAGACAAGCAGGTAGTACATGTTGTGTGAAACAGTGGAGCGGAAGTAAAGTTATAGGCTGTTTTCTGTACTGATGTAATAAAAAAAACATTATTTTGGAAGCAAGTATATTGTAGACTGCACTGGAGGTATTGGAGTGACAAGTCTTTGAGCTGCAGTGACATTTGACACTTTTGCTTCTTGGTTTCTCATTTTAGTTGCAGTAAATGCAACCAGAAGTGATCAACAGCTGTTCTAGAAGCCCTTTGACTACTTTGTAGTGTGTACATGGTAGAAAATATGGTCTCTCCAGCCTTCCTACATCTAACTGAATTCAGGTGGTTGGGTTTGGGACAGAGGAAATTTCCATTTTTCAAGTAGTAGAAAAAAGCTGCCTTCAGTGGCACTGGGAAATTTTCAGTGAGTAACAAGAGAGCTGGTGCATAAATTGCAAGAGTGGGCACCACTGACTTTCTGCCAGAGACCTGCATGTGGGTGTGGGGAAACCCATTGAAAACCCCCCCCTGAATTTTGCAGCTTGTTGGTTCTTTGCTTCTTTAGGTCCTTTGCTTCTTTAGGTCATGACAAATGTGCATTAGCTGTGAAAGTGAAGAGTTGGAAGTTTTTGGAAGTGTTGAAAAAGAAATACTTCTGGAGTATTTATCTTTTGTGATCTAATTGGAGCAAATAAAGGTACCAAGTTATTTCCTCATGAGTTTTTGCTCATTCAGGCAATAATAAGTTTATAATCAAGTGAGGAATCATTTTAATAATAGGTTTCAGGACAGTGATAACATCACATTCAAATTGTGACTAACAAGTTAATTATAGATACTGTATATTAGTTCCACTTTTCTTTTTGACATCTTAAACTTGGCAAAAGAAAAATGTAGATTATAAAAAGATTGAAAATTAAGGTCTTTAGTTGAGTTCCAACATCTCATGCATAGTTACTTAAACTTTAAAAAATGCTTCTAAATAGATTTTCCCAGACTGTTAATCTGATGCCAGAATAACAGTTCAGGGTTATTTCTATAAATCAGTATAAGAAAATTTTACCATGAGACAAATTCAAAATTTTTTTTATTCAAAGAATAAAAGTTAATAAAACCAGAACCCTACAAGCCAACCCCCCTACCTTAATAAGCAAAACCACCCCAAAACCCCTCTATCTCTCCTTATCTTTAAACAAATAAGCATTTTCGTAACGTTATCTGAAACAAAGCAATTGTGTTTGTCCATGAATTCTTTCATTTGAAGTCTCTGCCCTCCTCCTTGTGAAGATATTTGTTCTTTACTGGTTCAGTTTCTTTCTCTGAGCTGAGCAAAACATAAGCCAAATAGTAAGAGCTTCTATAAACTTACCTGTTTGGGTTTTTTTTAACCTTACTGATGATGTTAGCAAATCCCAAGTGTCGATGATGCGCACAGCCCTGTTGCACACTGGGGTGTTTTGTTGGTTTTTTTTTTTATTATGGCTTCTAGGCCTTCAAACAGACTCAAACTATGGGATGAGGCTTCATACTTGAAGGCTTACTGCCCCTAAATAAAACTACTAGCCTGCGAGCCATGGTCTTGTCTTTTCTGGTGGATAAAAGTTCTCTGTAATTCCCATTTTGCTTTAATTCCAACTCGCTGTTGGAGGAAACTGCCTACTCCACCCCCACCATCTCTTATCACAGCAGCTACATGGTAACATCCTTAGGCTGTATTCCCTGGATGCTAGAAAGCCTCACAGGCATTGTAGGACATGCAGCTTTCCTGGGGCTCTTGCTTCCATCAAAGACCAGGGCAGGGGTGGGGGCAGAGGGCATCTCTTATCCTCATCCTCTTTGCTGAGGACCAGTGTCCGGTTACTTGGTATGGGGAAGATGTTTTATGAGCTTGAATTAAAGAGCTTTGGATCTGTGTGTGTGTTTTTCAGTTTGTGATATCCTGATACCAAAGCTGTAGTGCTTTCAAAGTCATCTGATAGCAGAAGGCTGGAGGATACAGAGTTATCATACCAGCAGTGTTTGAAGAAGTATGTAGCAAAGGGGTGGGAAATCTTAAACCTGTTCTTCTTTGGGAGTATGTGGAATTAGTAGCTGAAACTATGGACTTGAGTCTTTATTCCACAAAAACAGGTAGGATTTTTGATCCATGTTGTCTCTCGTTCTATTAGGAATATGACTTGAAGTTAAAGAAACAATGTAGTTGTTTGTAGGCATAAGGAATACTTAAGGACAGTGTAGCAAATATCTTAGACTACTACTTCCCTAGCAACTCTGTGGATGCTTTTTAGAAATTCAGTCTAAAATTCCTGTTTCTATTTTATTCTAAGGAAAAGTGGAATTAAGTTTCTAAATGAAAAAGTCATCTGTGTAATCAGAACTGTAAAGGAGTCTTATATTGTGCTGGTCAAAGGAGATAATATTAATACAAAGCCTTTATATTCTGTGCTGACCCACAACAGGAATATTTACACATTTGAGAAATGTCAGCATGTATATCAAATGCACACAAGATCCTAAATTTTTAAGACTTGATATGTTGTGTCTCTCTTGTGAATTTAACTATAGCTTGTATAACACTCAGCCTTCATCAACTTTGATGCATTAAGAATGCAAAAAAATCTGCAAAGCTGAATACAGAGGAAGTGACCAGGAGTAAGCTTACAGCTCCTAATTCCCTACCCATTACTGTCAAGTCACACTGTCCTGTGGTTTTTAGAAGAATATCAGCTGAACTCTAGGGAGGAGGGAGACAAAATTTTTCAGCACTACCAAATGCTTCATTCAGAACTGGGTGTGAGTTACATCCCCCTGCAAATGCTTTTGGCATCAGATTCTATAGGGATTTCTTGCAGTTCTGCAGGTGACCTGGCTGTTCAGGAGAAGAAACGCTTTCCTTGTGTACTCTTTTCAAGGTCTGTTTTATCTTGTTGTGTTCATAAAACTGCTTTTCTCACCCTACTGCCTGTGTTGTTGCTTAACTACCCATCAGCTGATTGTAACTAATTTCTAGTGAGCAGTGTTAGTGATGCTTGAGTATTCTCTTGCCAAGGTATGGTGATCACCCGAACAAAGATAACTATTGTACTAATGGGCATTAACTTCTCCTTCTTAGTAGCAATTTAATTCATCTCGTAGTTGCCTCTTGCATGCTTTTGTGGCTTTGGCATATCTGACAGCATATCTTGCAGAAGTGTTGCTTTTCATTTCCTTCTGAGACTGATCCAGATGCAGCAGTCGTGTCTGAGGAAATCCTGCTGCTTGACTCTGGCTGCAGCTATAAGGGCTCATTAAGATGGCCTTTGCTCCTTTCTGCTGCCCCGTGCTATTGTAGCTTTTGTCTCTTAAGCAGCCCACCCTCATGCAGTTTATCAGCAAGAAAAGCTTTAATCCTGGGAGCAAGATGACAAAAAAATTGGAGAGGAACTGTGGGAAACCAAAGCACATACCTTCATCCTTTCCATTTCTTTGGATGTAAGATATATATATATAGCAAATTTGAGTGCATATGAATGTTAAGTTTGTTCCATAGTCCTAATGGTTACTTTATCAAAAAGATCACTGAGTGCATGTGCTATCACCAAAATACATGACCCACCCACAGAGCCAGCACTCTGGTAACAGCAGATACTATGGTGCATGCAGCTTGTACTGAAGTGGTGTGATCCCCATTAAGCCTGTTTTGGGATCATCAAAAAATCATTTGAATGAGTAAGGCATTTGCTTATTAATGTGTGTCCTGCAAAAACGCAGTGAGTTATTTCAGTGATTTTAGTGGGATCTGAGGTTGTGCGTGAATGCAAGATTCTGTAAATAAAGGTATTTGTTGTGGTGTTTTAGTCTGGATTAGGTGAGGAATATAATTTAAAAACAAAAATTAAAAAATCCTGAAATGTGATGTGCGTTTAGAGATTCTTGGCAGTGTTTTCTGTTCCTCATGAAGAGTGTGCTTTGTGTTTTACGGCTCTTTGTAGCTCCTACAATACTGGAGAGATATCTGCACTCCTTGCTTTGTAACCTGTGATGCTTCATTACTAAGGTTGCCTGTGTCATCATCCCCTGCTTTCTCCGGTCTGTACCGCAGTTGGTGTGTCTTGCCAGGGTCTAGAGATGCGGTTTCTGTCTTGCAGGAGTCCTCTGGGTGGATCCAGAGGCACGCAACCCTCCCTGACGTGGGCAGGCTCCCCGGGTTCGGCTGAGGCTGAGATGTTCCTAGAGTGCGAATGCTGTATTTTGTGTGATCTGTATTGGGAGACTGCCCACTTGGCTACACCCTTCCCTCCCTCCCTCAGTGAGGCCCAAAATAAACATTGCGCAAATCGTGTCCCTTCAAACAAGCAATCGGTGAGAATTGCTGTGCTTCCACTAAGTTTAAGACTAATCAAAGCAGGCAGTGATTGGAGGAGTCGGGTGCTTGCTTGGAGTTTGTTCTAATGAAGTCTTTGCTGTCCCAGGAAGGCACAAAGAATATGAAATGACAAAACCTGCCAAAAATTTTACCACTAATTAGCTTTTATGTTCTTCTGCCATGATCTCTTCTGGTCTCAGTTAATTTGGTGGAAAGCTCTTCTGGTAAAGAGGAAAATTTTGTGTAGGCTGAGGAGGAGGCATCAAGTTTTTGCTTTGAGGTGAAACAAAACCACTATGGCAAATGTACTTTAAAATTGACATTAGTGAGCAAATCTTTTTTAAAAAATAATGAATTTAATTCAGTGGATTCTTGTGTGGCTCTAATTGATTTAAGGGGAGAAAAATAGTTTGCATTGGAAATGTATACAGTTCAGTTTTATGAAGTCTATTTACTGTGTGAATAATTCCTCAAATATAGCTAGTGATTTAAGAGATGCCTCATTAATGGTTTAAAGGCAGTATAGTAAAAAATGAAACTTGGTTGTGTGTGACAGCTATTTTTGTGTGGTAGATTTAATTTTTTATTTTAAAGTTATTCTGGGAGTTGCTTTCAGCGGAATCCTTCTAAGCGTTCTGTATGGTGTAACCATGATTGCCTAACCTTGCTGGTTTTCTCTTTGTCTTCAGTGCAGCAGCAACAGCAAACTGGGAAATGTAGATGTCAGGCAAGTAAAGTATGGGCAAATGTACAGCTTAAAGGAAGGACGAGAATGAAGCTAGTCTTAACATTAGGGTAACTTCTGTTATTTGTTGCAATATTAGATCATACCCTGTTTAGTCATGATTAAAAGCCAGTGTAATTTTGACTTCTTGTTTGTCATCTCAGTGAGTGAAGTTGTGGTTTGCCTGCCTTAACACATTTCCTTTCCTTTGTTTCAGTGTTCCTTGGCTAGTCTGATTCCACTATATGCAAGAAAATTCTTCTTGAACATTGGTAGTAATCTTAATAGCAGCTGAACTACTTCTGGTTACGGTTGGGAAGAGTTAAAGCTCTGTATCTCATATTTGCTGTAATACCAGTTCTTCAGAGTTGAGGTTTCTTTTTATGATTAGTTATATAAATCACTCTGTTTTATTTGGCACTTTGCTGAGAGCATTTGACTTAAAAGCAGTAATGTGTTTGTTCTAAAATTTAGGAACTAAGTCACACTGATTTAAAAAAAAAATAATGTATTTACATTTCAGAGAAGTATCACTACCTGTCCATTCTTTTGTGAAGGCTTGTATATGCATGAATTACAGGAAAGAACAATTAAGGGAGGCTGAGTTTTGCAGCCAAGCAATGACTCTCTTAAGAATATTGTTGCCTTCACATCTTCCAATTAGCAGAACTTAATTCTAAAGATAGGCATTTAGGCTGGGCTTAAAGTAACAGGAACTCCAAATTCAGTGACTCGTGGGAGGTTCTAAACCAGTCTGCTTTTCTCAGCCTTGCCTCTTCGTGTGTGTATAATCAGGTCTTGAAATCCATAGTGCTTTTCCATTATCTAAACAATGCGAACAGTTTTGGGTGAAACTTCTGTCAGACCCTCTGCTCATCTAAAAAAAAAAGAAAAAAAGCAACTCACATTTTTAGAACACTTCCAATGAAGATTTATGGTATTAGTTGAAGTTTTAAAGTAAAGCACTTGTCTTGTATAACAGTGTAATATTTTACTCCTGTTAGAAACTACACTGAGTTGTGATTTATAAGCAAGCTATTGACTTGTTGGACACTTGGTCTTAAAAATTTAACGGATGCCCCTGAAAAACTGGTGTACCTTGTGTTAAGGCAGGTGTTCACTGTAGATCAGTATTTGCCTTCTTGTTTTAGGTAAATTAATTTTGAACTAAGAATTTGCTTTTTTGAATTAATAGTTTGAGGCAAAGCAGAAAAATAACAGCTGTGAGCGTAACCTTGATTCTTTCAACTTCATGCAACTATATATCTATTTCCTCTTCCCCTTTCTTTTTACTTTCCTGCTGCTTTTTCCCTTTTGCTGCTGCTTCTCTTCCCTGAATCTCACCTGTTCTCTTCCCAGCAGAGTGCAGCACTGACCAGCTTGACTCCTCTATGCAAACCCCCACTCTCAAGGAGGTCCCAGAGGGGTGGAGCTGGAGGGCCAGTGGTGCTGGCAGGCTTTGCTGGTGGCAGGGAGTAGTTGTGAGGCTGGAACTGAGGGTTAAAGGTGGCCTGGGGTGAGACAATGTGAGCTTTGCATGATTGGGAGAGGCTGGGGGAGAAGGGCAAAGGTAACCACACCCAGATCAAGGTTTTTAAGTAAATATGCAGTAATGCAATTCATAGCTGCTTGGGGTGGAAGTGCTGATTACTCATGCACCTCACCCCTGGTTTGGGAGTTTTAGTGGGGTGTTTTCTCATCAGCAGAACATCCAAAAGTTTAAGAGTTGAAGTGTTCAAACTGCAGCTCTATGGGTGCTCACAAAGCAGCCATGCTGGACCAGTTTGTAAAGTGTAACCCATGCCTTGCACAGATCCCCCGAGTAATGGCAAAGGAGTATAATTATATTGAAGTACCTCAGGAGAGAAACTGTAGGACTAGGTAGTACTAGGCCTATGTCTCATTTGGTTTAAACTTTAATAGTAAGGTCAATTGTTCTCTGAATGCCCAGACCTCTAAGATGGGCCACAAGGGAAGAGAGAACATGGAAGCTCCCATAATCCAAGAGGAAATGGTCAGTGACCTACTACACCACTCGGACGCATACAAGTCTGTGAAGCCAGATGGGATCCATCCAAGGTATCGAGGGAGCTGATCGAAGTGCTCACCCAGACACTTTCCATCAGTTACCAGCAGTCCTGCCTAACCAGGGAGGCTCCAGTTGACTGGAGGTTAGCTGATGTGATGCCCAGAAGGGCTGGAAGGAGGATCCAGGGAACTACAGGTCTGTCTCAGTGATGGAGAAGGTTATAGGGCAGATCATCTTGAGTGCTATCACGCAGAATGTACAGGACAACCAACTTATCAAGCCCAGTCAGCATGGGTTTATGAAAGACAGGTCTTGCTTGACTAACCTGATCTCCTATGACAATGTGACCCACTTAGTGCATAAGGAAAAAGCTGTCGATGTTGTCTGCTNATGACAATGTGACCCACTTAGTGGATAAGGAAAAAGCTGTGGACGTTGTCTGCTTGTATGTTAGTAAAGACTTTGACACTCTTTCCCCCAGCGTTCTCTTGGAGAAACTGTCTGCTCATGGCTTGGATGGGGGTATACTTCACGGATAAAAAGCTGATTGGATGCCTGGGCCTGAAGACTTGTGGCAAATGGAGTTAAATCCAGTTGGAAGCCAGTTGCAATCGGTGTTCCCCAGGGCTCAGTATTGAGGACAGTTCTCTTTAGTGTCTATCAATGATCTGAATGAAGGGATCAAGGGCACTCTCAGTAAGTCAGGCAGGTGTGTTGGTCTGTTTGAAGATACCTTCAAAGGTTCTGCGGAGGAATCTGTTCAGGCTGGATCGATGGGATGAGGTTCAACAGGGCCAAGTGCTGGGTCTTGCACTTGGGTCATGACAAACCCCTGCAATGCTACAGGCCTGGGGAGGAGTGTCTGGAAATCTGCCTGGTGGAAAAGGACCTGGGGGTGTTGGCTGATAGTCAGTTGAGTATCAGTCAGCAGGTGGCCAAGAAAGCCAGCAGCATCCTGGATTGTATCAGAAATTGTGTGGCCAGCAGGACTAGGGAAGTGATTGTTGCCCTGCATTTGGCACCAGTGAGGCTGCACATCAAATATTGTGTTCAGTTTTGGTCCCTTCACTTCAAGGACAGTGAAGTGCTGGAGCCTGCCCAAAGAAGGGCAACAAAGTTGGTGAGGAAGGGTCAAGAGAACAAGTCTAATGAGGAGTGGCTGAGGGGATTTGGGTTATTTTGCCTGGAGAAAAGGAGGCTGAGGGGAGACCATATCACACTTCTCAACTACTGAACTGCCAAGTAACATGCAAAAGGCCTCAAGTTATGCCAGAGGAGGTTTAGGTTGGGTACTGGGGAGAAATTTCAGACAATGGAATGGGCTGCCCAGGGAAGTGGTGGTCACCATCCCTGGAGGTATTTAAAAAATGTGTAAATGTGGTACTGGGGGATGTGGTTTGGCGGTGACCTGNGTCTATCAATGATCTGAATGAAGGGATCAAGGGCACTCTCAGTAAGTCAGGCAGGTGTGTTGGTCTGTTTGAAGATACCTTCAAAGGTTCTGCGGAGGAATCTGTTCAGGCTGGATCGATGGGATGAGGTTCAACAGGGCCAAGTGCTGGGTCTTGCACTTGGGTCATGACAAACCCCTGCAATGCTACAGGCCTGGGGAGGAGTGTCTGGAAATCTGCCTGGTCGCAAAGGACCTGGGGGTGTTGGCTGATAGTCAGTTGAGTATCAGTCAGCAGGTGGCCAAGAAAGCCAGCAGCATCCTGGATTGTATCAGAAATTGTGTGGCCAGCAGGACTAGGGAAGTGATTGTTGCCCTGCATTTGGCACCAGTGAGGCTGCACATCAAATATTGTGTTCAGTTTTGGTCCCTTCACTTCAAGGACAGTGAAGTGCTGGAGCCTGCCCAGAGAAGGGCAACAAAGTTGGTGAGGAAGGGTCAAGAGAACAAGTCTAATGAGGAGTGGCTGAGGGGATTTGGGTTATTTTGCCTGGAGAAAAGGAGGCTGAGGGGAGACCATATCACACTTCTCAACTACTGAACTGCCAAGTAACATGCAAAAGGCCTCAAGTTATGCCAGAGGAGGTTTAGGTTGGGTACTGGGGAGAAATTTCAGACAATGGAATGGGCTGCCCAGGGAAGTGGTGGTCACCATCCCTGGAGGTATTTAAAAAATGTGTAAATGTGGTACTGGGGGATGTGGTTTGGCGGTGACCTGGCAGTGCTGGGTTAATGGTTGGACCTGTTCTTAAAATCATTTTGGTTGGAAAAGACCTTTACTTGTAGAGTAGGGTTAATTGTTGGATGCAATGATCCCAAGGGTCTTTTCCAACCTAGATGATTCTGTGATTCTATGAAATATCTTGTAACTTAGAACCTTTTTCTAATTCCGTTTTCCTTCATTCTTCTAGCAGCATGTTCCATGTAACGTGTGCTTAATGAGTGAGTGTTGAAACTGAGGTGATGTTAGACAAACATCTGTTCCTAGGGAAAAATAGTGGAATTTGTTTCTCAGCAGCTAATTTACTAATGCAGCCAAAAAGGAGAAGCAAATATCTCCTAATTTACCCCACCCCCCAGCCCAGTTCTTGTTTGCTGGCAGCAGTAATTTTACACACCGGTTCCTGTGCTGCTCATATCTACTGTCCTAAGAACAGCACAGCATGTAAGTCACAGCAGACAGTGCCATATGAAGCTGTTAAAGCAATGCTGTCGTTCTGGTAACCCTGAAGAGCTGTCTGTCCACATGTTGTGCTATCCATTCCTGCCTTCCAACCTGTTTGCTGGTTTATCTTATCTTTGTTAGCACTGGTTGTAGTTGTCACAGGTACCTGCTGTTGGAATATCTCTAGTCTGGGGACCATGTTGGTCAGCACACAGCACTTAATTCATCAACTGTAGTGTTAATAGAGAAAATATTGTACAGAAATTCCAAGTTCCACCATATAAAATTTCCTAAAACAAAACTTAAGGTAGTATCACCAAGTGAAAATGGATGACGAAGTGAGTGTAGTTGTGAAGCATTTTTACACAAGCAGGTACATATGTAAACTGATGAGTTAAGTTGTGTTGGATTTGGTGTGTTGTGTGGGTTTTTACTGCAGTCCTCATAACAGCTGAACAACTTCTTCCATTAGGGCTCTGGAGAACATGTGGTAGATAATCTCGATAGCTTTTAACTTTATCTTTGCATTCAGAATGTGCCGAGCTATTAATTAGTATTTGCTCTGGTATTTCTGTTCTTGCAAACATCTTGAGGATGCTGCAAACCATATACTTACTAAATTATAAGGTTTCTTGGAGGCATAGGAACTGACATAACTGAAATAACCAGCTTTTGGGTACAGAAACCCTTTATTACTCTTAGGTAGAGTGCTGCTTTTCTAGCTTGTACCTCTGTCATACTGACACCTTATTTTGTATTTGTTGTGTTTATTGCCATATTTCAAGTGGCTTAGTGCTTCACAGTTGTTGTGCTCATTCATAGAGGCATATCCTTTTTGCTAGCTTTCCAATTCAACCAGTGAGCATTTGACCGTCTGATCTCATATCTGGCTAAAGCATTTAACTGCTTGTAGGTGGCCTAAGCACAGCTCTTCTGGCACTTCTGTGTCACTGCAGTGGAAGAAGAATGAATTCTTATTTGGTTTTCTGCACTTAGTATTTTTGTGCATCTTTTAGTTCTTGTCTTCCTCACTGCATAGCTTATTAGCTAAGTATATGGATAGTCAAGGTGTCTGCCAGTGCCACACAGTAAAGAATTTGCTTGTAACTATTCAAATGGTGTTTCGACTAAAGGACGCTTTCTAGTGATAAATAGATCAAGCTTTCCCAGGAAAGTGACTAGAGGTAGTTGCAGGTGTATAGATATCACATGTATTGGTAAAACTGTTGATGATTGATAATGGTGTAATAACAAGAGCTACCAGAAAATGCATGACTGAAGTGTTATGTACTTTGGTCTAGCTTTGGAAGTATTGAATAGTGCTGGAAATGGTGGCCAAGATAAGACATCTTGCTTCCTTTAGATGATTCTGTTCAGACTCTCCTTCAGATGAAAGATTTTTCTGGTGTTTTGAACAGCTGATGCTAGAGGTACTGAAAAATTTGAAAAATAGTCTATGTGGAACCTAAAATAGACAAGTGGGGAATGCAAGGCATTTTACAATGGTTCACTTTTTAAATTATTTTTTGCAGAACCTTTATCATTCTTGTCTCTCTGAAATACTTTTCACTTGAAAGGAATTAATTTAGCCCATTTGCTTTCAGTTTGTACAGCCCTAGCCCTTTTACTTCATAATTTTCTGAGTGCTCTATCTGCAGCGATTTCCTTCTGATACCATCATATCAGAGTAGGTGTTGAGCTCTGGGGCTGCCCTGGTGAGTCACCTGGTAAAACTGAAACAGTCCCATGAGCTTCAGGCTCATCGATCTGTAAATAAGCATGTGGTTGTCTACCTTGTTTTTCCTGTAAACTGCTGAAGCAGTGAAAGTACTTTCTAGGCATGTGCCCTTGACACACAATGCTAAAAATAGGGCAGTTTGACATCGCTTCAAACTTGCAGGCTTCCTAGTTGACTGTAAAGATTCTCCCCCTATTTGAGTAACCATGTGAATGGTCACATTTTGGTGTGTGTTTTGTTTGGTGGTGTGTTGTTTTTTTTTTCTGAAAGTGAGTAAATGCTCTGAAGTACTCGGGTGTTCTGTGTGGTGGGTGTGTTGCTTTTTTTATTGGACTCCAATACATGGAGTTCCAAATTTATGTATTTAATGTACAAAGTTATGTGGGGTGTCAGTTCATAATGCTCTCAGTACCTTTTTATAATCTCACTGGGAGAGAATTGAGGAAGGTTCAGTTTTCTAAGGCATCTGTGTTCTTTATGATGTTGGTGTTTTTCTGAGCATTTTTAGGCACTGTTACTCTGCTCGTGAAGTCACATAGCTGTCTTTCATGGTGGTTATTGTCACTTACTGAAAGTACTTCAGATGCAGTTGAGACCTTGTTAGAAGAATAATCAGTTATATTAGCCAAAACTTGTCTATTTTTATGACTGTGCTTTTGTCACACCTCTCTTTCAAAAGAGCTGAACCCATGAAAGCATTTCACACTGTTTTTTTACCAGTGTGACACCATGTGCCTCACGTGATGGTTGCCATACTTTCCTTAGAGACGTTCCTCAAAACTTGTGCCTCAGATCCATGCGGTTTGCTGCGTTACCAAACGGTGTGCAGGATGGGATGCCTCAAAGCGTAGCCCAATACTGATTCAAGTCCAACGCCTGTGTTAGAGCTTGAACTGGAGGGGCAGCTTGCTGTGCTTGGAGTGGGAAGGGAGATGTTGATCTGGGTGAATGAGGCCTGGAGGAAGGAGAGGGGAAGAGAGATTTATTTTAACTAACTCTGAGCTTTATGTAGCTTCCTTCCTTGCTTCCTTTGCCCCCTGCTTTACCTTTGTGGTAAGAGCATACAACAGTCTATGGGGCTTTTAAGAAAGTTATTGCTGCTGGTCAGAAGGAAGGGGTGATTTTGCTCCCAATCTTTCCCAGTGTGTCTGGCAGTGGTGTCTGAATGGCACATTCCTGGGCAGGTGAGAGTGCTGGGGCTGGGACCCAGCATGCTGTGGTCAGGGAGAGTGTGCAAGGAGCCCAGTGAGGACAGGGAACTACTGGACAGAGTCTAATGGGGAACTACAGAAATGATCAGAAGACTGGAAGGTCTCCCTTACAAAGCAAGGCTGAGAGACCTGGGGCTGTTTAGCTTGGAAAAGAGATGGCTGAGAAGGGATCTTATCAATGCTTAGAAACATCTAAAGGGTGGGTGTCAAGAGGACAGGGCCAGTCTCTTTTCAGTGGTGTCCAGTCATAGGACAAAGGGCAATGGTCACAACCAGGAACACAGGAAATTCCACCTCAACATCAGAAAAATCTTGTTTACTGTGAGGCTGACAGAGCCCTGGAACAGGCTGCCCAGAGGAGTTGTGGAGTCTCTTCCTCTGAAGGCCTTCAAAACTCACGTGGGCATATTTGTGTGCAACCTGCTCTAGGTAACCCTGCTTTACCAGGAGGGTTGGACTAGATGATCTCCAAAGGTCCCTTCCAACCCCTACCATTTTGATTCTGTGACTCTATCTTCAGCCCCCAGCCTGGGGAGAGGAGAAATGTGGTGGTCTGACAGCCATGAAACCTTGAAGGCGGTGGAGACATTCTTGGGGTGTGGGGAGGGCAGGGTGCAGGCTTTGCAGCATCATCCATGGTCAAGGCTGTGAAAGCAAAAGGAAGTGAGAGAAGGTGCTGCTTTGGGTAGGGCAGGGCATTGCAAGGTTGCTGCCATTGTTGCTGATGAGAGCAATGATGGGGATTTTGTGGCCTCCTCATATTGCTCCACTGTTCAACCTCCTGTCGTCTTAATGCAGTTGTAGCCTGCTTACTGCTCAGTAAGTCCATTGCTGGGGTTGAGAACTTCCCTGTGCTCCTTCTCTCTCTCTCCACTCTGTTGTATACACTTGCAGATTTGAGACTTCCCTCAGGCTTCTTTGTAGCTGATGTGACTACAAGTCTTTTAGTTGTTTCTTGGAGGTCATGTTGTGTGGGCTTTGGAGGGCGCTCACTTCTGTGCTGCAGGTGCCTTTCAAACAGTGTGTATGTTTCTTCAAGTGGTGGCACCTGGTGAGCAACCAGGGGTGTGGGGAAAGACCTAAGAGCACTATTTGTGGAGAGAGAAGAGCCATTGCAGGTTTGATGCTGGGAAGCAGCATTTGCAGAGACTCTTCTCTTTGCACATATAATCTGGTTTATTCCAAACTGATTGCCCTTGCAAACAAAATAGCTGTTACTACTTGCACTGTATCCTGCCTTATACCAACTGTTAGTGTTGCACAGGATTCCTTGGCAGCTATATCCATCAAACTCCTGAGTGAATTTCATTTAAAAATATTCCAAGATCCTTGAAAATTAGTATTTTGTCTCTGTCTCTATTGCTTTAGAAGGAGAACTAAGGAGTTTGCAAGCTGCACTTAAGTTTCTTTCTCAGCTTGAGCCACTATAAAGTATAAATTCCATAGCATTAAAACACAGAGACTAGGCTGTAAAGCAGTCCAAATTAAGCTATGCATTTCTAAGTCATGAATAATTCTGGAAATGCTATTCTATGAGAGAAATGTGTGTCCCTGTTTTGGCATTTTTGAATAAGATGCAGAAACAGTGTATGGCTGGGACAAAAAAAAAAAGAGGAAGAACGTGATTCATGGTGCATAGAAAGATATATTTTGCTGCACCCTTTCACAGCTAATAAGTAATAATTGAAGTTTTTCATTTTTTTTATATCTGTAGTGAAAAGAGCTTCCTTTTGGGAGCCAACAGGTTGACAACCTTGCTGAGGAGGCCTCACAGCTGCTTTGTAAGTGGTTAAAGGGCTCACTCAGTGAGGTGTGGGACCAGCTGCCCCCTCCAGCCACTTGCTCCTAGATCACTGTCTGCTGTGGCCCTTGGCATTGGCTAGCATGGGCTTGGCTGGAGCCGCAGTGTGGAGTTGCGGCACAGGAGAGCGTGGACTGCTGCCGGTGGAGCTGCAGGCTCATGACTGGCTCGTGCCTTCAACTTTCCTCTCTCCTGGTGGCAAGGCAGACTCTGTTCTTGCCGCTCATGTGCCCGCCAGCTGCTTCGCCCTGAGG
>VWZY01013299.1:54187-105702 GCA_013399075.1 Chloroceryle aenea
GTGTGCGGGCAAAATGAAGCTCTGTTGCGGCAGCTGCTGCTACCAGGAGATTGTGCAGGGGAAGCCTCGAGCTCTGTTTTCCCTTGGAAGCCTGGCTGCCTCGGCATGGACAGACGTTGCAGGGCATGAGCTCATTTTCACGATGCTTCACCCAGCTGGGCGAGGCTCTGCTGCTCTATCTTGTCTCCAGCTTTGCGGTCTCTAGCTTTTCTGGGGAAGTTACTGCTGTAAACAGGCATGTGCTTCACATATATGTTTTTGTGCTGGTGTTTTCAATGAGGGAAGAGTATTATACCCTACACCAGTAATATGCACTGCAGTCATTATACAGCTGGCCGTATCCTCAAGTGGTCTGTTTCATACCAGATTTACAACTGCGTGTTCACTGTTAGACTCGAGCTGTGCATGAGTGGTGTTTGTGTAGTTGCCTGCATCTTTAAAGGTTATGCAGATACAATTCTTCTTGGTAGTGCCTTGCAGAGAGCACCTTTCTTTATCTAGCATCTGGTGCTTGAAAAAAAATGAATCAAACAAATATATTTGTTTGGGGTGTTTTAAAGCCAAAAATGTAAGTTCAAACTCACTTTTGAGGATCTGGAATATTTGTGGTTTCTGCCAAGAAGGGCAGGGGTGCTGAGCTCTTCTGCTGGCTTGTTCTGGATTAAGGAATGTAACTTTTGACATCTGAGTTAGAAAACTATGCTTTTTTTTATATCTTATGGCTTGGTGGTTTGAAACCACTGTTACAGCACAAGTTATATTTGCATGGGGTAGTTTAAAAGTATACACAATGGGACATTTATTCAGTTTTTATTATTATTGGCCATTGTGAAGAGGTGGTTTTATTTGAGATGAGAAAAGAACATTTATATTTCATCTTGTCCAAGCATAATTTACCAGTTGGAATTTTGCAATTATGGTTCTAGTTAAGCTTGCTGTTGGTAACTCCAGAACTTGAACCATTTGTCTTCTCTAATAGTTAGAAAATGAGTAATTGAATGGTTTATACTGAACAATGTCTGATCTTTCCTTGTGACGAAACAAATGAAGGGCAAATATACAGATAGTTGCCTGCCTGGTATGCTCATAGTGCTTCTTAGGGTTGAGGGACTGGTGACATATGATTGTATATCACAGTTTAAGCTTTTTCCACAATTTTTTTAAGCAAATTTAATAATAACTTTAGTTTTCTAGGCTTATTACAGTTAATTGTAGAGACTTCTGTAGCTCCTGCTAGCATATCTCAGTGCATTCAGTCACAAATAGCTTGTCTTCTGTTGCGTCCATGGCATTGCCACAAGTAAGGTGTTCTCATGTTGTCACTGTTCTATAGTGCTCTGACTGCTAAGCTTTTTATGGCCAATTCCTGCTGCCATATGTATAGACTTAAAAAAAGGAAGAAAATTCACGTAAATACAAAAAGAGAAAAAAGCAGCCAACCTCCAAACCTTTACTATCCTGTACTATTTACATCCATGATAAGCTCTGTGTAACCTTAACATTCACCAGACCTAGAGCATTGTTTTCCTTCTTTCTTCAAACCACTGAAAATCTACTCGATCCTTTTTCTGCAACACTTTTCATCTCCATTGAAAAGCACCATGGAAAGTAGATTTTGAAAAAACAAAAGGGAGGAAAATATCTAACTCCTTGTAACATTACTTTTTCTTCTTACATATTTTATATTTTAACTGCAAGCGTGTTTACACACCTGTGGTCATTCGTATATGTCTGCTCCCCCAGTATGTGAATGGTGTAATAGATGGATGATAATGTTTTGTGCCTATGCATTCACATAGAGATTTTTATATTAACAAATCATGTTTTACTTTAAGTCCAGTTTCTGCCTTTTAATGTGGCATAAGTTGCACTTTATAGTTGGCTCAAAGTGGGCATGAAACTAAGGAGCCTGCAAACACCTTAGTACTGTTTCCAAAGCAATAGAGGATGATGAAGTGCAGTCTAAACATTCACTTTCTGAAGTATCTCAGATGGTTTTAAAGTGGAATTTATTCAAGGATTTGATGGATATAGGCTTACTTTAAACCAGTTACTGATGTATCAGATTTGTAGAGATGAGTTTTAGCAGATGATATTTTCTCAGTGCTGAGTGAAATGGCTGTAGGTATTTCACTTCACACTGCCACCTCCTTTGAGATGAACATCCTCCTCTCAGCTAGTTCTGTCCCCTTAATCTCTTTAGCCAAGTGTCTCTCTGGAGTCCTGGGTTTGCTTGTTGTGTGATATTGTAAGAAGTATGTGGACCACTTTGTGGACATCTCCAGCAGGGGAGGTAAAACAAGACCTCTGAGGAAAACCGGGGGCTGTTAAAGTCTTTTCGCTGTCTTGTGTGAAGATGAAAGTCTTCAAGTACATAAATTGTTTTATTATCTGTTGTAGACAAATGAAAAGATACATTTTTTTTAAGTAATATAAAATCTGTAGTGAGATGGGAAGGGTGTGTCTAGTGGTAAGTTAAGTATGGCTAAGCCATACTTAAAAAATCTCCAGTGGTACAGATTCAAACTTTGGTTTGAAATTACTGAGGTGTGGCTAATTGTACCTTATTCTGGGTAAAATGACTTCTTTATATCTTGAATCACTTATGGTGATCCATGTGGTTGGCTGTTTTCAGAGTTTGGTTGGGCTAGGACATACCAAAAGTGAAAATGAATTTCAGTCAAGGATCTAATTCATCAGACCAGTTTTGCTTCTGAAGCAAGGTAGCTGTGGCTGTCATGGGACAATTTCTAGACCTGGTTTTCCAGCTGCATACTTCCTGCAGTATGAATACTGATGGTTGGATTGGCTGGACATCAGTGGATAGAGAAGATCATTAAAAGCCCTTGAACTTTAAGTCAGTGTTCTATGCCTGCAGCTTGCCCTGTGTCTGTATTGAGATTGTCCTCTCTGAAGTAGTGGGAGAGGGGAAAAGGACTGCAGGTGCCTCAATATAAGGATAAGGGAACATGGTACAAGAGAACATACGTGCTTTTGTACATGTACAAATCACAGGGGACATGGCTTCTGCATATCATAGTAAGAAGCACGTGAAGTCTACCAGTGCATGGGGCTAATGTACATTTCTTTTTAAATTAGTCATTCTTGGTGTTTCTATCGTGTTGTAAAACTTTACCTGGTAGAACTGCTCTCAGCTGCTGATAGGAGTTCTAGTCATGTTTGGGTTTTTTTCTGTGATTCTGTGATTTTTCCACTTACACCAAGGAGTATATAATTATGAATATCTTTAGGAGTCCAGCTTGAGCTGTATTTGTGAAATAGTTTAAGCCTATGACAAGATGCTGAATTCAGTAAATAATATTCCATATGTCCCACCAGGCTTTGAGATGTCACTTTTTAAATGAACCAGTCATGAGTGATGTGAATGTTATTGTCTTGCACTAATGCTACACAGTTTGTTGAGATGTGTGTGCTGTGCACACATCCCACAACTTATATTTTTATGCCTGAAGCAGCTTCTCATGTCAGCTTGCTCTTTCATGCTCTGAGTCCCGCTATCCTGCGAGTGGGTGGAATGTGAATATGTATAATATAGTGTGTGTACATGCATATATACAAGAAAATGTATGTAAAAGAAAGGTATTTAAATTTTTTTACAAGCAGGAGTCAGCTGCACATATTCAAGCTCATGTAAGCAGCTGTAAGCCACATCTGTAGCAGCAGCAGTAAAGACCCATGCAGGACTGTGGAGAGAAAAAGGGAGCTGGACCACATGTGAACAAATCTTTTTCCATGCTCCTGAGGATGCATTTGCTAAGTCTTGTCTGTCATTTGCAGAAACCAACTTCAATGATTTTCTGAGAGGTTTCTAGGAGAATGTACTAACATTGCTAATATGGCAACTATATTTGTACTTGTGAAGTATTTCTGTGTTCATCCTCACACAGTACAAGGTGAGCAAGCCACATGTTCTTGCCGTTAAAGCCTGCTTTTAGCTTTTCCCTTGTGATGAAAATCCAGCTGAAGGCATTGATACCTGCACCTCAAAGTGAAGCAGATGAGAGGAAGTGGGTAATGCTTATTCGCTGGCTTTTTAAAAATTAAGGTCTGATTTATGTAACATGTAGTCACGGATCTAGTCAAAGTGCAGATAAATCAGTATGCCTTTTTCCAGAATTTGGACAGAGATCTCCTGAGTTAGGGTCCTGATTTCTTGTCTGCTGGTATAAAAATACCAGAAGCACTGAAGCTTTAAATGGTAGTTTTAATTTAGTAAAAACAGTGAGGAACATAATCTCATACAGGCAACATTGTTTCGAGACTCCAGTTTTGTCACTGGCACATGAGCATTTCACCACTTCTTTAGGTAGATACTGGGGGGGTGAGAAATTACTTACTGAGCTAACTTTGCTGATTGTACTTAAAAAGGGGAGGAGGGAGAGGAGGGATGAGTTAGTTGACACATACCTTCCCCAGCCCCAAGCCCATTGCTGTATTTGAGCTATCTTTATTTTGTCAGGGTATTGAGGAAAAAGCTTGTGTCCATAACTTTTCCGTCTGCTGGTCTTGCCTAAAACAAACCATAAACAAACAAAAGCGCTACACATAATCTTGAGGTGAGTTCAAGGGAACAACTGCCAGAGTGGAGCAGTTGGTCCAGCAGTCACCAGAAGGCTGGTCTTTTTCCCATCTAGAAATAGATTGCTGCCATTTTTTTGTGTATCCATTCCTGTGATGATTCTTCTGAAAGGGGAAAAAAAACCCCAACCCAAAACCCCAGGCAAACTGAAAAGTGAAATCTGTTTGTCTCTGAGCACAGAGAAATGAACATAAACCAAACTCACTGTATGTTTAATCTCAGACTCCAGTTGCCTGAAATGTGATATCAAAGACTGTGTATCCAAATGACTTCCAGAAAAAAGGGGATCCAAGCGAATTTGTAACAGTTTATCTGTGATAGGGCCTGGTGTGCACTTCAGGGCCTGCTCTGTGATAGCCACTGCTGATCCAGGTTAAGGGATGCCCTGCATTTGTTTTGGTGGGAGGTAATACAAGGAATGAAGCGGATACATCTCCTTGTTACCATCTATTTGTATTTTCAGTACGTTAACCCTGGGGCGATTCCTTTATCATATTGGAAAGCATCAGAGCCTTTATTAGACATAAAGACGACACACCCTGTGCATGTTGTAATGTGCAGAGGCAAAGCGTGTCTGCCTTAATTGTGCTTTTGTTCCCGAACCCTTGGGCTGAAGAGTGACAAAAGGGAATGTCTGGGCTGTTTGTTCCCCCCTTCTTCTAGGAAAAGCTAATGCCATCATCAAAATATAAACTGTCTGCCTCTTTCTTGTGAAACCTCACCGTTGCAGATAAGGTTACATGCAGAAGTCTTCCTGCATGCCAGTTGGGAGTAACAGCAGATAACTTGGAGCCTGCAGCTAAGATGAGCATGTTAGAGTGTCTGTTTACAAATCAAATATTGGCCTGGCATGGCCTGCCCTGGCAGCAGAGCCCTGTGCACGCTAAAATTAAAGCGGAGGCTGGAAAGGGAGGCATTCCTCATGTTCTGGGCTGGTCTCATTGGTTCAACAGCATGTACCACTACTGTGCTGCTGGCATGGTAGCCAGCACAACTACAGTAGCACATTGTGCACTGGTGGGTAAGAGCTCAACAATAAGGGACTGGAAAAGACTGCTTTCCATAGAGAGGTTTTTAGAAGGCTGTATATTACCAAAATAATTTCACAAAGCTATATAATCTGAAAAGCAGCTGAAGTGATGGCCCTTGACCAGCTGCCAGACCTTATAGGGGTATTGGTTTCCACAGGCTATGGCAATACACTCAGCCATGTTAGCCCATCCCTTTATTTTTTTAATGCCATAGCTGATCTTACTTTTTATGCTAGTTTGAAAGTTAAGCATGCTCTTGAGTAAGCAGAAGTGATTTTACTGTTGCTATGCGGAATAATGGCCAAATGCTTGCATGTATCTTTGAGGGTAGTACAGAGGGTTTAGGTTTTAAGTTCTAGCAAAGGGTGTTCAGGTTTCTAACCCAGCCTGTGGAGCTGGCATCAGTTCTTCTAGTATTGGTCATCCTGGCTGCCAAGGATGTTGTGATGTCCTGGAGGGAACAATATGGCAGCCTCTTAATCTGAACCTTTCAAATACATTTAAAGTCAAAGACTTTTTTTTTTTTTTTGTAGAAGGTCCACAAAGCAGTGGGACTTTTTAAAATAAAAAGCGTCTGGGAATGGAATGTCCTTGGATTCTCCTGCTGCCTTGCAGTTAGGAGCAGTAGGTCTGCAGAAAGGTGCTGTTTGTAGTGCTTCCACAAGGTGGTTTTGGGGTTTTGTTTGTTTTCTTGGTGTTTTAAGGATTTCTTGTCTCCTCTGGGATGCTGTGCTGTATGCATGTGGTCATTATTCATAATTTAAGAACCTGTCTTTAGTAGAACATGTTTATTCAGTCAACTCTTGTCTGAAGAGCATCTGGAGTATCTCTGCTGAGCACAACTCTGCCACATTTTGTTAGAGTGTCCCTCATCTCTCATGCTTATGATTTTATTTTTTTTCCCCTTCCTTTCGAGTATCTAGGTGATGAAAATCATGGTGTCAGTGTTTTGTCTCTTGCTTTCCAGCTTCAAGGCTTCTTGTATGTGGCTGCTTCTGTATGCTGAATTGCTTCCATCTCACTAAACTTTGTTGTTCAGGTTTTTGCAGAGCTTTCTTTCATAATGCCTCTGGTACTTTAGAGGTGCTTCCAGTACTTATTGCTCCCATAGTAGCTGGTCACTTCCCCTATGTCCTTTCCTACAGGGCTTAGATTCAGTTCCCTGTGAAATCTCTCCTGGATGCTCCTGCCTCACTCTTCATCTCCATCCCCAGAAACCCAAGCTGGACCACCAGTCTTTGGGTCGCTGACATGGTCTCCCAGCCAAACTGTTCTTCCTTCATCACTTGGGCTGCTTATTCCTCATTTCTACGGATAGTCAGCAAGGAGAGTCTGCTCCACGCTTTAGGAACAGGCCAAGCTGGCAGAGGATAACCTTAAATTCAACCAGAAAATCAGGTGGATGTTTCCCTTCTGCACCCACCTGCACCCCATACTTCCCCACAGCCATGCATCCATTGCCTACACCTTGCAGGCTCTTTTGAGGCAGGGACCACACTGGCTTGTGACTGCTTTTGTTATGCACAGTCGCTGTTCAATATGAGAGGTGTGGGACACTAATGATTTGAAATATTTTTTTTCCTACTACTCTAGCAGTTCTCTGCCTCTCCTCTCCACACCTTGCTGTGCTCAGAGCTCTGAGTACTGTGTTTCATCCAGATGTCATGACCAGGGATTTGAGCTGTGGCTCCCCTAAGTATTGAGCAGGTGAATGATCAAGATTTCCTAGTTTTTCTTACACCACCTCCTCTTTCTTCTCATGTCAATAACAAAGCATTGAATTACTCTTTCTCTCTCTGCCTAAAAATCTAGTTCCCCTTCTGCTGGGCTGAGCATTTTGCTATAAATCAGTGAAAAAAGCAGAATGAAGTGTACGTTCGTGCAGGCATACGCTGGGGATTTACACTCTAACTTCCCTTATTTTAAACAATGCTGGCTTGTTAAATATATATTAAAAAAAAAGAAAAAGATTTTAAGCAGAATGGGTTGTTTTGACAAGAAGAGGTTGTTTACTGTATAGTGAAAGTGAAACTGGTAAATGGAATACAACTTCTTGGTGCCCTGCAGTATTGGTGACTTAATTTACTGCTACTAGAAATGTTTTTGATTAATGTTCAGGGGAATATTGCTTTGGAGAGTTAAAGTACTTTTAGTGGAGGATAGCTTGCAGACTGTGGAGTTTTAGAGCTGGGCTGGCCAGTAGTTCAATGACAGATGCTCTCTGTTAACATCTTTCCTATCCCAGAAGGGGAAGAGAAAAGGAATAAAGGAGACATGTATGGTTTGGAAAAGAACACCATCAAACCCAGCCCCCCAGATGGCAATTATATCACCACCACCACTGATAGTGTAGAGTCCCAGACTGGACTCAGCTGCAGATAGAAACTGTATTCAGGAGCTGGATTCTGGAACTAGATTCAGGAACACATGGGATTCAGATCAAAGGCAGAATAGAGAGAACCGTCCTTTGTCACTGGCCACTGAAGAAGAGCTTGACCCTCATGATCCCCCAGCTTTATACTGAATATGATGTATATGGGATGGAATATCCCATATATGTATACTTGCAGGGGTGACCTTTTACTTTCTGCACCCCCAACATGGTGCACAAGATTTAGCAGTGACCCTGATCTGCACAGGAGCAAGTGTAAGCAGGAGCCTTTCTGCACACTGAGCCTTGGCAGTGGCTATAAATGTCAAGCCTATCACTGCTAGAAACAGGTACTGAAAAAATCTGCTGTTACCTTCAGAAAGTGCAGTTACTTAAGAGACTGAGCTGAGAAGAAAAATCACTGAACAGAATTAGTTCTGTTCTAACTCAAACCAGGACATGGAGCTACTTATGGAGTAGCAATGAAACAGGACTGGAGCCACTTATCTAAATACTTGCAATGCCTGTTTCAGAGCATAAGAAAGAAGTTGCATTAAAATTGTGTCCAAGTTTCTGAAAAGATAAGTTGTGGGTTTATCAGTCTAGCACCTGTTTCTGCCGTACTGCTCAGATGCTTGCACAAGCATGACTTTTGTGAAGAACAGCTCTAATGTATTTTTTTTAGCTGCTGAAGCCTGATGTATTGGGCAGAGGTGATTATTTAGTTTTAAAACTTGGCTATAAAATATAAGGCAGAGACTTAAGTCTAAACTTTCCTATGGGGCCACTGCAGCCAGTAAGAATAGTCAAGATCTCTGCATTGTATTTGATTTCTTGTACTTTTCATAAGTAGTTCTAAGGAATAGCAAGTAGATGGAAGCAGAGATCACTCTTGAACCACATTAGGAATAGTTAACTCATTTAACTCTGGCTGTTCTCCTTGAATTGTTCCAGTCATCTTGTCCTTTGATCCTTCAAAACTGACACTTAAAAGTAGCAGTCAGCATTCACACAATGATTTGTTTTGTTTGGGTATATATAGGTCAAATTGTATTAGCAAACTGTGTCTTTGGCAATCTTAATTTCTAGTTTAGATAATCACATTCAGAAGTTTGTAGGGTGTTTTTTTTGTAAACAACCTCTTAAACCCTACATTTCAGCTTAGTGCTTGAGTTGGTCTTAATGCTTTAAGCTAGACTTGGAAATCTCCTAGATCTTGATAAATGTGTTTAACAGAATTTTACAATTATATCCCATTTACTTTTAGGGGATTTTTAGTAACTTGGGTTTGAGTGTTTTAAATATAGTATGCTTTTATTTTGATGAGTATCTGAATGATAGCTGCTATTTAATGTATTTTACCAGAGAAACTTTCCAAATCTTGTGATTCCCCTTTGCTCCAAGGTTCATGTTTCTGCAGCTTGGACAGGCTTGAATTTTTGAGACCCACTCCAACCTCCTCCTCTTCTTTCAATGCTCAGCTCTCACAGCAGGGAGTAGATAAGATTGTTCTCTTTCTTTCCCTCTCCCTGAAAACAGCCACACAAACCAGGAGAAGTGGCTTAAGAAAAACTTGTCTTTCCCAGCTGTTGGGATGACTTTAGAAATTTCAGGTGTAGCTGTTACACCCACTGTAGTGACTGAGCTGCTCCAGGTGTGCCCCATATGAGCCTGCTACTGATGGCCTGCATTTAGGTGCAGGAGTTTTGCCATGACAGCAAAACAGCTAGGGAGGTGAGGTAGGTGATGTTTTATTTGAGAATATCCAGCAACTTGGCCTGTGTATCTGTAAGCCTCTGTAAATGCAGATAAAAATTCCCTTTCTTTAGTAGTCTCTCATTTCCGAGACTCATTGTTTAGCGGACAAAACTTCTCTTAAATGACTGGTCCACAGCAATGCTATCTCTTAGTAGGACTGCTGGGAAGTCAAAGGCATGGCATGCACTTTATGGATGACCAATTTAAAAAGGGGGAAGGGGAATCCTGTAACTATAACTCAAGTAAAATGCTTTAATCTTTTTATAGCTTTCCCTAGTTATAAAAGTATATAAAGATATTCATGAAGTGGTTGTTAAGGGCTTATCTTTTTCCTGAAAGCTTGTCATCTTGAGTCTTGTGCACAATAGAGGGAATGTTTTAGATGTGATCTCCATCTGAGTTCTTAATATACTTTATTTTTATCTGCCCTAATCTGTGAACTAAATCTATTTTATGGGATTTTCCTCTTGATTCCCTCTACCATTTTTAGATAGTTAAAAGCAGATCCTAGAGGAAATGCTTAATGTTGGAATATGGGACAATCTTCCCAGGAAAGACTTCACTGGTAGCAAGCACAGACTTGTCTCTGTTTCTGTAGTGTGCCAGCATACCTGTACTAGAAAGAATTTTTTTGTAATTGTGGTGCCTTTATGAAATTATCCCCATGCTCTTGATGGATTTCTTAGAACTTGTAATTGTTGATCAGTTCCTAAAGATGAATCAAATTGTTTTTTAGTTGGACAGTTTTCTGTTGCAGTTGCAGGTTTTCAACTCTACAGAAGGATTTTTTTTAAAAAATGAACTATCATGCTGAAACTAAAAATATCAGACCAGTACTAGCCTTGTAGACCAGTAATGAAGTGAACAACAAGACTGTTTAACAGCTACACAAAATAGCTCTCAAAGTGCCTTTCTTACACGCACATGTGCAGAGGAAAGAGTAAAGTGTATAGGAGAAAGGCAGATCTTCCTGATAAACTTTCCAAATAAAAAGAATGAATTTTCTGTACTGATACAGCATTAATGAAACTGGGGGGATTGAAAGATTGAGGGGGAAACGAAAAATATAACTGTTTCCTTTTTGGTTTTCATGTCACTGAGCAGGACGTGGTGCCTCACCCTGTGGGGCTGAGCAGCAGTCTCCCTGATGGAGACCATGGCTGGAGGTGTCTAAAGTGTCAGTAAAGCACCAACTGTATTTCAATGTAGTGCTATGGGTAAAGTAGGAAATTCATCCTTTATCCTGGTGTATTTTCCAAACATCATTTTAAAAGATTTGCTGTCTCCTTTGCTTTTTTGTAGTCTATCATTTAATCAAAGTTGGGCAGTGGATGCTCACTGGGTAGTAATTCTTTTAGAACTTTTTTTTTCTTCCCTTTGGCAAACTACAAATGAGATCGTAGAAGTAGTGGAGAGTGTTTCCACTTAAACTGTCCGCCTCGACGTGAGAGGAGGCAGATGAACATGAGCTAGTGTTGCTGCTGCTTCCCACCACGTTTCACAACACCCATCTGCCAGCCCAGCATGTGATCCTTCCCTCACGCCGAGCCGCAGAAATGTCCTGGTAGCCCGTCTGCCTGGGGAGGAGGAGGGGGCCCCAGCAGTGTCCATGAGGAGATCCTGGGAACAGGGATTAGCTGTGTAAAACAGCAGTTGCTGCCTGTAAGGACTCATCTGCGTGATGGTGTTTTTTTAATTTTTGGGAAATCAGGATGGGTGCTGAATCAGGAATGTTTACATGGTGCTAACCTGGTTCATAACTCTGACAATGTCTGAAACCGCTTTTGGAGCGACATCTTCAGCGTGAGGAGAGGGGAGATTAATAAAGTATTGTAGCAGATATTGTGTGGTATTTAATTGCATTCAGATAGTGTTGCATAAATACTTATTTCTCTGTGTTTTCAAACTTGTTTTCATTTAATTTAGATGAAGGGTGAATAGAAGCTGCTGATTTGGCCATCGCTACACGATTCGTTATTTCATAATACCTGTATCATATTCCCTCTTGCTTCTTTCCAAACAGAATTATCCTGCTCCTTTTAATCTCTTTGTGAAGGAGGCCACCCATGCATCTAAGGTTTTTTCTTTTTTCTCTCAACATTTCTCAAGTACACTTTTTTAAATCTTTGAGACTATTTAATGCCATTTGTCAGCCTTGATACTAAGATGTGCCTTTTTTTTTTTTGCATCCCATACCTCCTTAGTGTAATGCACACTAATCTTTCTTCCCTATCACATTCAAGAGACTATTTTCAGCTTAAAGTATAATGTGGGGACATGAAAGCACACAAGAACTTTTTGCCTGCTGAATTCAGTACCTGGGCTAACTTTGTAGCTTATGAATGTCTTGGAAATTCTTCAATTTTCAGAGCTTCATTAGAATACTCTCTGTGAATTTATTCATCATATGGATTTTTATTTAAAAACAGGAGGGAGAGGAAGTTCTGATGCTGATCTTTACCTGCAGTGGTATACTGTGTTGCTTACACTTATTGGATTCTGCTTATTTTTTTCTTTTACAGATAGAAGGTTTGTTTCTAATCATGCTAATTATACATACTGTTGTTTTTGACTTAACAAATTTAAGGCAGGTCCTTTTACATGTTGCTGAATACTAGTGTGGTTTTAAAGCATTTAGTCCTCTCCTTTTCCATTACCTTTTTATATGCAGAGGTGTATATATATAAAAATGATCCAACAGTATTATCTGCAAATACTTAAAAACACATGTCATATGTGGAGTTGGTTACAATAGTTATAGTCATGTTTGCATGTGGTGCTCTACCTGAGACTTATTTTCAGTTGCTTTATATCTTTTTCCTTAATTTGACACACCAGAGTTGTAATAGGCCAGATCAACTCTTAATTATGTTTTTATTTGAGCATTTCAGGTGTACCATAATGAGAGCAAGGTAAACAGGGACCAAGTATTTGCCCTAGCACTGTAGGGGGGGACATTGGCTTGGACCAGGGCACGGCTCTGCTGTCAAATAACAAGTCCAGCGTGTGGAGTGAAGATGACTCGTCTGTAAGTGCTGTGCCCCAGTTACTCACCACACGCTTCCTTAATTTTGCAACAAGTCGGGGACTTTCAGGAAGATAAAAACCCTTTGGTTAGGGGAATTGAATGCTGCCATGGTAAACTGAATTCTGTACCTTCTAGTCTCTAGTGCTGCACAAACTAAGCAGAAGTTGCCATTAGTTCCTAACAACGTGCCTTGTCTTCAGTTTGTCTTGTGACAAGCCTCAGGTCTCTCTTGCAGAAGTGCCATGCTCTTCTTGCTACCAGAAGTGGCTTTGAAGCTGCTCTTTGAACATACAGACGTGCTGAGCGCGGTGGAAAATTAAGCCCTCAGTGTCCAAATTGGTCACTCAGTTAGTAGTTCCTTTTGACAATTTTGGCTTTGTTCTCTGTGGTTCAGCTTTACATTCTTAAAACCCTGGTAATGCCACCTAAACAGAATTGTATTATAGGGTAAACTTATTAATAGTTTTGAACATTTGGATATAACTGTAAGTTCCCAGGAGAAGAATTCACTCCAGGGTTTGTATGGGATGTGGTAAATAAGCCGAAGTTATTGTTTTCAGGCGCTGCCTTTCTGGTGTGTGCAAACAATGACTTCAGCAGCTTCCAGACTTATTTTTCTGATTCTTCCATACTATGGTCATGGTTTCATGAGACAGTAAGCTGGGTATTGGCGGGCCTGCAAGATGAAAAACACCATTACCACATGCTGCAATGCACTGAGCCATTGCAAAGTGGCTTTGCCTATTCACATGCCTTCATGAGGAGTAACTTTGTCCCATCAAACCACGTGTTGGGTACTCCCATTTCCATTCTGTTCTGCCTTTTACAAGGGACCTATGTACTCTGACCTTCACTGTGGTGTACAGGGGTGAAGTTGCCACGCTTGGCCTCTGGCTGATGGCATTGTTCCAGATAGGCTGACCAAGCTAGGAGGTATGCTGGACAACATGGGCCTAGGATCGCCCATCCACAATGGCCTACACAGGTGACAAGGTGTGTTATTCAGTTACACTTTTCACAAGTGACTGTTTCCTCAGGTATTTATTAGGGCTTGATTCATATTTAATTTTCTTTGTAAAGCCGTGTGAGCTGGGCCTCTGACTGGGGATGCTTTTTTTACTGACAAAAAGATTAAGCCAAATTTAAAGGTACTCTGAAGACCACTTTTGTCATCAGTTGTTGGCAGCTGGTGGGACTGTGAAAGCAAGGGCGTCTTGGAGGATGGAGCCATGCTCTTGTCAGTGACATCCAGTGATAGGACAAGGGGTAATGGGCACAAGCTGGAGCATAGGTTTTGGGTAAACATAAGGAAAAACATTTTTACGGTGACATTGACAGAGCACTGGAACAGGCTGCCCAGAGAACTTACGGAGTTTCCTTCTCTAGAGACTTTCAGAATCCGCCTGGACGCATTCCTATGTGACCCGATCTAGGTGATCCTTCTCTAGCAGGGGAGTTGGACTAGATGATCTTCCGAGGTCCCTTCCAACCCCTAATGTTCTGTGATTCTGTGCTCTTTGCTGAGGTTCCATTTCACACATCAAAATCAGAAAATGCCAGCTCTGCTTGAGCTGTGATGCAAATTTTAGCACACCAGGGCCTGGTTAGTTGAGCTGTATTAATATAATTAATTGAAAATTGCTATTTTTTCTGGACTTAAATATACCAAGAGAGTACTTGAATTGTGCAGATGGCATTAGTGGTTCAGCCAGTCTTGATCTTTGAAGTGATGTCAGCATTGCTCTGTACCTTCAAGCCCTTCTTTTCCTTACTTGGCTCTTTGTTTTTTTCACCCCACCTCAAATCAAAAAACCACTTGTGCTAATAACTTTTTCCTCTTCAGTCATGTTATTACCTGACTTTTCTAAAAAATAAATACATATACATATATTCTCGCCGTTCTATTTTGTTAAATTATCTGGAACATTCAAAGTCTTTGCAGCCAAAACATTCCATGTGTGTGTTTTGTGTTTTTTACTGAATGGTTCTAATCCTCCTGTCTCTCTGCCTCTGCTATTTGAGATTTCAGTTGTGTTGTCTCACTTTAACTCTCATTGAATGTGATGAGTCATGGAAGGAAGGAGGGTTGTGGTCCAATAGATTTGCTTCTCAGGAGTGGAGAAAATTTCAGGTTCTACAGCATCACTGTGAAGTTCCCATTGCTAAGTGCATGTGTGAGAGAAGCAACAGGGATAACTGTGCTTATGGACTAGGTGTCTCGAGATTAATTTGTTTATGGCATAGGTCAGGAATGCTACAGCACTGTAAGAAGAGGTCTATGAAATTGTTCTGAAAGTGCTGAGAACAGCTGCTCTGGTTTGTACTCAGTACTCAGTACTCAGAGGTCACTGCAATACCTTTAAATCTGCATGAGAACTGGTATATTTTAATGTGTGCTTCAAGCTCTTGGCTCTACTGAAGAGCAACATTTCCTTGTTTCTTTTTTTCTTGTAAAGCAGCCTCAATTTGTGGGGCTTGGTGTAGGGTAATGCTGTTTACAATGAAGTCAGAATTGGCTTTTAGTCTGATGAATGAAAGTCCACAGCATAAGACTGCAGCTTTTTGTGAGAGAGACATCTGTGCTATAACAAGAGTAGGAGACCCAATTTAGACAACTGCTAGAAGGAGAGCTCAAGAAAAGGAAAGACCTTTTTTCTAGCTTAGATTAAATATTTGTACAAATAAACTTTTCTTTTCAGCTGCTCATCAGAATTGCTGCTGCACCACCAACTTGGCTTTGAATTTTGTTCTGATTGCCCAACAAGGCTGTACACGAAGAGTGTTACGGAAGAGCAGCTTAAACAAAACATGTTTGTTTTGCAGCAGAACTAGAGTCTTTGGGCTAGGGAGGAAAAAAAAAATAGGGAGAGGGAAAAGTCAGCGCAAAGAGAAATATGAACAAATGAAGGATGTGAATAGAAACTGGCTGTTGCGGTAAATACATGTGAAGCAAGGAATGCATGCAGGAGTTGAGTTCTGTGTTTTGAAAGTGAGTTACGATAGAGGATCTGGATTTGAATACAGATACAGTGACTTCTTCCAACTGCATTAGCTGGCTCAGTTAAAAGTGTACTCACCCGTGAAGCTTGCTCCTCACACGCATGCATACGCCCCAACTGCTGCTGAAACTTTTTTACTAGTGCATTTTAAATACAATCTGGTTAAAAGGCTACCCCTGCAGTGTGGATCGTGCATAAAACCTTGCTGTGTGAGATTGATGTTCATGAAAATACAAGCGCCTACTGAGGACAGTGCTATGGAGAGCAAGTGTCTTTGACCCAAGAGGATCATTTTTCATTTCAATTAAAACCTCAATCTTTTGAGGAAACTTCTCCTAAATCTGTTTGGTAAAGCAACTCTTTCAAGAACATGGGAACTCGGATCACTTGGATTAAAGCCCAGATGGACACTGTCTCTGACTGAAACTGCTCAGAAGAGGATTAAGTAGAGCAGCCTAAGTGGGGAACCCCTGGTGAAGAGGAGTGGGATGCTGAATGTGCTGTCCTGGGCTATTTATTCCTCAGCATTAGCAGCAAAGGAGACATTTGGTTCTTAGGCTTCATGGGCCAGATGCAAGGCTAAGTGTGTTTAGAGGCTTTTGATGGCTGACCAGAAACATGCTGAAAGTAGTAGTTTTTAGAGAGAGGGTAGTAGCTTTAAAAAAGCTGTGTGGATTCATCTCTAAAGCATTTATTTTCTTGGTGAAGCTGTTGATTTTAATGTGTGAGTCTTAATGTAAAGGTATGCATAGCCTAGAATATCAACTTGATATGGAAATAACTTAGAATTATCCAATAAAATATTGATTAATTATCCAAGAAAGTCTCATGGTACCTCTGACATTATAGCTTTGGTCTTTTCCTGTATGACTAAGGATGAAAATGAAATTCTGACTTTAAGTGAAGCAGCTTCAGGTCACAGTGGGAGCGAGCTGGTGGTCTGCGCACTTCAAATGTAATAAAAACTTGTCTTAGCTAACTGAAGATGTTGGCTACCATTCTAGTACGGTCTGCTGGGCAATACAGCATGGGTGTTGACATACTGTAGGGGCAAAGAAATTGCTTTATCAGGCTAAATTGACTCTTCAGTATCCTATTTCATGTAAACACCACAGAATGGATCTCTAAGCCAGGGACTTGCTTTGCTTTATTTGTTGGAAAACCCTGACCCACCTGAGATTCTGCTCACCCACTGATTTCAGTGGAGGCACAATCACCACTTAAGCCACCTATGGAAGGAGGTTTTCCTCTAATTGCACGGCTCCTGGTTGGTGTGGAAATATGGCCACAGACCAGACCTCGCAATTCCCCCTTGTCCGTGCCAACGTTTCCCTTGTCTTAAAAGGATCTTCCACAGACTTTTATTTTAATACTCGGGAGCATCTCTGCTTCAGTAATAGTTAGTGAGTCTTAGAGCATGCTTTTCCTGAGAGAGCTTCAAATTGTCAGATCTGAGGAGTGGCAGAAAAATTATGTTGTGTGGTTTTTTTTTTTTAGGAGACTGAAAAAGTAAACTCTGAGTAAGCTAATCTCTAGTTGTAGGAGGAGAAGACAATTAACAACTTGTCTACGAAAACAAAACAGTTGCCAAGAAAACCTATTAGATCCCATAAAAGAAGGATGGGGAAATTCTGCAGTTAGAAATAGCAGTGTGTTGCCTTTTGAATACCTGATTTGAAATACTGCCTTTGAAATGTCTATGTGCGATTTTCAATTTTATTAGGTGGTAAAGATTGGAAATTCTGTGTTCATGTAAGCTGTCATTAGGTTTGGGCATGTAAAGTGCAGCTTATCTTAAAAATGTCATTTACTTTGTAGCAAATGTATATGGTACATTAAGAATTCAAAATTTCAACTTATTAATCTCATGAGGATGTAACTCTGAATTTTACATTTTTGTGGACTCTCAGTTGCTGGTTAGAGCAAGTGGAAGCTGCACAGATGTGTAATGCCTACTGCTTTACTTATGTCCTTTGCTTCCTTGTTTCCTTCCTCTCCCAAAAGGGTTTCCTCCCTTTTGTACTGATGTTTTGCCTCAAGAGACTGACTGAAGAATGGCACTTGAGCCACAGAAGAGATTGCAAGTTTACTTTTTTCACTTCTTGGTGTAACTTGTGAACTTTTCCAGCATTGTTTTAATTCTTGAGACAAAGCATTAGGATGCAATAAACCACAATGATGTACTTGTGTTCTGTGGTAGTTACTGCTACAGTCACTGTTTTCTGGAGCATTATTTCTCACCAGGAAGAAAATAAAGTATATAACGTGAATTTTAGAAGTTGTACAACTCTAGGTATTTTAGTATTTTTACTAGAATATTCTGACACCTGGATTTTCTGAAAAGTCTCTTTGTTTCTTTCCTCTCTTCAATCCTCTATAGTAAAGCAAATTATGCCACATTCATACATCGTTCACATTTCTCTTGGCCTTCATTGTTTTTACCTGTTCCTCCATAACTTTCTACTGAATGACAATCACAGTAATTGTGACTTGCAAGAGTATCTTCACAATTATTTGAAAGTGATTCCTCTGGAATGGGTCTTTGGGAAAACTGTCAAATTATTAATTGCAGAACAGCTCTTGATGGCTAGGTTATTCTGGTTAACTTCTCTATATAGACAAGAGAATAATGTTTTTGTGTATGACTTAAGTGTATCAGAAAGGGAAAAGAATAAACAGTGGCAAAGCTATGTATGTGTGCTTGGGATACACAGAAGGATTTTATTCCAGATTTGCTCTTCTCTAATTCTTCTTACCTCTACTGTAGCCCCTTCTGAGAACTGGTGACTTGGAGGTTTATTTTCAAAGTTTGGGACTTAGAGCACAGTGTGACTTCTTGGAGCGCTGTTCTGTATTTTCATATTCATGAAGTGTTAAACACGGATTTTTCTGATGTGAGAGAAAACAAGCAATGTGTGCTTGTTCTTCCCAAAATAGCATTGTTTCCTCATTGGAATGGATGTCTTGAATGCTCTATCTTCTGATAAAGTAGTACAATTTCTAGTGATTTTTGTAGGCTTTTGTTTTATTAATCTGTTTTTGAAATTGAAGTCTGTCATTTCTTTTACCTCTTGGTAGGTGCTGGATAGTTTGTTAGCTCAGTATGGAACAGTGGAAAACTGTGAGCAAGGTATGGCTCTACTCTTAAATTGCTTTTAAATTTGTAGTGGGAAGCGAGTGCTCACTGAACTTAACCTCTTTTCCTTGTATTTTCCTCTCTAGTGAACACTGACACGGAGACTGCAGTTGTAAATGTAACATATGGCAATAAGGACCAGGCTAGACAGTAAGTATCTTACTTGTTACTGTGGCCTCAAGTACATTTTGGAATTCATGCTGATGTGATTCTTATGTGCGACTTCAGTTCTGATACATTTGTCAATAAAATGATTGTGTAAACAAGAACTTCCTTAAAAGTTTCTCATCTTCCCAATGCCAAGGCTTGTTTGTTTTACCTTAATTTCCTTTTTTTTTGCCATCAACTTTTACTGCGCTTTGACTATCAATTAATAGTTTTGAAAATGGAAAATATGAGTAAAATTATTTGACTGTGGAGGGCAGAAAGTTAACGACTTACCAGTCACAGAGGACAGGAGTTATTGCTTGATGATCTTTAGCCATTTTTTAAAAAAGCTTTGTGATGCCTTTTTACAGTGTTGGTTACTCTGTGTGTCTCTTCTGGCTAACTGCTGCATTCTTCTGTTTGTTTCTGTTACTCTCCTGTGATTTTTTTTTTTCCCTTGAGAAATTATTTTTTTAATTAATAAACATGCTGCTTCCAAGCATGCAAAGGTCATAATCTGAATACCTAAAGTAACTTGTTTTGGGCTTTTTGAACTTTAGGCCATGTATCTTACGCTTGCTTACGTCTTCAGTAATTGATAACTTCTAATCTAGACATTAAAATTTAAAAATACAACACTTAGGCAGTGACTATTTTTATGTAAATATCCATATTATAAATTATGCTATAGGTTTAATTTTGCTTTTCCATCACAAGCGGAGAAAGGACTTGGGTATTCTTTAATTTTTAATCTCGTGACATAAACGTGCTTTCCCTCTCTTTCTAGCTGAAGAAGCAGGTTAAACAAAACCAAACACATGGAATAGCTAACAATGATCCTCTTATTTTAACTTGGAAATTTCTGCCACCTTGTGGCCAAGTAAAATCAGCAGTTAAGATGCAGAGTATGATTATGGTATGCATTAATTTAAAATTACAAAGGAAATATTTGTACATTTAATTAAGTAATTATGACTTCTGTGTCACTCGAATACAACACATGTATTCAATCTTTCAAAGTGTTAGGTTGCTTGTTAGTGTATTCTAAACAAATCTAACAGGAAACTTGTGTCAGTGGTGTCTCCTGTGTACACTGGAGCTGAAGTAAGCAGTGTTTTTCTTGAATTCACTATTTACCTTTTCTTAAAAATCAGAATTGTTCAATTTCTTCAGATTCTTCTGTTGCTTTTAATTCTGTTGCACAGTAATTAAGAAAAATATTGAATATCTAGTTCTGAAGAAACTTCTGGTGCAGTGTTAAATTAATGTGCCAGCTCCTCCTTTGAAAATGTTAAGAAGGAAGTACCTAATATGCCATGGAGAGAAGCACTGCAAATATTTTTGCACTGCAATACCTTTTCAGTGTTCTGTCGTGTGGATTCCTGGAGCTGTGCACTGCCTTCTGAAGCTGAAGGCAACCACGTCCAGTTTCTCCCCCCACAAACCGTACTTATTAAATACTTACTAAATAGTAAGGTCAAACATGAGGAAATCCTGAGACAAGACTTGAAAGAAGCATCCAAGATAAAATTTGCTTTTGCATGAAAAATCGTATGACAACAACTGAAAACATCTAGAGTCTGAAGCAGGTGAATTAACATCCAGCCTGAATGTTGGAGGTGGACCTGAAGCGATAGAGGTTGAATGATGAAACAGTTTGATTTCTTTGAACAGGTAGGGCTAGTGGAGGAGCTTTGATTTGCTTTTGTTAATGCTTGGATATGGACACAGGGTTTGGGGGGTGGGGAATGTCCACCTTCTGTATGGAAAATATTAGCTTAGATCGTCTGGGTACAGGATGCAACCTTGCAACCATTTAGAAACGCCGAAGAGAAGTGACTGGATAGAGGTTTTTCTAGGGAAAAACTGTGAGGAATGAAGAATAACTACCAGACCTATGTATTCGGGAATTTTGTGTAGTGACTCTTGTGGTGTTTCAGTTGAATGGTTTTCCCAGATGTGACCAAGCTTTGCTTCTTGGAACTGGCTGTAGTGGACAGAAGGGCTGGGGAGAGGGAGACTGGTATACAAGTGTTGATAGCTGCTAAAAGGCAGTAGGACAAGGAATAACAAGAATTGACTTTATCGAAAGCTGTTTAGATCATTGATAATCGGCAGCTGATGGCAGGCTTTGTATTTTGGAATTCAGCTGTTTAGGGTGGATGATGCTCTTAGCCATGACCTCTGGAACAAACACTGATGTGGAGTTTTCTATGCTGCCATGTACAGTGGATCCCTAGTTCTAATTGTGTCTTTTCTGCAACACATGTACTAATCTCACAGTGTTGGCTGGCAAAACATGCGAAGCTGGCTATTTTTCTGCTGGGTGGACTGTATGGCATTGCAGTGCCTGCTGGAGTGGGTCCTGGCAGTGCTGTGTGGTGAAGGTGCTGTAAGACAATCTGGAGATGTGGTTCTAAACAAACGCAATATGCATTACTGGGGACATGTTACTTTTGAACAGAACTTTTGATTACACCCAGCTGGAAAGTTGAGCCTTCAGTCTTGTAAGTCTAATTGTTGAGTCAGAGGTGTTTTGTTGTTTGTTTGTGTTTTGTTCTTTTTGTTTGTGTTTTTTTTTTTTTCTCTAGGCTGGTACTGCAGTTGTGGCATAGTCAATGCAAGGCTGCATCCAAAATTGACTTGGAAACTGAAATATGTGAATAATGCTGCAGTCCTTTTAAGAAACAAGTCTTGATTGAGCACACAGCACCCAAAATTAGAGATATGCACAGTTATTGACATCTAGCAGAAGCCTGTGGTTCAGTTTGAACAGCCCAACCAGCGGCACATTGGTACCAATGCAACTTGGGATTTGCTTGCTACAGGGTACCCCCTCTTCTTCCAGTGTTGATGAGATGTGTGCTGACTGTGCCCTTGTGATGTGCGGCCACCTAAATTGTCCGTCATCTTCAAAAGTTACACCACCTCTGCTGTCACTCCCAAGAATGTTCTTGTGCTGTCATCTAGTGCATGCTGCAGGATTTATCTCTACCCAGGATTCTAAAAGAGAAATTCTGTGCAAAGTTGGCATCACCCATATGAAATGGGTGTATATTGTTTTAGTATGGGGCTAGGCGTCTACCTTCAATCTTCTTTTTCTATCTTAGGAGTGAAGTGTATGTCTTGGTTGTGTCTTGTAAGCAGTGGTGTATTTTAAATGTGGGCTGCAATGTGAGAAATCAGGATCTGCATCTTTGCAGATATAAGTAGGTATATTACTTTGAGTGTTGACAAGAGTGATCACTTTTTAATAGACTACTTGCAAAAAAACCCCTTTTTTTTTACCTTTTCAGTGTAACAATGCTCTGTCTGTGCACGTAACACGCATCCTTGATTAATGAATTAGAGTTCACAAAACTACTACATGCCATCATGGGTAAGGATTAATGTTGCCATAGGAACAATAATACTGAACATTCAGTGGTGTATGATTCTAAGCTTATACTTATTTAATTTTTTGCTTTGCTTTATTTCCAGAAATTCTAATGAAAACTATATTTTTAATTTATGCAAAATCTCCATCTTTATGACAAAGAAAAATTATCATGTATATCTGTCTTCTCAGTATTCAAATGTCTGTTCAAGGAGGAAAAAAAGAAAGGTGGTGTACGTATAAGCTGCATGTGGGAGTGAAATATATTCTCCATCTAGTGCTTAGTGTCATCACACTATCAATGGATGAATGACTTCCAGCACAAGACTTGGTGCTTTTACTGTAACCATTTATCTAAGTTGTTTAACCTCCACTAGCATCAGAAGGGAGAACGCTGTGCAAACGTCCTCGCACAGGGAGCTCATGAGAGGACAGTGGTGAGATGTCATTTTGATGTGGAAAACTCAGGTGACTAATTTACAAAATATTTGTTTGAAGGTTTCATTTTTATGTAGGGATCTTTTTGCTTCTGAGCAGATGTCACATGAACATAAGCTAGGCTGCTGCATGTCTTACCAAGAGTATAGGCAGTAGTTGCTGCATTCTCCTTTGTTGTATTAAAAAAAAATTCTGAACTACACTGTGAGTTTCCTGTGTGTTAGCTCTTGTTGGTATATAAAATGGAAGCATTTTCTGTTTCCATGAAATACTAATTTTTCAAGGAGAGGAGGATACCTCTTAATGAGGAAGTTTAGTGAATTTTTCTCCTCCTTATTTTGTATTAAGCTGTCTCTGACTTTTATTCCTTGCATAAAAGATGCCCTGCGGATTGTTTCAGTAGGTACCAGCAGTGCCCTCTGACAGAGAACCTGTGTGGCCTTGATTAACTTATGGTCATGGAAGGAGATCCCTAGCCCTGTTTGGAAAGGCAGAGACCTTTGCAGAAAGGCAGAGGTGATGTTGGCTGTGGTTTGGACTTGGGTTTGCAAGGTTGTCAGTCAATGCAAGTACCTACTTGCTTACAAAAGGAGGTGAATTTAATGTGTATTTGGTGAACTGCAGCAATAATGATGGACTTGGCTGAAACAGGTGCTGTGAGTGCTGTGAAGAACCAATTACTTGCTTTTCTCTGAAGCTCAGGCATTCCCAGGGAGCAGGGATGGCTCTCCTGATCACAAGTGCTGTACTAGATGCTGTTTTACAGGAATTTTGTGTTCATCTAGAAGACAGGTCCTAACTGCTCATCTCTCTTGGGTTTTTTTGTCGCTTGTTTTCCTTCCCTCCACTCACTCAAGCAGTGCCTAGATACCTCTTAAATTTTGGGTTTGTTATGGTACTGAGGAATTGCTGAGCCATTACATTGCCTGATTCCAGCCCTATGTTTTGTGCCATAAAATTGATAAAAATGAGTTCAGAACAGTTAAATAAAGGTGTACAACAGTACTTTAAAAAAACTAGTAAAAACTGTGAAGTATTAGAATGTGAAGGCCAGTCTCAATAGCCAAAGTGACCTTTCAGAAGCTGTGGGCTTGTATCTTCTGTAAGAAATGCACCAGAACAGTGTATTTGCTGCATCCCTGAAAATTAGTTACTTTGGCATCCTCCTGTGTGTGCTCAAATTGGTGCAGAATGTGAGATCACCTACCCAGGAAGTGCCAGTATCACCAAAAGCTTGGGAGAGCAGTGTTTAATTACTGATTCTTTGGACTTCTCATCATTTGAACAAGTCAAATCATAAAAGAAGTCAGCCTATAAAATATTGAGAACTCTGACTCAGAATGGGAATTAGTTATTTTAATGTTTTCTCTATAAATATCTAGACCAATTTAAACAGATGATACTACTGAAGAATCTAGTATCCAATACTACAGATACTGTAGCATCTCTAGTATTAGCTAAACAAGGGAAATTTAAAGTGTTTGCCTACAAATACTAAAAAAAAAATATTTTTTTTTACGGTGTTGTTTTTCTATGTCATTATATGGCTTTGGTCATTAGGAGTTGTTCACTGCCGACCTAACTGATTTTCCACAATGGCAAATGAACTTTTCTCAGTTTGCTTTGAATTTATAGTACTTATAGTCCTATAGAAACATTCCATAGGTTTTTTGTAGATTTTTTTTTCCTAAGTAGAAAAATTCCAGCCTTCTTTCCACAAGAAGTATGGCATATATAAAATTTCCAGTTGTTGCTGTAGAATGTTCCTTGTGAAAACATGATAGATATATAGCTTGGTTGCAAACAAAAAGCCTGATGTTTTACCCCCTTGCCCCTTCAAAGGACTAGTGAGGTCTCGTGCACTCATTTAAGGTAAGGGTTGCTAGGATTCTGGTCTGAGATGTTTCAAAGCCAGAGGAGATTGGAGCGCTCGGGGAAAGATGCCATGTCTGAACTTGTCAAATTGAGTACGAGGAAGGAAATGAGTTGGGCTGAAAGTCAATACAGAGCCTACCAGCATGTTTGCAAAATTGTTGGTGCTGATCTCTCTAACATCTTGAGGTTTGATTCCAAAGGAAACGGGGCTTATGCCATTGCACTGTTTGGTGGTGCCATTTGCCTCTCTGGTAGCTTTTTGGCTCATTTAGGTAAAATTCAACCCCAAAATAGAGATACTGGATATTTGCAACAACCAAGAACTTAGTGTGCTCAGGTTGCATAAAGAGAAAAGCCTTCAGACCCCTTTCCCAGATAGGATCTCCATGGAGATAGACAAGCAAAATGCCTTTCAGGCACTGGAAATCTGTGCAAGAACTAAAACTTGAGACAAAACCATAGGAACACAAGTTTTACAAGTCTGGCTGCTTGCTGCCCTTACTGTTTTGTAAATGTGGGTTTCTATGTGATAAAGTGCTCTTCAGAGTCCATTGAATAAAAGCTAAGAAATGTCAGCTTTGAAACAGCCTCAGCTAATTTTAATCTAGCGCTCTTTCGCCATATGCCATGAGATTCTCCTGTTATGGGAGCAATTACACTCCAGCCCTGTTCCCATAGGACCTGTGTCTCATTTGGTGAACAGAAGTATTTAATGAGCAGTGATCAGTTACTCAATATTTTGCTTTCCTCGTTCATTGGTGTTGCCATGGGCCTTATTTATTATCAACCCTCATTAAACTCTGCTTCAAAGACACAAATTGCTAGTTTTCTTGTAAGCTCTTACTGTCTGACTGGAGTATTTTGAGGATGCTGGTTCAAATGCTGGTAGATGAGGGGCACATTATCCACAGTACCCATATATTGCATCCTAACTGCAAAGCTGCTGCTTGGCTTGAACAGCTGCTTGAGACCCAGACTGTCAAACAGGACACCCAGAAGATAATAGTAATTTCCACAGGCTACCCTTGAAAATTTAGGTGACTGGCAAACATCAGCCTTTATCTGCAGTAGGGGCAGGAGTGGAATTGTTGCTGAGGGTAGTGGTTGATAAACTGCCAGTAGCCACCTGCAAATGTACGTGAATGGAGGCATGGGGTTAAATTCCTGAGTTTGGGGCCTTGCTCCAGAGCATACAGTTATTGGATCTTTCTAATGAAAATGTTGGAGGGTTCTTTAATATGAGATGGAAATCTCCTTCCTTCCATAACTGTTTTTAATTTAAAGGTTGTCTTTAAACAAAATCTATCAGTAATTTTTGGTCCATGACTAAGCCAGGAATTTATAAACTGTTACAAATTAATGCATGTTTCAGTGATATCAATCTATCGGTGATAATCTGAATAATATGCTGTCTGTAGTGAAGCTTGAAATATCTTTCTTGGACAAATATTTTAATTTTATAGCACTAGTTTACCAGTGTGTTGCGTGTTCCTGAATTCTTTAACTGTATTAACTGTTTGTGAGTGGAAGATTTCTACCCCTACCCTCAAAGTCTATTATTTTTTTAAGCTTAGAGCTGTGCTCCCTCTGCAAAGAGGAGGAGACCAATGGGTCAAGTGGACTTGCAAGCTTGGCCCCACCTTGGTTGGAAAGGGGCTGCACAATTGGGTGGTTATTCAGTGTGATGGAACATGGTGTCTAAAAGGAGAAGAGAACTTGAAACATTTTTCAAATGCTTTATAACACCTTTGCATCTATGGAGAATTTAACAGACATGTTGGTTTTCATTTCCTGCTTAACTTTTAAACCTGCTTACATGACTAGTTCGTTAGTTGCTGTTGTAGGCTAAGTTTTATTTCAAATACCAGACTGGCTTTGAAAACTTTTTTTCCTGCTGAGAATGAACTGGGAGCTGTCTTTCGTATCTCTTCTCCCCTCAACCCCACTCCTGTCATGACTATGTCAGTTATTGCAAACTATGAGCAAATAGCTGTGCTGGCAAAAACCCTAATGAAGATGCTGTGATAGCAGCTAAAAATTTTTTCCCTCTGGTGCAGCTTTAATTCTATTTGGGAAACTGATTTCAATTAAATCAGGCAAAAGAATGCTTTTGAGTGTATAAGCTTTGTCTCCTGTGAGGTTTTGCTGATAGGGTTGCACCAGCAAAACCTTTAAAATGCACAGAAGCCCAGAGCAAACAAGAACTAACTTGTAGTTCTTAAAATGTGACTTTGTAAAAGAAAAAGTTGTGTAAACAAAATCTCAACTGAAGAATTTTGGATGTAACTTTCCATCTTGGAACCATTTTTTTTTGCTTTGTCATGTGATTTAGAAAGAGCAGAAGTCTATATCTCAATGATTTGTCTTTTCATAAGGCCCTGCATGTGATTGTGCTTTTTTTTCTCCTCTCTCCTCTACTTTGCAAATAAATAGAGCAATAGAAAAACTGAATGGGTTTCAGCTTGAAAACTATTCCTTGAAAGTTGCATACATCCCTGATGAAATGGCAGCCCAGCAACCTCCGCAACAACATCCCCAAGGAAGACGTGGATTTGGACAGAGGGGTCCTCCAAGGCAAGGATCACCTGGAGCAACCACAAGGCAGAAACCACAGTCAGACGTTCCTCTACGAATGCTGGTTCCCACTCAGTTTGTAGGAGCCATTATTGGGAAAGAAGGAGCGACAATCAGAAACATTACAAAGCAGACACAGTCCAAGTAAGTTACTTTACAAAACTGTAATTGTAAGTTTTCATTCTGTCTCCTCATCTCCCATGTAAAGGGAAACTTGTGAAACTTAGCAACTAACCTGTGTGGTCAGAGCAGAGGAAGGTAACAGTGAATGGGAAATCTTTTGATAGATTTATTTAAGAACAGGATTCTGTCCTTGACACACGTGTTCAAAGCTATCTGACTTATTTCTCTGTTTTTAGCAAAACTGAAATGACACAGTACTTGGGATAGTACTTGATGCTGGAGGGTTTGCTGACAGATGTACTAATAAGGTTCTGGCACAAAAAGTAAAACTGAAAAGAGCTGTAATATGTTGGTCTGTGGCACATAGAGGCAGTGTGGTGACATATCTAAGTCTGTAAGTGTTTATTTTAACATTAGTTTAGGGCATTCTTAGGATTTGTAAATGTTTTCAAGGTGGGGAGAATAACCTTCCTGTCTTCCCTCACTACTACTTATGCCTCACCCCATGTATTTCTGGTGAATGCATTTGTTGCTATCAAGTTGTAAACTGCACCAAACCACAGATTAAGGAAATGCACAGGAGGCAAAAAGCAAGCAGCTAAGTGACCTAAGAAGCTTAAAGCACTAGGGTCTAGAGATGCTGGAGGAGATTTTCAGTGCATGTTAAATCCTTACCCACAAGGAAGAGCTCAGTGAAAATGCAGAGGGAGGTGGGGATCATATTCAAAGAATTCTTCCAGTATACTCCTAAGAATGGAGAGTGCAAGACTCTGCCTTCTGCAGTACACTGGCATGAGCCCCCAGCTCTGTAGTTACAGGATCTGGAAATGGGTTGTATATGGTGGGTATGAGGTTGGGTGGCTTCAGTTTTGAGTAGTTACTGAGGATAAGGGAGTCCCCTCTAATTACACCCACTGCACTCCCCAAGTAAGGAGACTCTCTCCCTCCCCTCCAAACCCAGGATTATCATCAAGTTCATTCCAACCTCTCATTAGCATATTGTAACCCAGGAGACTAATTGCTGTGTTTAACAAAACAGGTTTAAGAGATTTGTGGTGTCCTGACAAGACTTTGTTGTAGTTTGCTTATTGGTAACCATTTTTTTTTCAGGAGATATCTAAAAGGTTTAATTCTCAAGACTATAAAAATCCTGGAAGATTGGCATAAGAAAAGTTTCTGTGTCTTAAAAGCTGACTGGATAGAACAGAAATAATCAGAGGTTGCTAACTTTACATATATGTGACTGCAAGGATGAAGTTTTCATTGATTTGGGAATTAAAAAAGAATTTTCCTTTACTTCTAGTTGCACCAAGGATTGCCATGGGCTTCTTAGAAAATGCTATACTGGAACAATATGAATTTTCAATATCAGAACTGGAAAAATAAAGGGGCTTTTTGAAATACATCATGGTTGTTTAAGTTAAGAAACAACTATGATCTGGGGGGGAGAGGAGGAAGCAAGAAGCAGAGGTGGAAAGAAAATGTCACCTGCAGTTATTGGCAGAGGGAAAATAATATCCAAGGCTCTGTCTTGATGCAGATCATATTTTTTTTTAAATTCCTAGAGCTACATAAACTGTGGTGGAGAACAAGGCTAGTAGTTTTAGGGTGGTGGAGAGTAGAGCCAGAGGAAAGGTAATGCTAGGAGAAATTTTAGGCTTAAAAGGCATAGGAAAGTAATCTTGAGGATGAATGCAAGTACTATGGTATTATTTGCTAGCAGAGATGACTTTGGAAGGTTGGCTGCTGAGGCCATTAAGACAGACAAGATGGGACAAAGCCTGACTGTACTGTAGCTATACAGTCATTATTACAGGAGCGACAGTGCTGGTAATAGTATTGGGAAAGCTTGATGAAATGTTGTCTTCAGTGGTTTACCACAGATTGTCTATCTAACAACTCCCCTGAATATCTTGGTGGGAGTTTAATGAGGAAAGGAGATTCCAGTGTCCACAAAGATGGGGCTTAGCTGACAATCATAATAGAAGTTTTCTATAATGTAAAAATATAGTGTTTTGGAAATATTTAAGTAGTTGTACACTTCTCAAAATTGAACCACTTAAATGTAGTTAGTGTTAGCTCAAACTAGTTTTATGAGGGCTGGGAATACATAAGGCTTACCATGTGTGTTTACATGTGTATGGTTACAATTAATGTTTCTCTTTTCAAGAATTGATATTCATCGTAAAGAGAATGCAGGTGCTGCTGAGAAACCAATTACCATCCACTCAACTCCTGAAGGCTGCTCAACAGCTTGTAAAATTATTATGGAGATCATGCAAAAGGAAGCTCAAGATACTAAATTGTGAGTAAAAGGCATTTGATTATGGAAGCATTAAAAATTCTTGTTGATGCCATTTAAAGAGGTAGTCTTCAAAAACCTGTTAACAAGCCATACTTTTAAGTAAAGGAATTAGGACTTTTTCCCCCTTTCAGGACAATCTACTTGCTTCACAAGCCCCAGCACCCATCTACATTTTTCAGCCATTGTCTGGCTGTGATTTTGAGGTGAACCAGAGCACATCTTGAAGATTCTAGAGCAACTAGTAACTTTTAATCAGAGATTATAACAAGTTGTGAGCTCTCACTAAAAGCTTTAAGGTATATTTCTTCTTTCCCAACAGCTCTTGCTGCTGCAGTTTGAGTTTTATTTAGTAAGTATATTACGGCGATGCTATAGAGGATAGTGCTGAAATGTGCACTGCACTTGGACTTGTGCTCTAGCATAAACGTGTAAGTGAATGGGAGTAGACATCTCTATGAAAATAAAATTGATCCATAACATGCATAAAAACTTGCACTTTGGTTTCTAAAAGTGTCATTGGATGTAACCTCCATTACAGTACAGAAGAAATTCCCTTGAAGATATTGGCACATAACAACTTTGTTGGACGACTTATTGGCAAAGAAGGAAGAAACCTGAAGAAAATTGAACAGGACACAGATACTAAAATCACGATATCTCCGTAAGTTTTTGGTGGCCTTATCTTTTATAGAGATGTCTCAAATAACAGCAGTGCTACTGTGTTATGTTCAGGTACAACATTCTTACCAAAATATTACATGTGTTTTGAAGGCTGAGATTAACACCCTTTCGGAGACCTTTCCATAATATGGATTAAACTGTTACTTAATCTCTGTTAAATTTAATGTAAACAGTGAGTCTTCATTGTAAACTCAAGAGCAAGCCTAAAAATAATATAGGCTATGTGGAGCATGTGTTAGACTATATTTTAAGTGTCAGTTGTTTTTAACAAATTATGCCATATGCAATGATGAGTGTTTGAAACTACAAGCCTGGATCAGTTCTGAGCTATGTGTGAAAATGAGTGAAACTAGTGATGATTTAGTTTCTGGTATAGGTGAAATTTTTGGGCAAGAGGGAAGGAAATAAGACAAATGAATACTGAAAAAAAAATTTCTAGTGGCAGTTCAGTCCCTCTTGGTCACTAGTGGCCAAACTAGGATACATTGACTAGTCTGCTTCAAAGTAATAGCTTGTGGTCAGTGAAGGTAATCGAGATTAATCTGAGATTGTACAGGAGTTTTTACCTTGACTGCAAATCTGCAGTTCACTGATTAGATCAACATTTTTGTAGAAGCTTGGCTGTTAATAGTAGTTTTGCTCTGGAGTAATAAATACCTTCGGAGAATCTCCTGTTTTGAATAATGAATACTTTGCCTTGAACTTTCAAGCATTCAAGGGTATCCTGGATTTAGGCTTTAGCCAGAAAAAGTGAGAATAAAGTTTATAGCCTGTAGGGAAGGGAGAAACTTTGGAAGGCTAATGATGGTGTATGAAGAGATGTGAATACATGCAGGAGACCATCNAGTAACTCAAATGAGGGCAAGGAAACTAAAAGTGAATGAGATTCCTTAAAGAGGAAATTCAAAGTTGGATGAAAGTATCTGAGACCTTCCTGAAGGTATGTAAACATTTATGGAATTAGTCTGACAAAGAGAAGTGAATCAATTGAATCAATTGGAGAAAAAGCGTGTTTAAAGAATAGGTTTTATAAGGCCAGCATGCTCTCTTAAATGTGTTGGCATAAACATTTTGCTTGCAAACAGTACACAAACCATTAATGCTGCTCCTTAAAGAGATAAAAAAAAATAAAATGTACAGGGTAAATGGGATTAATGTTCATTTTTCTGTGAAACCAGCTTGTCTTTATTACTGATGACACAACACATTGTCTGTAAACACTTGAAGAGTATTTTTTAATTTAGCAAGTTACCGGTTTATTTGCATTAAAATCTTTGTCTCAAGATTATTTTTGTCACGCTATTCCTGAAATAGCCCTGTGCCATCTCCTGGTTTAACAGGTACATGAGAGAGCATATATGCACAGTGGTTCTGCTATGTCTAATTAGTCTTTTTCCTGGTCTCTTCATTTAGGCTTTTTGGTAAGCTTGTCCATAAAGTTAAAGTAAGGCAGCTGGTTTGGGGTTCCTCTCTTCTTCGGGGTGTTTTCCACCACCTTCTTTCCTGAGGCAGTAACTCGGTGCTTGCACACTGAAAACTTAAGGATTGCTTTGTTGGATGAGTATTGTGCTTGCCGCTGCTGAACTGAGATGCGCAGGTTGCCTCACTGCCTGCTGTGCAAGAAAGCAAGCAAGCCTTGCATGCTTCTTCCTCGCTCCTTCCTGTCATGAGCTTCCTCACCCCTCCTGCATCCTGCTCTATTTTTTAATTTTTTTTTCAACTTCAACCCTTCAACTCCCTTTTTCTCAGTACATGAATATACCATGGCTTCCCACTCAGTTTCTTCCCATATCTACCATAATAGGTCAGCATTCGTTACTTAAAGTGCTAATTTAAAGCTGTAACCCTTTAATTTCCCTGAGGAGTTACTAGTCTTTTGCAGCAAATGTTGACTTGCACACAGCTTTTGGTTTTCTTTTTATGAGGATTTGGAGGCTCTCCTGCAGCTTCACTGAAGGCTGGGTTTTTTCCCCCTCCTTCCTTAAGGAATCTGCTATTGTTTTCAAGGAAAGAAAGTTTCTTATGCTCTGAGTTTTTGGGATGTCTAAAGTGTCTGAAGCCCTCTTCCTATTGGTAGGGCTGGTGTGGAGTGTGAAGGTGAACAGTGCTGCACTACTCTGCAGCTCATGTTCCTACAGAGCGTGATGGTTTCTATCTCGTGTTGCACCTAAGCACATCTCACCCATCTGATGCCAAACCTCACTGTGGTGATTTCTCTTGTGTTTGCTGTGAGAACAGAGTTTCTCCAGATTCTCTGAGAACTGTGTGTGAGCCCTCTTAAGAATTGATACTGTGCTCTTTGGAGGGCAAATTCAACAGGTTCGGATGTCATCGCACTCAAATGATAAACCTGGATTACCCTCTGGTGTTTGCTAATTAATTGTGCTTCTGTTTTATTTCCAGACTGCAGGACTTGACGCTCTATAATCCAGAAAGGACCATTACAGTTAAAGGCAGTATTGAAACTTGTGCCAAGGCTGAAGAAGAAATTATGAAGAAAATCAGGGAGTCCTATGAAAATGATATTGCTGCTATGAATGTGAGTTGTCTTCTGTCATGGGCCCTTTCTGAAACTAGAACCCTGGAAGAGTTTAGGTGTGAGGGATCTCTGGAGGTCTTCCAATCCATAAAAAAGGCTGCAAGGCTGACCCTGGTAACTACAGGCCTGTCAGCCTGACCTCGGTGCCTGGCAGAGTTATGGAGCAGATCATCCTGTGTGCAATCACACAGCAGCTACAGGATGGACAAGGGATCCGACCCAGCCAGCACGGGTTTAGGAGAGGCAGATCCTGTTTGACCAACCTGATCTCCTTTTACGATCACGTGACCCACCTGGTAGATGAGGGGAAGGCTGTGGATGTGGTCTATCTGGACTTCAGCAAAGCCTTTGATACTGTCTCCCATAATATACTCCTGGAAAAGCTGGCAGCCCATGGCTTGGACAGGGGCACTCTGTGCTGGGTGAGGAACTGGCTGGAGGGCCGGGCCCAGAGAGTGTTGGTGAACGGGGCTGCATCCAGCTGGCGGCCGGTCACTAGTGGTGTCCCCCAGGGATCAGTGCTGGGCCCAGTCCTGTTTAACATCTTTATCAATGATCTAGATGAGGGGATTGAGTCCACCATCAGCAAATTTGCTGATGACACCAAGCTGGGAGGGAGTGTCGACCTACCGGAAGGCAGGAGGGCTCTGCAGAGGGATCTGGATAGACTGGAGAGTTGGGCTGACTCCAATGGAATGAAGTTCAACAAGGCCAAGTGCCGGGTCCTGCACTTTGGCCACAACAACCCCATGCAGCGCTACAGGCTGGGCACGGAGTGGCTGGAGAGCAGCCAGGTGGAAAGAGACCTGGGGGTGCTGATCGACAGGAAGCTGAACATGAGCCAGCAGTGTGCCCAGGTGGCCAAGAAGGCCAATGGCATCCTGGCCTGCATCAAGAACAGTGTGGCCAGCAGGAGCAGGGAAGTGATCCTTCCCCTGTACTCTGCGTTGGTGAGGCCACACCTTGAGTATTGTGTTCAGCTCTGGGCCCCTCAGTTCAGGAAGGATATTGAGGTGCTGGAGCGGGTCCAGAGAAGAGCAACCAGGCTGGTGAAGGGACTTGAGCACAAGTCCTATGAGGAGAGGCTGAGGGAGCTGGGGTTGTTTAGTCTGGAGAAGAGAAGGCTTAGAGGTGACCTCATCACTCTCTTCAACTACCTGAAGGGAAGTTATAGTCAGGTGGGGGTTGGCCTCTTCTCCCAGGCAACCAACAACAGGACAAGGGGACATGGACTTAAGCTCTGCCAGGGGAAGTTTAGGTTAGATGTTAGGAAGAAATTCTTTACCGAGAGGGTAATCAGGCATTGGAACGGCCTGCCCAGAGAGGTGGTGGATTCACCATCCCTGGAGGTTTTTAAAAAGAGATTGGACATGGCCCTTAGTGCCATGATATAGTAATTGGAGTTGGATATGGGGTTGGACTCGATGATCTTGGAGGTCTTTTCCAACCCAATCTATTCTATGATTCTAGCCCAGGAGGGAGGTTGCTCAATATAGGACCCACTTCAAAGTTAAATGAGGCTGTGTAGGGATTTGTTCCCTCTTGAACATCTCCATGTGTAGAAAGTCCACAGACTCTGTGGGCAGCCTGTGCCCTGTCTCACTGCTCTCATGGTGAAAATTTCTTTCTAAATATCACTTCAGCATTTCCCTGTTGCAACCTCTCTCTGTTGCCTCTTGTATTAATTCGTGGGCCTTGGTCAAGTTTTTTTGCTTACTTATGTATGCTATTCTAATGAAGGCCCTTTCTGGCTTGTTTTAAGTAGAGGAAATGAATGAGCATTTCACTTTTTTTCATGTTGCAAAAACCTAAAGGAATGTGTGTTTGTGTACTACTGTGGTTTATGTGCTCTAGTTCATAGATACTTCTCAAAGTAGTGATTCCTAGTCTCTTCATGTTAACAACATGTGGAAGGAGGATCTGTCCTGCCTTCAATTATTAAATTTAAGAAAGCTTTATTAAGGTTTTTCTTGATATAGATGATAAAGGCATTTAGTTATTGATGTATATAATTAAACACACCTCATAAGTTTGCCAAAGTATTACTAATGCATATTGAGAAATAATTGAGGTTTTTGATAAGCTATAAAGAGCTTTTGTGTGTGTATCCAAATCATATGGTCTAGAATCAGACTGGAAATAATTTTTCATTTTACAATAGTTTCAATTTTCTAGAAATGGCCGTTCTTCATGGCTTTCCTACCAGCTGGAGAAAATATTCTCCCCACTCTTCCCCTCTTTCCCATACTATAAGCAAATTGCAGGACACAAACTACATGAGTACCCAAAGGAATTTTTAGTGGTACATATTTGCTTCATATAGTGAGCAGGATCATGTAGTGAGTGAGATTGACTGCTCTGCCCTTTAGGAAGGGTGTGTTAAGCAGAAAACTACCTCAGTTATCAGATGGATTTCGGGTTTAGTTTAGAGTGATTATTAGGGTAGTTTTTTTAGTTGGAGGTTTTTGGGTTTTTTTGGGGGTCTCGTGATTCTTATCTGAATGGTCTGAGAGAGTCTGCCTTTAGGTGAGATATATTTCTAAAGCATATTACTGGGCAATAATCTGGAAAAGTGAAAAGGGGTACTGACAAGTTTTGTATCACAGACAACAAATGTTTTCTACCACATGATGCTGCTGCTTTTCAAGTCCTTGGGGTAGTACTTGGGAGATAAAATTTTATTTTTTTTAAATAACATGCTGACATCTTCTCAAAAGGTTAATAGCCTATGCCAAGTAGGATTTTGTTTGAAGTTAATAACCAGGATTGTAAATTTTAAATAACTCTTCTGTCACTGCAGCTTCAAGCACATTTAATTCCTGGATTAAATCTGAATGCCTTGGGTCTGTTCCCACCTTCTTCTTCAGGAATACCACCTCCCGCAGTGAGTGTTGCCTCTGCTGCTGCTGCTGCTTCATATCCACCATTTGGGGTAAGGGAAGTCTCTGTTTTCGGATGGTTAGTGGGTGGTGATAGCAGTATCTACTACGCTGCTGCTCAAAACTAATCAATTTGCTGTACTTTAGCCTCAAAGGCCTGGGAATGGTGTATTAGTAGCTGTGTTCTGTCAGTTTTCTAAATCTTGTCTCTCTCCCTGCTTGCACACTGGAAATCTTTCCTGTGGCTGCAGCTGGGAGCAGGCATTCATTGGTCATTTAGTGAAATGCTCGGTGAAGCCAGCAAACGGTGTTTCTTGGAAAAGTGTTGGATCCTATTTTCTAGAGAACTTGAATTATTACAGAAACAAATCTCATATAAAATGGGATTTAAAAATTGCTGGAATTTGCAATCAATAATGTTAGTTTCCAGTTGCATTCCTGTTGGTATGGAAGGAAAAAATATCTCTTGTTATAAAGCAAGGATCTATATGTAGCTAAAATGTTTGCTTGTATGTAGTAGTTTTATAAATGTACAAGCCCAGATGACATTCAGGATTGCTAAATATATAGGATTTAAATTACATGGATGAATCTGCAGAAATCTGTGGTTTGTCACACAGCTATTTAAAAAAAAATATGTGAAAAAGTTCAATAGAATCTTACTCAAATCCAGTGCTGAGGTCTTTTGCTATCGAGCAGAAGAAAATTTTTTTGTATCTGAAAGCTTCAGAGTGTTTCTGGAAAGAGATGGTGTTCTGCTGGTCAAGAAGAGACAGCCTCATTACACACAGAAGATGACTTTGCATCTCTTCCCTGTTTGTGGTGGGAGTGGTTGTTAGCAACTCAATGGAAGATGAATTTAATAAATTACTCTTAGCAGGTGGGTGACATCTTTACAAACTATGTGGCCAACTTTGCTCTCTTCTTTGCTCAACATTACATCTAGAGAGCTAAGTCTGAGACTCATGAACTAGAGTAGTGAAAATGCAGCACAGCACACACTGCTCTTTATCAAATAACTCAAGTGGTTCTATGTGTATATATATATTTTGCACTAAAGGGTAGTTGTTGCCTAAGTATTTTTCCCAGAAGAAGCCAAGAAAATGTCACAGTAAGAAACAGGAGAAATTCTACACTTGCAGCATTATTTAGGGGAATGAACAACTTGGGTGTTATGAATGTATTATAAACTATATTGAGTATAATAGTGGCTTTATCAGGAAAAAGTGCTTCAATGAAAAATACAACTAAAGTATGTTTACACTCAGTTATTTTGCTGCTAATGGCAGTGACTCTTTATGGCAAACAAATTCTCTCCTCCTCAAGTCTCTCTGTACTTTGATTAGGGTGGCAGACTAAACTGAAGAAAAAAACCCCAGGGTTTTGCTTCACTTTTTGCTTACACTTTTTATTGTATAAAATGCCATCTCTAGTAATGGATTGCTTCTATTTATTTCCTTTTTAGGAGAAAATAGAGGTGGTTTGTTAACAGTGTGTAACTTTCTTTAGTGGTAATGAAAAGTATGGTTTTTCTTTTTTTTACTGCAGATTTACAAATTACTTTGCTATTCTTGAGATTGGTACTGTAAGATTACAGTTCTGTTCCTTGGTTTATTTTCATTTTTTTTCACACTTTTTCCTTTTGTTGTTTTTCCTTCCTTGCTTTTGCTTATAGTTATGCACTAAACACTGCTGAATTTGGTGATTTCAATCTTATTCCTGTCTGTCCTGCTGTTGGTAGTGTTCTTTTACAGTGCTACCTCCCCTGGCAGTGCTCCTTTATCTCCCCCAGATGCACCTCTTTTGGCCTGCAGATTCCAGGATTCTGCAAATAGGATAGTGGCAGCATCTGGAGCAAGGCATCAAGAAACAAGTATCATTATGTAAAAGTGTAGAAAGTTTGCAGCTGGAAGAACCCCACTGTCCAAAGTCACACTCTCCTGTTGATGCTGTTAGCTCTATCCTCTGAATCAGCTCCTGTTCCATGTAGTCTAGATGTATGATAAGCAAACATGCAAAACAAGAAGGGATAAACTCAGATTCAGAGGATAAACTGATGGCTTTTGTGGAGGTTGAGGGTGGTACCAAGACAACCCCTGAACTTGATACGAAGGGCTTCTGAAACAAATGCATAAACAAATGCATAATACACTTTAGCTGTTTCACCTCTTTTTACTTACGTGTGAACTTATTTGGAAAGGAAAAGGTGGTTCTCTGGACTTCAGGCAAGTCAGCCAGTCAGATTACTTGGAGCAGCTGTGCCTCTCTGGGGAATGGAAAATAATGAAAAGTATGAGATTGCCTTTTAATGGATGTGATTTTTCCAGGGAACATTTTCAATTTGAAATACCTTTTTTTTTTTTTTACACTTTATTGGGCAGAGTCTTCTAAATCTTTTTGGTGTATGAGGTTAGTTTCTGTAACTTCTCAGTTTTATGCCTCTCAATTTATTCTTTTTCTTCTAGGAGAATAATTAAGACACTGATTAAATAGAGTATTGGGGCATGTAGGAGTAGAAGAAGCAAAAGAAAAGGGTTGGCTCTGTTTTGAAGAAGAAATGGAAACAATTTGAGAGGGTAAAGGTGACCACAGATGGGTATCTAGGACAGCTTATAAGGGAGTTAAAAGATATAATAGAAATCTGTCTGTGTAAAAGAGGCTTCACGGAAAAGAAGCATTAATGAAGAAAGCACAGGAAAACCTCATGTCCATTGACATATGAGCTATTCATTACCAAGTTCCTTGGTTTTGCAAAAGCATTTGGACCACCCAAGTCCCTTTAACTTGTTTTGGGTGGATATTCTTCTATGGTTGGGAGCACTGGTTAGCTGGTATTGAGGGTATCCCTTTCAGGCAGCTGAAAATCCTTTCTCAAAACACGTCTGGCAGGAGGCTATAAGTGTATCCTGCTGTGGCCTCACTTATTCTTGTCACAGCAAATTCTGCATTCTGCTCAGGGCTGGTCCTGGGTGGCTCTCCCTTGTGCCCTGTTAATTTGACTGAGTAAAGGTATGTTCCTCAGCAATTTCCGCCACACCATCATCAGGAGCCTCTTGAATGTCATTTAAATCCTTCTGTGACTGTGTGCTTACAAAGCATATAGTGAGTCTTGGTACCCCACTATGATGTGCCTGAGGGTTATGAAGCTTTTGCCTGAATATCTTTGTATGTACCCTTTCTTCACCTTGATGTGGAGATGGACTCAAGTGCCTCTCCCTGAGGTCAGAAGAGGTATGTGGCTGAGCTTCGGGCATTTGCAGAAGAGATTCCATATGGAGCTGATCATTCATTTGTACTATTTTCTAGTGACAAGGTGCTGCTGTAACCTTGAGTAGGACTTGTTCCCAACAAAACTGAGGTTTCATCTTAATTATTGAAACAAGTGTCTGTCACATTCTTGATGCAGCATTTTTTATTTTTTTCACATATGTGGGTGGAATGATAAAAATCTGTATGGTAAACAGATCTGGGATTTTGTTATGTTGCCAGACCTTAAACTGACAGGTCTGAACACCCATATATAGAGCCATAGCCAAATATTCTAAAACCTGAGTATTCAGGAGCTTGGAACTGAGTGATTAGATAGGTCTAGCTGTATTTAATGTGAGCTGCTGTGTGATGCTTTATCCTCTCCCTCTTTACACACATCTTAAAGGCATATTTGACAAGACCATAAACACTGTTCTCCAGCTGCTTCAGGAACAGTCATAGAATCATAGAATTGTTAGGGCTGTAAGGGTCCTCAAAGATCATCTAGTTCCAACCCCCCTGACAATGGCAGGGACACCTCCCACTAGAACAGGTTGTTCAGAGCCCCACCCAGCCTGGTCTTAAAAACCTCTAAGGATGGGGTTTTTCCATCTTCCACCACCTCTCCAGGCAACCTGTTCCAGTGTCTCACCACCCTCATGGTGAAGAAATTCTTCCTAATGTCTAACCTATGTCACAAAGTTAGGAGATGCTGATGTTATCACACACTGCTTTGCATTTTGCTTCTTGGACTGGATCACGTTCAGGAGAGCAATTTCCATGTGACTAAGATACCTCATTCTCTATGGTCCATACCCATGATAGCTGGCACTGGTGTATAACATGGGTCTTACTGCATAGAGCCTCATCTAATTTAATCTGATGAAATGCAGTTTCTGCCTCAATGAGAATTTGTCTGTTGCTTTATTGTTTGTCCTGGTGGTAGAGTCCATACTGGAAGGCACAGGCTGTCCTTGGTACCTGTCTGTTAACAGACATAAACATTCATGTGTGTGCGCATGGCTGTTGCATGTGGCTAACAGGGTCTGAGTGTCACATCTAGTGCAGGCCAACCATTTAATTTTTAATTCATATTTACCCATCAGTAGCAACAATTCTTGATACTGCAACTGTATAACCTAGTTGTAAAGCCCAAGCTCTGTTTGCCTGTTTAAAGCACTCATTTTGTGTTGAAGGGGATGCAATGGAATTTCTTATTGTGTTTCATTTCCTGAATTTCCCTGTCTTTTTGTAAAGATCCAAGATCTGTATACTTCTCTCTGGCCTCCTAAAATACAAGTATATCAGAACATGTGAGAATCATTGAAATGTTTTAAGGTTTGAGGAAAAAAGTAGGACTTAAGACATGTCTCAGTTAAGACTATTAGGAGTTAAAAATTATTTTTACTCTCATATGGACATGATTTTACTCTTCTAATCATGGTGGTATGATGAAACTCATGGGTTGTGGTTGTTTGGTTTTTTTGATATGTGCCCTTGTGTACTAAAGACCAGTAGCCTTCCAGTGCCACTTCGTAGCTGATGCCTTGTCCAGCTGCTATTTGACCTGGAGAAACACACTTCTCTTTACTCTAAATCTTTCTCTGTAACTCTGCACTTAAATGCTTCTGTGTGTTTCATTTCTGGCACAATTGCAAATAGCTTCGTTAGTCTGCCCATTGTTACTCATAATGAATGTCATGAGTTGAGCACCTGCAAGAAGCATTTGGATTTGTATGAGGACAGGAACATTCTGCAAAAGTGAATATAGTATGCCCTGTGATATGTTTTCCAGAAGATGTTACCACAAAAAATGTTATGTAAAGTATCCCAGCCCAGCTGCTTAAGAGGTAGAGTTGTCATGTTCAAAGCTGTTTTGATGAAGTTGTTGCTTCTGTCTTTAGAACTTTGGGGGACAATATGCATATACTTGCCTCTCAAGAACAGAAGTTTGTTCTTAAGCAATATTGAAAATTTTGAAGCTCAGGAAAACTCAAAACTCGTGTTAGAGTTCATCTGTGTAGAGTCAGTTCATCATTAGAGTCTACTGGGGTTAAACAGTTTGCACCCTTCTGTCTATAACTGAAACTCTGCACGTTTAGTTGTACATCTGACTGCCATTCTTTTGTAGCCTTTGGGTCTGCAATTTGGCATCCCACGGGTATGGGGGAAGGAGAGGTAGCCTGCAGAGAACTCATTCTGCCTTTGAATATCCAGAAACAGGGCATTAGAATTATTTTTCTCTCTGTCTCATGGCAGATATACTCAAATAGATGGGAAGGTGAGGTGGACACAGCTTTCTTCCCCAAGAGGAGCTCATACTAGCTGTTCTCCTACATCTATAAGGTCCTGTAAGAGACAGCTGAACTGCTGTGTGAAAGTTAGGTAAGGTAGAGATGCTCCTCCACTTGCAGTAGGACTACTTTCCCTACTGGTCTTTTTGCACACCTGTTGTTTCTTGAAGCTCTACCCTCAAAATGCACTCTTTCCAGCCTTTTAGCCTCACAGTTAATTTTCAAGTTGTGTGATGTGGGTAGAGGCTGGAGGTATTTAAAAGATGTTTAGATGTGATATTGAGAGACATGGTTTAGTGGTGACTTGACAGTGCTGGGTTAACAGTTGAACTTGATCCTAGACGTCTCTTACAACAAAAATGATTCTAGGAAATGGGGGATAAAATGGCTAAAAGAAAAATGTAGTTTCCTACATTGAACAAACTTAATAAATCAAACCACCTTTTTTCAATGACAAAAAGAGTTTTGTACAGTTGGGCTGATCGGTTGCTTTCTTTTTATTCTTTTTGCTATCTCTTGAAGCATTTTGTTGCAGATGAGGATCATGCCAATGGAAAACTTTCTCCTTAGAAGTTGTTGTGGTCAAGAGAGATTTTCCCCCTATTCTCCCATATTTTTTTTAAACAATAGCAGTAAAGAAGAGGTCTTATACATTGCATAGATGTAAGAGAAGAAAAACCTGTATTGTGCTTTTGGCAGGAAAGAAAAGTAATTTAAAATGAAAAATTGCTTCACTGAGGGCCTTCGTTTGATGCCCTGAGTATAGATGAGAGAAGGAAGAGGAAAAACTCTATTTCCAGGTACTTTGACTCTTATTTGGGGGAGTTGGGCTCCTTTGGATGTGTTTGATAGGATTAACTCGTGCAACTGTTACATCTGAACTACCCAGGGGTAATAATGTGTGTCATCTTAAGTGGCTTTGCCCTAATTTGGCTAGCTTGTTAAGAAGTAGATGACTTTGTGAGAAGCTGTCGTATAGCCAAGAGGATGTGGTTTTGGGGGGTGAAGAATGATCTTGCCAGTGTTTTTACTAAGTGGGTTTATATCTGTGAAATGAAAACCATACGTGTGCAGCGCACACCATCTTGAAGACCCTGCTGTAGGACAACAGCACTGTCTGAAAAAAGTACTACCAGCTAATTAGTCTTCTATTGAAGATTGTCATCTCAGCACCTTGAACACACCTTTCCCACTGCCTAGTTTCTTAAACTTGTTAATGATGCATTTTTAACAGTGAAGAAATTTGCTTTGTGGTACATAACATTGTGGGATTCTTCTACACTGTGGAGAAAATGGTTGGTCCTCCCACTGCCTCAGTCTCCTGCTCCTACCATGCTGTGTTGGCAGGGACCCATGTCCAGAGTAATCAGAAAGTATTCTGCCTCTGGAGATGGACTGTCCCCCAGTGAGGGAAGGAAAAACGCAATAGGCACCGTATGGTGCACAAAGGTCTGGCAAGTTGACAGTTGGTATTTTTTTGGTGTGTTGAAGCCTACAGTTATTCTTAATAACTCTTTTTACAGTTCTGAGACTGTCATAAGGCAAACAGCACCATTCACTAACTAGTAATGCAGACTGTTAGAAATAAAAATGTCTCCTCCTCCATTGCAGGTCTGAATATTTGTAGTGATGCTTGTAGTTCCCCAGGACAAGAGATAAGAAATTGCCTTCGTTCCCTGCTCCTAGGTTCTTGTCATGGGAAGAAGATTTAATTGGTGTTCCCTTGAACATTTCAGATTCACAAGTTCTGTGTACCAGGCTCAATATTTCCTGAATGTTAAACTAAATGGGAAATTTAAGTCCTTAAGGTGCCAAATAATTTGTTACTAGTGTGCTGAGCTCCTTCAGGCCAGAAAAAAAAATAGGTCAAGTCCTCATTCTGGAGTAGCTGGCTCCATCTTTGGTTTGTTTGTTTGTTAAATGCGATGAAAAAACATGTGACTTTTCTGTATTTTCACGGCTTATTTTTCTTGCAGCTGCCAAGGAATCTGAAAGCAGTGTCTTTGTAAAACAGAGCTGATGAGTACCCTTCAAAGGCACAAGATTTCGTGGGTAATTTCTAGGAGTCTTAAGTGCCTGTGTGGCTGGTGCACCACAGCCACAATTTTTGAATTCTTATATATGTGAGCACGTTTTTTGTGGTTGTGCAGGGTTGCAACACTGAATACCTATGTTTGCTGTTTGTGAATGACCATCAAAATTCTGGCTTACATAGTTTCACAATCTGTTCCTATGTTGATTTCTGCTTTTGGCTTTCTATTGAGAATAAAAGGTGGCAGATTGCTTTTTTTGGCATTATGGCCAATCAGATTTTGCAAAAACAAGAAGTTCATGCTATGTTCAGAAATATGTCAGACCTGTTCCTGCTTGTGAAATGCCTTATAACCAGCCTGCCAGAAAATGTTCCTTCTCTGCTTCTGTGATTTCTACCCCCTCATTTCTGGCTAGGTTTTCATGTTGGAAACACTTCTGATAGGTGCAGGCCTGTTAGTGACTTCTAGTACTCTGAGGAGATCCCCATGGCTTGCCAGGTAGAAGATGCTGGTGATGAAAAGTACTAAAGTTGAGAGCCAAGAAGTGGAGTGAGTAGTACTAAGTGTGATGATTTTAGTAGCATCTCACTTAAGGTACTGACCATTGTGTAATAGTCAGCTGTATTTGAGTTTCAGGTGTTAAAATATAGTAGTCACCAAACTGGAAATGCAGATGCGTTATTCCTTAAGCTTTCAATCAAGAGGAAAGGACCAGCTCAGCTAGCTGGACAGAGGGGTCCTACCTGCAAGATGTACCTTCTGAGTGTCCAGGACTGATGTGGGGGCAGAGGTGGAGCTGCATGGCCTTACCGTGGGCTGATTGCCTCAGAAAGGGTCATGCTCTTGGTTTATCTAGTGACACAAGTGTGTGTTACGTGATGCAGATGTAATGATTGTAGGGTAAGGGGGAGCTAGCTCTGCTTTGAACATAGCAGGTTGCCAGCCCAGAGACCTGGATGGTGGAGGGGGGTAGTGCGATGAACTCTGGGCCACGTTAGGGAAAGGTTGCTGCAAGCATGATGGTGAAGCTGCTGTGGGGAAATTTCTTGTTGTACTTGTAAGTCCTTCCCACCACTCCTGCCTCCCGCATCAGTCTGAGGTTCATGTTTAAATGAAACCCTGGGTAGATGGTGGCAGTATAGGTTGTGCATGGGAAAATGGGTGATGCTTCAGGGTGTCTGGAGTGAAGTTAAGAATGCACATAGTTTCTTCTGAACTGTTTTGCCCAGTTCCTGACTGATTGAATTCAGCAGTGAAGAACTCTGTTTCTGAGTGTAGTCCTGGCTTTTCGGGTGCTGAATATGGCAGATAGTTTTTAGACTTGCAGCATAGGCATAAATCTGTTGAAAAGCTCAGGGGGTGATGGGAGCTCAGCCTTCAGTCTGTTGACCTGCACTGGCAGCACCACTTTAGTGGATGTATGAAGATGTGTCATCATTAATGAGCCTCTTGCTTACAACAATAGCTTAAACCTTTAATGCTAGTTCCAGAAAATGAATACACTAGGATTTCTTTCACCAGTGTCAAGAGCTTATGTTTCATTCATGCATTGAACTCTACTGGAACGTCGTAAATGATAATTGGCTTAATGTTGGTTTCCTCTTGCTACAAGCTTTTATTATTAAATAAGAACATTTATTATAGCTGTAGGCCAGGATAATTCTTCACAGTGCATTGCAAAAACATGGTTTAAATTCTGTCTTGGGTCTGGTAAAGAGTTCAAATAAAATACCACCTCAATTCCTGACAAAGCTTAGAGTATTCTAAGGACCAGGTGAGTCATCTGTAAATCTACCTTGCCTTGGTGATGGAGATCGTGGCAGTTGGGAAGGGGGAGAATGGCAAAAGAGAACTTTTTAATGCAGTCACGTACTGGTGGTAATTTTTTACTTTTTATGAAGTGGATTTGTTTACTATCTAAGCACACAAATCAATAACCACTAGGCTAGATGGTAGCCAAACATTGGCTGGTGCTGTTCCATGCCATCTTAAAATAGTATTTAATTATTTCCCTCACAGATTTAAAAAAAAAAAAAATGCTGGCTAAATATGGATAATGTGATTTTATGACTTAAATGTCTCATTCTAAAGTAGTTCATTTGCAATGCATCTAGGGTAAATGAAAACACGTACTAGAGATGGCTTAGAAACCAGCAAAGATCTGATTTTGGTCCTATTGATGTCTGGCACAAAAACCTATTTACTTCACTGGGTACAATATTTCTAAAGATTTACTGCGTTATCCCAAATGTTCCCACGGGTTTACCAACTGCATACATTTGATCGAGTAAGGAGTCTATGGAGACACTTAAAAACATGACTGAAAAAAAAAAAATTACTGTGAAAGGCTTGCAGAAAAAGACTGAGATTAAAGTTTGAGTTAACATGAGGAACATAAATAATAAATATGTCTCTTTACTAGCCCTGCAATGGGTGTGATCACACACTTGTACTGACAGAGCTGTGGACTGACAGCAGTGTCAGCTGAAAGCAAGAAATCCCCCTTGACCTTATGGAAGAGTCAGAGGCAAAACCCTGGTGATTTTTTTTATTTAGGGAGCAGTGGTATTTGTTTTGATTCGTGATTTTATTTTTGTGTGTGTTTTGTCTTTTAAATACCATTCTCCAAATACAGTGTCTACTCCCCCAACTCTGGTGATTTGGGACCTACTGTTTTACCTACCACTGTCTATCTGAAGAATCATAGCCTTGTTTTTCTAAGGTTTTTATCCTTGGCTGGCCATTCTTTAGCTGTTACATAAGTGTAAGATGAGAAGTGCTCTTCCTCTGATGATCTATGAGGTAAGGAAAAAGGTCTCCTTCCCGTCTGTGATTTTTGAGCAGTTTGGAGGACTGACGTACCAGGCTTTGGCAGAAGTTTTACAGTAAGCTTATCCCAAGTGGGGCCTGTTGGGATCTACAGATCTTTCTAACTCTGCAAGCAAGAGTTGTAGAAAGAAGAGTGAATCTGAATTTTCTTGTCTGAGTGTCCTTAGCTTCTAGCTAAGGTGTGGAGCAGTAGCCCTTGTGCTGAAGGGTATGGGGCAATATACTAAGGAGGGGTAGAGCCTCATCCCAGTTCTGGAAGCAAAGAAATGACTGCTCTGCTAAGTCCGTTTGCTAAGAGTAAACTATTACATGACAAGGATGTCAGCAGAGAATTGATTGTCCTTGGAGAAAGCTTCCATAGGACTGCAGAGTCCAGTTGGAGTGAAAGGGACCATCCTGACAGTATCTGCAGTGTAGGGTCTCCAGGCAAGCCCTGTGTAATGGAGAAGCATCTGGGGATTACAGGATTTGGGAACAGATTAGACTAGATCTTGAATGGAGGTGGTGGGAATTTTGAAAATAATTTTGTTTGGGGTTGTTTTGTTTTGTTTGAATAGTTGGTATGGGCTGTTAGACTCTGGACAGATGACTGGTGTTCAGGGACTTGGAGGTGTTATGGAAGGTGGTGTAGTCAAGCTGCTACAGAAAAAAAAAAGTTTAATCTAAAATGTTAGAGCTACTGATGTGCAGAAGCAGTTGCTTAGCTTCATCTAGTGAGGTAGGTTAATTTATATCTTTGTGGTAGTTCACTGTTTTCAATCATAGTTTAAATGAGCAAGCAGGAAATCTGATGTAAACTGATCTATCAAGTTTTACACCTGTACTTTAGTTACCTTTCTGAAAGCCTTAGTGTAGTCTGTACAGCTACAGCTGCCCTTTGCTAGTGTAGTGACTGTATCTTTCTCTTTAAACAAGCATGCAGTTTACTATTCGCTTCGCTTAATGTATTTTTACCATTTTCTGTTAAAAACTGATAAATGGTGCTTTTCTTATTTGCTTGATTAATTTTTAACTTCTGATTTTCATCAAACTACATATGGATGGAAACTGGAACACAATGAACAAAAACAGCATTTAGAATTGTTTCATTAGTTAAACGTGCTGGATATAGACAAAAAATTCTTATCAATCCTGTTTTGTGTTTAAAGTGTCCTGGTTTTGGTAGAAACAAAGCACGTATTATCTGCTGGTTCTGAACTGAATTAATTGTTTCTGGCTACCACGCTCTTCAAGAATCAGTTTTAGAACTAAGAAATCTCAGGTTCTGAATATCACTTTCTGGACCTCCTTTTTTTTATTTTTGAATTCTAAGAAACTAAGCTCTCTATCTGAGGGAACGTCCTAGTGTTGTTTACGTACCCCAGCTACAGGAGACAAACTTCCTCTCCTCAAAGCCATGTTCTCCAAGCATAAGCAGGCTTGCCACAACACCACTTGGAAGAGTATATAGTTGGTTGACTAGTCCTGAGCTCATCCCGCAAGTATTGCCAGGACAGAAGAGGTGGTCTGTGCATCGCAGACTTCTGAGACAGTTACTTACAGATTAGGGTGGATATATGGACTATACATCTTGGAGAACCTAGGTTACTATTATAAAAGACTTCTTTAAAAAAAAAATTAACACATTTCTGTCAGTTCCCAGGGCTGGGTTGGTCTTAAATATTTTTCTTATGTGAGGTGAAAAATAAAGTGAATGGGGAAGGGGATAAAAGTGCACAGAATTCTTCAAGTACAGGAGACTTTACTGTTGTCAAAAAATAGTTGATGATTAATTCCATGACTTAACAACTTCAGTAGTGAATGAAAGATAATTTAACATTAGACTAAAATGTATGTAAATTTATAACTATATCAGTAAGGCCCTTAAAATTATGAAGTAAAAAGGATGAAGGATGCTCTGTGGAGACATTGTAGATGAATATTCTCTAAGGGGTATATATACACACACACATATTTTAGTTTTTAAATTTTAAGCATATGTTTAAGCAAACTTTGCCTTGTTAAGGGAATGAACGTTGCTCAGATTCCACACAGTGGGAAATTAGTTCCCTAAATTTAGTGCTTCTAACATATGTTTAAGATCGAGCAATCTATTTCTGATATAACTCATGCTTGAAGTTCCTGGAAAACTCTATGACTTTATGTGGTGTGGCACGGGGAAGATTAAATTATAGTTGATTTTCTTCCATCCTGAGATCCCCAGAAGCATCTGTGAGATTAATGGGTGGTGTAGTCATTGCATTAGGTTTCGAAGTATTGCTTTTGGAGGACAGTCTTCCAGTAAATACAAACGGATTTTAAAACTACTGTGGGTAAGAAGGTGGACAGATAATTAATTGAGCTTGATGTTATGATACTCGCTTAAAAGTCTTAGCTAGACTTGATTTCTGCCAGAAGAAAGAGCTGTTTTTCATGTTCATGCTCTAAAACAAAACAAACACTAGGGTTTTTTTTGAGTGATAAAAAAATCAGTGTGGATAAGAAAATGTCTAATTTCTCTAAATCTTGGGTAAGGTTATACCAGAGAGGAATTTGGTTATATGTATATGCCAGTGTGCTCCTGCAGACAAGAATTCAAAAAGTGACAATGTTTTAACAGTTTCGTACTGACAGATCCTCTGTTGTTCCTTACTGTCTGTGTATCACTATTACGTCACAATGAAAGTTTAACGTTAAAGAACCTGGCTCACACAAAAATAATAAAGTCCTATAGGAAAAAAGGAAGTTGAAATGTATCAACAAGTTAAAATTGAGGTGGGTTGAGGGGAGAATGCTACAGTGAGCTGACTGTACAGTTAGAAAGACACATGTACATCTTGTCTTTTATTGCCTTTTCTGCCCATGTTTCATGTTTAAGGGTGAGGCAGCAGAAAGGAATTTCAGTGGTGAATTGAATCTAGCCAAGAAAGTGGCTTGAAATCAAGCTTTGGGAAGAAGAGGGGAAAATTGCTGCAGGCAGATGGGCAGCAGAGGGAAGACAGAAAATATCTGCAAACAGAAGTAATGGAGCTGTTTTTGTTTCTGTGGTAATGTGTCTCGAGGTAGGTTTAGGTAGAAGCTGTGTATATTCTTGCAAACCAAGTCAAGTTACATGTTTGATTTGTAGCACCGTTGTATGAATTAGCTGGAAGGTTTGCGTGCATCAGCTCAAAGTTTAGCTGGGAAGAGGGTGGCTGCAGTTGCATGTGGGAGGAAGAACTTTGGCAGTAGACTTTTGTAGAAGCTGGAGCATGTGTGGACAATTGAAGGTCAAGGAGATGAGTGAGCAAGGGGTGGCTAATCTGTCTGCACCTGGGTTGGAAAAAGGTTGTCTCTACACCCATTACAGTTAGTATGAGTCCTTGCAACAAAGCTGGGGGGAAAAAACAACCAACCAAATGCTTCATGAATTTGTATTCATTTAGAAAGAGTTTTCTGAAGCAGTGAGATCAACCAAGTACCTAATTACTAGAAATCTTGCTGGATTCACAATGAGCATGTAAAAGGACTTGCTGTGAGTATGCTTACAGGATGTTTGTAATAATAAGAGGAGAATGAGTAATTTTCTGGAAAGTAGTTTAACATATATAATGAAGTGACTGGTATCTTTCATTACAAGTATGTAGTTCCAGGGTGTAGTTTTGTGATCGTTTTATACTGATCTGCAAGCAGATAAAAAGCAGTGTTCCCACCTCATCCCATGCCCTGACCTAATTGTCAATACCTCCTCCCTTGTTCTAGACTGCTGCTTGTGTGGCTTTCTGGTTATTCAGATTAGGGACCCACTGCCTGCCTTAAAAAACAGCTGGATCTACAATCCTGTTGGCCACAAAGCACACAGGGCAGTGGAGAGGCAAGGCATGGAGGGCTGCAACCTGTGTCCAGGGAAGATGTGGGCTTAAACCAGCATAAACTGTACGTGTGAAAACACAGGGTAAATTGTGCGACTGTAGCAATCACCCAAAGCGACTGGCAGAATGTGTTGCTATTCTCAATATCCTATTTTGGGGTTTCTTCACCTGGTATGTGGAGCTGTGCCTGGAATTTGTTTTGCCTGGGGCTACAGTTGATTTGTATTTACCAAAAATAAAGTGGTAAAACTTGGAAACAAACATTTTGTTCTGAATTGTTTACAGTTAAGGTACTGGGGCTTTGCTTACCCTTGAAAGAAGTTACTGAAACTTAAAAATAAGTGGAGTTAGCTTTACTTAGAATTGCAGCTGCTTTTTGCTTTGTATTGTATGTAACTTTTTTTTTTTCTGAATATTTCCCAGAAAAAGCTGCATCAGTGAGCTTCCTTATGTGGGTCTGTATCCCTACCAAAATGTACAAGTGAGCAAAGCTAAGTGAGCACGGTTGGTCCCATGTGCTTTGCTCACTGGTGCTCATGCTGGTCTGCGTGATGAGCACTGAGAAAGTGAGGATGAGGATGGCTGCACTGTTTTCAAATACCACTGTGGGAAAAGGGCTCCTAGGGTTTGTCCTTTTGAGGATGAGCAAAGCAAATTTTGAAAATACAGAAAAGGGCTGTAGAGGAAGGACGTGAAAGGACATAGAGGAAGAAATGCTTTAAAGGGTGGGGAGGGTGTTTTAAATGCTTTAGAGTTCACAGAAAGGCTTGTGTGAAATGCTTTTGAGAAGTAACTCTGGTGTGAGTGGATGGATTAATGGTAGGGTGGTGTAGTGGGTACTCAGAAAATTTTGTCTCGGACTAATGGAGCACCACTGAGATAATAAATTAGTTGTCTTACTGCAGCACATGTAACTCTGCGGTTTGATCATCGCTGCACAGGGAGGGTCTCAAGTGTTCAGTTGTGCTCTCCAGCTGGGGCATCAGTTTGAAAGCAACGAGAAGCTGCAGTGGTGCCTCATATCCAGTGGGTGCAGTGTTAAGGTCCTCTCACTTTTCCAGGTCACTCCCACAGAAAGGAAATTGTTGTATATATGTAACTCTGAGGATTTTTGTGCCACTCAGCACAATCTAAAATTAAAAGAGTAACTAGGAAAGCTAGGAAGATTTTGCCTGCTTAGGCTCATCTCTTTGTAGCAGCCTCCTCTGTAGAGTCTTGCACGTGGAAGAGAATCCAGACAGTGACAGGTAAGAATGAAAGCCTTGCAAAGAAGCAATCTGTTTTGTTTTTTTAAAACTCTAAGCATTAAAGTGACAAGCATTTTAGAAAAGATGAAAGAATCCTCTTTGGCTCAATCTATTCTTTCACGTTCTGTGAATTTCATGATTCCCAGAAAAAGCCAGATCCTGAATATTCAGAC
>VWZY01013299.1:106092-130372 GCA_013399075.1 Chloroceryle aenea
GGGGGGGAAGGAATTCACTGTGAAAATTCATGAGCTGTTAGATTGACATTTTCCTGCAGAGATGAAGTGTTTTCTTATTTTTGTCTTTGCTCAGATGTGGCCCATTTAGTAAATGATATGACAGGGACCTGCCAGAGGTGAGGGGCAGAGGGGCCAGGAGCTGGCTATGCTGAGATCAGCTTGGTGAAGCTCGAGAGACTGAGGTGGCTTTGAAGGTGTTCATCTAAGTGTGCAGAGAAAAATAATTGGGGAACCCTGATAAANGAAAAAGCTGCATCAGTGAGCTTCCTTATGTGGGTCTGTATCCCTACCAAAATGTACAAGTGAGCAAAGCTAAGTGAGCACGGTTGGTCCCATGTGCTTTGCTCACTGGTGCTCATGCTGGTCTGCGTGATGAGCACTGAGAAAGTGAGGATGAGGATGGCTGCACTGTTTTCAAATACCACTGTGGGAAAAGGGCTCCTAGGGTTTGTCCTTTTGAGGATGAGCAAAGCAAATTTTGAAAATACAGAAAAGGGCTGTAGAGGAAGGACGTGAAAGGACATAGAGGAAGAAATGCTTTAAAGGGTGGGGAGGGTGTTTTAAATGCTTTAGAGTTCACAGAAAGGCTTGTGTGAAATGCTTTTGAGAAGTAACTCTGGTGTGAGTGGATGGATTAATGGTAGGGTGGTGTAGTGGGTACTCAGAAAATTTTGTCTCGGACTAATGGAGCACCACTGAGATAATAAATTAGTTGTCTTACTGCAGCACATGTAACTCTGCGGTTTGATCATCGCTGCACAGGGAGGGTCTCAAGTGTTCAGTTGTGCTCTCCAGCTGGGGCATCAGTTTGAAAGCAACGAGAAGCTGCAGTGGTGCCTCATATCCAGTGGGTGCAGTGTTAAGGTCCTCTCACTTTTCCAGGTCACTCCCACAGAAAGGAAATTGTTGTATATATGTAACTCTGAGGATTTTTGTGCCACTCAGCACAATCTAAAATTAAAAGAGTAACTAGGAAAGCTAGGAAGATTTTGCCTGCTTAGGCTCATCTCTTTGTAGCAGCCTCCTCTGTAGAGTCTTGCACGTGGAAGAGAATCCAGACAGTGACAGGTAAGAATGAAAGCCTTGCAAAGAAGCAATCTGTTTTGTTTTTTTAAAACTCTAAGCATTAAAGTGACAAGCATTTTAGAAAAGATGAAAGAATCCTCTTTGGCTCAATCTATTCTTTCACGTTCTGTGAATTTCATGATTCCCAGAAAAAGCCAGATCCTGAATATTCAGACATCACAGCGCATCATAAGATTTCCCCCTCATTTCCATGCATGCCTGTTCTGTACCCTCTTTCCTGTCAGTCTGATTTGTAATGTTCAAAAACATTCACTGCATATTTCCTTCTTCCCCACAGCAACAGCCCGAATCGGAGACTGTTCATCTGTTCATCCCAGCCTTGGCAGTTGGAGCCATTATTGGCAAGCAGGGACAGCACATCAAACAACTTTCTCGTTTTGCAGGCGCATCTATTAAGGTATTATTACACTGACTAACTTTGTCTACTTTGCATGACACTTTTAGCAAGTTTGCACAAGCGGTGTTTTTGTGAATGTCCTCCCCCAATCCATGCTTAGAATGTGGTGTGATAAATGGTACACTTGTTTATAAATCATCTTTTAATCTTCCTCAAGACAAGATAATTAGAAGCATGTTTTCAAACATCTCCTGAGGTGTGAAATATAAGCTGCAAAGAAAACTACTTTGGTGGTCTCAATTTCTTAGAAACAGACTTAAGTTTGAATGATTCAGCGCTTAAAGGCTTTCTTCTTGCGTTCGGTAAAGTAAAAATTGAGGAGATAAATTCCCCTTCTAAAAACAGCATCTCAGGTGAAGTCTCCTACTACTGTGGCCACCCTTGCTCTGTTCCAGATGGATTGGTGTGGGCTGCCAAGCTGAGATGGCTCCACACTGAAGTGTTCATGATTTAAAATCCCTCATGTACTCTAGCTCTGGGGGTTGGTTGGTTCTTTCAGTATGCTTACCTCAGCACCCTGCTTTAACATCCAGCTTGTTTGTGCATTGACCACCTCAATATATCTTAAGAACAAGGTGGTTTGCAGAGGCTGACCTAATATAAGCTTAAGTTGGAATTTTAGTCCATTTGGTGTAATTCTGTACTGTATTATAGAGGTTAGCACCTGTTGTAGGAAGGTCTTGGGTTTCTGCTATTAATGCTTTTGTAACCACAGGTATATTCTCTAGATGCTTCAGCTTTTTTCTTGTAAATAGCCAGTTCTGCTATTCTATGCTGGTTTGGCCTAAATTATAAAAGAAAAATGTTTTAAANTGGTTTACCAAATGCTGATCTGTTAACTGGCCAGTCAACTACCTGCCACGCTGCCCAATTCCATCCTTTATTGAGCAGTACTTCAAATAATTGCTATACTTTCCAGATGGTTTACATTAGTAGAGTACTAATAATCCTGTTTCTAGGGGGGAAAAAAAAAATAGAAGAAAATGAGGCATCTTGATATTTCTTTATCAAATCAGTCTTGCATAGAGATGTGATGTGTCATGTATTTCCCCTGTCTCTCCATTCCCATAGTTTGTATCTAAAGATGGTGTATGGGAAGGTACTGCTCGGTGGAGAGAGAAAAATATGAAATAACCTGGACCTTGAAGAACCCGTCCTAACTAGTTCAAGTTGGTCGCTGGAAGACAGTTTAGTGGAAAGGGAGTTTCCCATATTTCTCATGCATCTGGCTAACAGTGGCCCCAGGCATCCTCTACGGGCTGGCACTCCTCTAACCAACACATTCAACATATCTGTATTAACTGAGGTTCAGTTAAAAGTTTGCTAAAGATCTAGCCTTTTGTTCCTTCAGGATGAATAAAGTAAAGAAGACTTTTGTGTAAATATGACTAAATCCTAACAAAACTGTACAGATACAGGGTATGCTTGCTAAACTGGGAAGTTGCACATATGCTTTTCAGTTAAATTAAAATGTAACTCCCCCTGTAATCTAACAAAACAATATGGAGCAGCACACTTGCTTCTGTGTGTGTTAAACATGACAGTGGTAATTTATTCAAAACTTCTGAACTTCCCTTGTGTTGTCCACCTGCCCTTTATCATAACTTTTGAGCAAATTAAATTGTGAACCATTGAGGAATCTGTGCTTTTAGCTAGGAGTTGGAGAGAGTGTTGCCCAAGTGACTTTTACCTTGCCAAACTGTAGGAATCATACTTTGTGGAGGAAGTAAGTCTTTGTGCGTGACACTGAACTTGTTTAGCATTGTGCTGTAGACTTAGAGATGAAAACATTTTACATCCCCATGCGTTGTCTTTGTGCTCATGATGAGCTTTATAGATCTGAAGGAACTCATTCGCCATGAAGTACAACTAAATAAACTGCAGATGCACAGAGATTCTGCATAACACCCACAATGTCTAGCCTGTCACTTCAGAGGTGCAGGTGACCGTTCAGTCAGCTCAGGATGTGTCCCTGTGCTTCGGGTCATTGCTTGGTAAAGCAGAGTCAGTGTGGGGCTCCAGCAGACTGAATTTCTCAGCATAGGAGCCAGGCAGGGATTTATGGGCTTTCTGCTGCCCACCCTGTAGCACAGAGCTGGGACATATTGGGAACCATTGGCATCTCCTTGGTTATAAATTACTCCAGAATAGCCCTTCTGTCTCTGATTACAGATTTGGGGTGTATGCAGTTGTCAGCTTGTTAAGTGGCATATGGAAGACTGGTTGCTTTTGGGTTAGGAATGTAAAACTATTTCTATCAGAGGTTAAAAACTGACCACTGAAATGCTCCTTGTATGTATATAACCTCCTCTTTCAAGAGGAGCCAGACTAAATTAACACTGAAGCCTCTTAGGTTGTTCCTTCAGACATTGAAATGTTAGTTGGTGCATGTTTCTTTCTCAGCCATTTTACTCCAGCTGCTGAGAACAGGACACACTCTTAAGATAAAAGCAAAGCAAGAAATGCCCCAGAACATTTAAACATGCATGAGATATTATGAAGGCTTGATGGGAAATATGTTTCCAAAAATTTGAATAAAGGTGCTGGTGTTCACTAAGAAAATATGATATGAATGAAAGTCCAACTACAATGTCAGTTGTAAAAGAATGGCAATTAATAGGCTGAGCTCCATTCAGTCAGCTGCCTCCAAAAGTGCCTTGAAATTTTGCCCCTCTAAAATACTTGTGTTCCAAAGAATGAATAGGTTTAGTCTGTGCTTGCCCTTACAACGTCATGTTACATAAAGGCACTGCTGTAAAATGAATGTGGATTTTTAGGTATAGCCAACTGGAATGCAGAAATCATATGGAAAATAAATCTGCAAACCAGATAACTAGTATGTAATGCCTCTTCCATCTTAGGGTATAATATGAATAATTACATAAACTTTCGTTAGCAAAATTCTTTAGTGAAAATGCCGCATGGTGACTGGTAATTTGTCTGAAATAAACTACAGATGTTAAATATGAATAACATCCCTATGCCAACAGCTGAGACGCAATCCTGTAGTGTTTAATATATCGCCCATTCAACAGTGGCTATGTAATACTAGATGCAACAATGGAAATGTCAGTTGTGATAAACAAAAGATTCATCCAGAATGTCAGAGGCTAGTCTGAATTATTTAATGCCACTGGAGTCTGAGAACAACACCCACAGAAATCTTACTTTTGTGGTGACATGAACTGCTAAAGACCCTAAAGGCATCTCTGTCTCAGCTCTGGTGAAGCTTAATTTTTATTTGGGTCACACAAATAAATGTTTGTAGATAAAAACCCCTTGGAAACTGTGAACTCATTGTCCAGTGTAGAGGAATGGTTTGGATCTTATTAATTACAACAGTGAAGTGTTGTTCTGTTCTCAGGGGGATGGATACAAACTTTTGCTAATGAGCAAAACTTGTTAGAAAGACTATTTAAGTTAGTGGGTAGGGATAAGAATCTCTTTTCTATTAACCATACTTGTCTTTTTCGAGGCTACATGTCTTATATCGCTCATAGCCACATGAAAATGCCTCGTGGGATTTTGCCATATGTGGATGAGTAGCTGTGCCTTTAATTTTCAGCAGTAAATTTGCTTTTGGTTTAGCCAATTTCTCCGTATTTCATTATAGCTAATTGATGCACTTTAAAGAGAGCAAACCCATCATGACTGAAGTGTAATGCTGATGCTGCAACAAATAATTTTTCACACTTGAAGAGAATGTGGGACAGAAATGGGGAGGAGGTGGCTTTAAACTAGTCCTTCAAAAGATGACTACCAAATGCTATGTTTATCCATTCCAGATTGCCCCTGCCGAAGGACCAGATGCCAAGCTGAGAATGGTTATCATCACTGGACCTCCAGAAGCTCAGTTCAAGGTACAACATATAAAAACTTGTCAGTCTGTAGTAGTAGCCTTTGTACTGTAAGCGACAACACTGAAAACAAAACTCTTGGTTCCAAGCACAATTTTATTCAGAATTTTAGTAAACACTTTATTTTTGATTTCCTTTTGCCAAGAGGTATCTCATATGACTGAGTAATATGGTACTGTCAGAGGATACATTCTGGTCACTTCAAGACTGGTGTGAGTTTCATGTAAGTTGGAATCAAGTCTAGCATGAAAATGAGGCCCTATTACATTACTAATTTTCTCTTATCTATGAGCACAATAGTCCAGTCTTTCTTGTCCATCTTAATATGTGAACAGCTTAGTGTGTTTAGTTGAAATAACAAAGCTGACAAGATGAGTGACTTGAGTCTTCCCAGGTTATTCTTGCATGCCAAAAGGAAAATGCTTTTTGGGTAGTTCTACAGATAAATGTAAGATTTCTAAATGTATTTCCACTACAACTACAAGGAATGATACTCAGCCTGATTATCCCATTTGTATTGAAATTGAGTTCTGGAGTGGCCTTCTGCCTGAAGTGCCAAGGGATAAATCTAGTTACCCCAATAGGAGCTGACCATGTTAGGAGTGATGCAGAGAGCTCAGTGCAGCAGCATGGCATCAGCACACATGAGGCCCAAAGCAAGCAGAAAATCACTCAAGAGTTCAACATCCTGGCATCATTCTTTTGCCTGTTCTCCTTTCAGTCTTTGCATTTTTGCTTCAGGGCATCTTGCAAGGAGGTGGTGCACAGACTTTAGGCGTATCTATAATCAGTTTCATTAATGTCTTTAGGAGTTTTGGAGAAGTATCAGGGCAGCTACTTTGCAGTGGTAACAGTGAACTGGATGATTGCTCAGTTACCATACGCATTTGAGAAGCTATTGAAGAAGGCAAAGCATAATTTAGAAGTTCTGCAGCCTTGAGGTTTTCTGGGGGAGGGTGGGGCTTGGCCACACGGTGTGTTCCACATATGGGGTGCTCTTGTGATATGGGATCAGCACACGGTCGGATTCTGGCCATCTTTTCTTTCTATCAGGTATCAGTGAACTTGCCTTCGAACAGTAGCAGGCTGAAATAGACTTGAGCATCCATTCCTTGCCCTAACTTTTCATGTGGGCAAAGGCTACAGGCCTTTACAGCTTTGGTTTTATAGCTTACTCAGATTTGAAATTGCACCGAGTTCTTTTGCCAGCTCTTTTCCCCAACTTGGAATGTGCAAAGAGTAAAGTCTCTCTTTTCTGCACCCCGTATGTTGGTTAAAACCACAACAATCAGTCACATCTCTATACTTGGGCTTCTTCTTGCCCAAGCAGAATCAATCTACTATACTAGCAATGGGAGATCAATGTATTAGCACAGCCAGTTCTCCCACATATGCTGGTCTTGTGAAGGAGAGGCATTATCCCTTGGGGCTTCCTTTGGCTGCATTCCTCTTAGTCTTTTACTACTCTTTGAGTAATGACCTCTTGACTTAGATGGGTAGAGACAGAGGTCAGTCCTTTGTTTTATCACCACTGTTAACCTGAAGCACGCCTTACAGTCAGGGCCAAGCTTCATTATATCTGTCCTTAAGCTCTGTTTAAGAAGGATCTTCTCTATCTTTGAGCATAGGCTATTGCTTGTTAAGGTACCAAGAGTATAATCTGGGTGCACAACAACTTGAAGAGGGAATAGCTGCTGCCCAGATGAGTAACCAGCTTTCGGAGAGGCGGTGTCATCTCAGAGCCTGTGAGTTTGGCATCCTTTCCCTACTACATTGTGTTCTGCTGTCTGTGATTCATGTCTGTGGTAGCTGCGTGGCTGCACCCCTTTCTTCCTCAGCTCCAGTAGCCTGAGGATGTTGCAGTATGCAGGGCTATTTATTAGCAAGGCAAGAAGATGCAAATATGCCACTGTTTACAGCCTCTGCTGCAGTGCTCCCTAGAGTTTAGGCATACCCGTGGCACCAGTATTCAGAGCTGGTCATGTTGCCTTGGATCTGGGAAACATGCAAGCCAAGTGAAGAATATGGTGCAGATACATATTTAAGGCACTGTTTTACTGTGAAGGAGATGTAGCCCAGTTAGGTTGTTTACCTTAGGTTGTTACTTTTAAAGATTTTTTCAAGAGCTGAATGATTTGGGATGTTGGAAATATATCTACTATCCTTTAAAAAGTCAACATCCCACCTTGTTTTATAAGTCAGCAGTAATGCAAACTTCTTTCCTACAGTACCTCTCCCACTGAGCCCTGCAGCCTCTGCAGGTTCTTAAGGTGCTGTGCATGTGGCAAACATGCCTATTGAAATAAAATGGACTATACCAGCTACTGTCTGTCTCTGGCAAATTTGGAAATAGTTTCAAGTCTCCAGCTCAAGGTGACGGCTGGGAGTAATCTTTTATCTGTTTTTGGCAAATCCTCTTGTTTTCCTGGAGTAGGAATTTCTGATTCCAGGGCTGTTGATGGTGCCAGAACGTGGTAGTTGTATCGAGGTTTTGTATGTGTAGTCTTTTCTTTTACTGGAAAGATGATAGGTTTTGTCCTCTGACAGGGCTCCATGACCTGCAGTATCACACTAGGTCAAAGCCACAAGCTACATATTTTTCCATACTCCTCAGGGCGAGTCCAACTTACCCAAAATACCAAGTAGTTTAAGCTCCAAGATCACAAAATCTTTCATCTTACGCATTCTAGAGTAGCCTGAACCTGAGTAGCCCTTTAGGACATGAGCTAGAAATAAGATAAGCTGTCCCCTATTTAAAATAATTGTGCAATCTTTTTGGACTTTTTTTTATTATATTACAGTGGTGGTTTGTAAAATGCTTGGATGTAGCACGTACCCAGTGACAGGGCTGGTGAGCGTGATTTAAAGGTGATAAAGAATCTGAACTGGAAAGGCTTTGTGGTGCTAGGTTTATGGTCTTTACAAAGCATGTCTATTCAGTTATCTCAATACAAATGTTGTTGTGATGCTTCTAGGAGATGTGGAGCACTAGATCTGGTTACTGTTTCTAAAGAATTCACTGATGAATGGCAGGGAATAGGGAAATAAATGTATTTAAAAATCAGCAAGATGCACAATGTCTCACTGGACATTCTTCTTGCTACCTGGCACATGTACGTTCCCCTGAAGAGGGAACTGTGTGCTGGTCAGAGTAATACTGTTCCCATGGTGCTCTTTAGATCTAGGCAGTTTGATTTTTCCCTTTAGGAAATGGATCAAGCTCAGATTATTTATTTGAAACAATATGTTGTAATGGATTATAAAAGTAAGCTGTTTGCTCTACTTGGAGTCTTTATCCCATGACTTGGCAGGGGGTGTGGCTTTTTTTTTAATTTAGCATCCTTGAAAGAATGGATTTCTGAGCCAGTTAGTTGCATTCTGTGCTTCTGACTGTAATAAAAAAATGGTTCATCCAGACAGTTCTTCCCTCCACCACTCTTTACCTCTACAGAGATGCAATAGTTTCTTTTAAATCAATATTTCTACCAAAAAGCATAATAATTATTGCTGTTAAATTGCTTCATGATACCCTGCTTTGTCTTGCAGTCTTTAAAGTTAGACAGCAGTGCTTCCTAGTTTGATACAAAGACCTTTAGAAAAATATGGACTATGTTTATTAGGGAAAATGCTGTGTCAGGGTTGCATACTGAGAATTCTCCTTTCTGTGGAATTTCTTGAACTAGACTTCTTACTAAGTGCATTCTCTAACCGAAAGCATTTTTGCAGGCTCAAGGGAGAATTTATGGAAAACTTAAAGAAGAAAATTTCTTTGGACCTAAAGAAGAAGTGAAACTTGAGGCTCATATAAAAGTGCCATCCTATGCTGCTGGTAGAGTTATTGGTAAAGGAGGCAAAACAGTAAGTAGCTGAAATAAAACTTTTAGTGTAGTTCAGATATGTTTCTTATTTTGGTGTGTGTGTATATATGTGTGTAAGGCTTAAACATTTAGCTAACTAATAGCTAATCCTTTGAAGTTACAATAAAGCAGATGCTCATTTCTTAGCTATACTTGGTAAGGTTTTCTATTTTTTTTTCTAGTGTGGAATCAAGAGAAGCCAATCTTCTAATGATTTCTTCTAAGGAAAAAAATTAAGTCTAACAAAAATTGATAGTCCCAGCCAGATCTGCAGGGTTTTTATTAATAGAGATGTAGGGGGGTTTTCCATTTAGAATGAATACATCCCACTGAGGACCTGCTTCTGTAAACCGTAAGCTGTTATGCCAGATCTTTTCAAAAAGATTTCATGAATCTCATTTAATTAAAATCAAATCAAATGTATCTAAAGGTGGCATTTCTGGCCAAAAGTGAGTTAAAGCACAATTTCCAAATAAGTGGTAGGAAATGAAGCCATGTTCAGACCTCAGTAATGGAAAAATAAAAGTTTGGTTTTTTTTGCTTCACTTTAATTGATGGCATTTTTTAGGCTCAGTTTGCATAAAATAACATCACTGAGGTTTTTGAGTCCTGAAAAGGTGCTGGTACTGAAGTATTTTCATATGGTTGTAAGTTAGGAGATAGATATTATTTGGAAAAAAAAAAGTTCAGTCTTGGGTCTCCATCCTTGAGTGCAGTGGGGTTTTGAAGTTTCATTGGGAGGCAACATGGCCTCTTTCATTACTTGCAGTGGTAAGAAGTCAAACATCTCTGAAAAGTTGTTCATCTAAAAATTTTTGATTAAATAATGCTACGCATTTCTAAAATCAAATGAGCATAAATGGGACAGACTCTAACTTTGCCTCTACTTAACATGGCAGAAGCTGATAGACTACTGAAAATAAATTGGACACTTCTTGGTCTGTTTGGAGTTCTCCACCTTGTGGAGGTTTCTCAAAGAAAAATGTAGAAATACATTAAACTTTTTTTTTGCTTCCCTACATTATTTGTTGTACAGAGTTTTGTGACTGTAAACTTGAAAACTCACTGGGAAACATTATCTGCTTTTTAAAGCAATGTATGTAACACCTCTGTAGTTTATTTACTCTTTAAAACACTTCTACAAACCTAGAGAAATTAGTGCCCATTTATGTTAGACACACAAGAGGCTTATCTTGCAGATTGCACGCTGCTGCACAAAGATGCTTTCTGTTAGTGGATTTCTTTTCCAAACGTAACTTAGAGGATGATGTTTCTGTGGTCAGCAGTATCTTTGAGGCTTGGTGGTTGTGGGATATTTGTTTAAGATGCTCTGACTACTTCTATCTGTTCATAGGTAAATGAGCTTCAAAACTTGACAAGTGCGGAAGTTGTAGTCCCTCGTGACCAGACACCTGACGAAAATGATCAGGTGGTTGTGAAAATAACTGGTCACTTCTATGCATGCCAGGTAGGAGGACTGGAATGAATTTCTGTATTACCTTCATGTTTCCACGGTCTTTCTTTTATATCCATGTGCAGAGCCAAGGGATGGAAGACTTTTCCTCAGGATACAGAAAGCACTGCTTGCCAGGCTCCTCTGGTTGTCTTGCTGCCATAAACTCTCCTCATGCCTGTGAGAGACATTTATAACAATCTTGCACTGTTACATATGTAAAACAATCTCCTTAAATTCTCCTATCAATATATATAGGTAGGCTCTGACACTGCTAAAACTTTCAAAGCAGAAGAAAACCCAAGTTGATTGCACTGAAATTCAGATGGGAGATAGAAGCCATAAGTAACTGGCAGGAACTGCACCTGTATATGTAAAGTGTATGTGTGTTTATATATATAAACCTATACCACCCAATCTATAGATTTAATATAATAAAGAAAAGGATCACAAGATGCTTTCCCTCACAGAACTCTTAATTCAGACCAGTTCCTTTTGATAGTTTGCTACAGGAGCCTTTAGTTCAAAGAGACAATGGAAGTGCTGGTCAGGCCTTTAAGTCTGTCCTTTTGGATTCACAGGTGTAGGAAAAAAAGTCAACTCTATTAAAACAGTGACTCTTATAAAACATTTGTATCCCCAGAGGAGTAAAATTAAAGTAGCCTGTAGCTTCAATAATCTTAATGTTGGTCGCCATCTTCCTACGTTTACACTTTCTATATTACTATGTGAAAACTGACCACACAAGTAGTTGTGGTAGCTCAAAAAAGAAGAAAAATTAATTAAGCTGTGGAGCATGACTAACCCAAGTTTATTTTAACTGAGTAATCTTGTCAGTACTAGGAATTTAGTTATTCCAGATTTTCTTAATCCCAGTAGCACCTACAGTTGGTTGTAAATGGCAGTTGGTGCAGCGTGGCATCATGATGTTTATTCTTCCTGTCCTTCCAGCTTGCTCAGAGAAAAATTCAGGAAATACTGGCTCAGGTAAGAAGGCAGCAGCAGCAGCAGAAAACATTGCAAAGCGGACAGCCTCAGCCAAGACGAAAATAAAGGTTTAGGAAATGGCCCACCAGAGACAGATGCCAGACCAAAGACAGACTGTGCGACAGAGACGGGTGGTGAGCACCTGTTGAAGTTATATGCAGAAGATCCACCAAGCCAATCACCTGTTCGAGGACCAGGCAACCGTTGAACGCTGTCTCTGAGAATGTATTCTTTAGGCTCTCTCAAACTTTTGAAACCCAGCTTTAAAATAAGGACCCCTTCACTTCCCTTTTGTTCTATTCTCACAATTTAACATAAACTCATTAGTCTTTTTTATTGTTCTTATTATTCCCCAACAATTTTAGAACTTGGTTTAATGAAGCTTTCTCTTCTGAGTTCACTGGTTAAAAAAAAAAAAAGAAAAAAAAAAAAAAAAACCAACAGCAGAAAAAACAACAAAAAAAAAGCATTGCTCTTATAGGTCCAGTTGTAAAAGAAACACATTTGGAGGGTGGGATTGTGGGTGGGCTAGGGTTAGAGCAAGGGTATCGACAAGACTTTAAGTGTTAGTCCCAATGTTGAAACAAGTGGCATTTTTTAAAAAGAATTTGGTTGCATTTTTACATAACACTGCCATGAATAACCTAAGGGAAGTGTTGAATGGTGTTGGCCAGGGCATAAAAAGATAAATATGCATTTTACTAAACTACCTCAGGCATTTAGTACCTCAATGAGAAATTGTTCCTTTTTTGCTTTTTTTTTTTTGGTATTTTGTATACTTTATAAAGCTAATAGTTCTTGAGCATTTTATTTTTTTAAAAAAAAACTAAAATTTGATCAGCCACCAGCCAGGAGTACTACAGACTTATGGGGGGGGAGGGAAATATAGTAGAGCACTTCTAGCTGCTGGCTGATGGGAGTAAGGTGGGCAAAAAAAACATAGCCTCAGATTTTCTGAGAGCTTCAACACCATCATTTGTTTAAAAAAAAAAAAAATTCAGTGAATGTTCAAAAGATAGTGAATGATGCCAACATTCTGATAGCAGCAATGCCGTTAAGTTTTCTTTTAAGATGGGATGAAAAAGTTTGTGATGGTACTTTTTTGGGAACAGGACAAGGAAGTGATGGCAAGAGGCTGGGGTTGGGGGAAAAATTTAGAAGGCTGCAAGAGGCTGAATTTTTTTTTTTGTGCTACTTGATTGAATGCATGAACCCTTTGTGCCTTTGACCATCACTACCTAATAATGCTACATTTAACCATTTGCAGCCCATTTGGACTTTGCCATTTTGTTCAAAGAGCAAGCTTCATCTTCAGTTTGATAGAACACTTGATCTGCTCGAGTGTATTTGAGGCCACGAGGGTCTCCGCTGCCTGCAGATCACATCATACTGCTTTCAGTTACCACGATGGGGGAAGGTCAAACAGTGTTTGATCACAATGAAAGATAATGAAAGGCTAAGTTTACATATCCAGCCGCTGTTATGGGCCACACTAAGCCACTTTGAAGGTTTTAAAAACTATTACAAGAAAAAAAAAAAGAAACAATGAACAACAACCTCTCTAGCCTGGCTTATAATAGATGCAGCAGGATTTATGCACGTTCTGCAACCAACCATTAGATAAGAAAAAAAAAAAATGTCAAAAGGCAGGGATAATAGGAAAGTTACCAAATTTTTTAATTTCCGAATGTAATTTGAATGATGATTGTGGTAATAGTGACACATTCAAGTTTCTACAATAAACTTCAGTCTACCTCAGTTTAAGAAAAAAAAAATTGTGGCAACACATGGTGCATAAAGACTGCTGTGTGTGTGTGTGCGCGTGCGCGCCTGTATGTGTGTGGTCGACAGAGCCATGCTATTACCTCTGAACCTTTTTTTGTGATGTTTTTTGTGCATGAGATGATCAGAATCACCATGCTGCACTGATTTGAGGGGCACAACGAGCAAAAACATTTGTTTCATCATTTTGTTATCTACCTCTTAGGTTCATGTTGAAATAGAGGCATTACTGCATAGACTAGATAATTTTCCCAAAGATCATTGTTGTACAGATTAGATAATTTTGAAAATGGTCTGAAGTGTTTTTCCTGCATCTCTTCTTTACTAATTGGTTTAAAAACCACAAACTTATGTTGTAGTTTTAGCAAAGAAAAATGAGTTTCTTTTCCTTTTTTGACAGTGACCTTCATCTAGCCTTTAGGATAACTTTTTTTTTCTTACAAGAAATTTAAAATTACTGAAGTATGAGAAGTCATAGCATTTTAATTTTTGTTGAGGCTTCAGTCAGACATTCCTTTCTTAACATTTGAGAAGGATTTGACTTCATTGTTTTCCATAAAAATTACTTTTCAAATAGGCGCTGCATTTACATCTGCTGATTTAAATACTGTCATCTCTTAAATTTCTAGACTTAGTATGGTAAATCATGTTTTTCTTTTCATTTGAGACTTGGTAATTTGGAGTATTCGGGAATAGCTAGAAAGTAAATACTGTAAATGATTTCAATATCCACAAAGTATGGATCATTTTTCATCTGTAATGTGCCCCCCAATGCAGCTCCACTTGCCAGATGCCTCTGAATGGAATAAAGAGTTTAACTCCTATCATCAGATAAAGTTGTGTGGTGTTTCTTTAAATTGAGGCATAGGGACAGACTTTTCTCAGTTTGTGGTACTTTGGTCAAGTTGGTTTTCTATCCCTAACAACAACTGGATAAGGATGAACAGTCACAGGTGCTACTATGGCATTCAGCAGCCAGGTTACAGTGTTTGCACATCCAATACAATCAGTGACTTCTGTGGCTTGTAGTTATTCATCTTCTCATGTAACTGTCTGTAGTACAATGTGGTGTTCACTGTTTCAGTCTTAGATCACTTAGTCTGACTTGCTGTGGAAGGGATGTGTACTCAGCAGTCCTGACCCAGGGCAAACAAGAATCTTTAACGTTAAAGTTTGAAGCGAAACCTGAATTACAGTTAATTTTTTTTTTGACTGCTTTGTACCCAGTCTCTGCTTTGGTGCTGTCAGCATGATGCTGCTGTGTAATGAACACAGCCTTAGAAGCTTGGATAGGCAGAACCAGTCACACTAGCAAGCAAATGTGACTGCAACTTGTATTGTACTCCTACATCCGCCCCCACAACACACACCAGTTGCCAGTAATCTCCACTTAGATCCTTGGTAACATTATGTGGAATAAAAATAAGAACAGTGTTGAACTGAATGCTTTAGAGTGAGAGGAAGAGGTTGGGGAATGAAGGAGTGTCATGAATAATTCTCTTTTAAGAGTGGAAAACCAAACTCGTTTTTCAAACTCTTATACCCTCCTGCTTGTCTTCCCAGCTTATTTACTGAGACCAACCAGCAGAAAGAGGGAACTGAAGAAAAGATGTCTGTAGAAGACACTGCACAGGGTGTTGCATTTCACAAGCAACTCTAAGCTCATTTTTTCCATGCTGGTATTGAGCTGTCTTCTCAGAACCAACATCCTTGCCATTTGAGCAGCATAAAGTTAAGCCTTCCTCTGTATCGCTGGTGCATTTGTGACAGCTAAACCCCTGAGTGTTTCAAGCATTTGCTTAATCATGATGCTTTTATTTGCTTCTAACCTTCCAAAGCTTTTATTCCTAAGCTGCAATTTCAAAGGCATGCGCTCTTTGTATTAGTTTGTTACATGAAGGCATGTATGCTGTGCAGGACAGCATGGTCCCTACATGGTACTAGGGGACAGAATTTTTAAAGGAAGGTGAAAAAACCTGGAGTAGGCACTTAAGTTGTGCTGTAACAGATGTTAGCTCAAGTGATGGCTGCAGGTGCTGCATGACAACAGTTACTCAAATGCAATGCAGGAGCTTAGTGAAATGATGACAGAAGTTCCACCTTGGTAATTGTTTTTGTTTAACCCATCTTCAAGGCATCCCACAGAGAGCCAAGCCTGCATTAATCTCTGTACAGGAAGATTGAATGATGCATCTATAAAATCACTAAACAAGCTGCTCAGTATTTTTATTTTCCATAGAAATCCCCTGATCTGTAGAACTGAAACCATTCTCAACTGTTTTCCTTCCACTGAGGGGTTTAATGCTGCACGGTGCTGATGGTCTGGACCTGTCTTTGTGAATTTCTGGCTCCTGGCTTTTAAGAGGCTCAGGTCAAAGTCTCAGGAGGTCAGGCAGGTAACCTGGCAGGGGCTCAGCACAGATTGTGGCTGCTACTGTTAAGAGGATGAGGGAAGTTCTTTTCCCAAGCTGGCAGTTCTGATTAATAGCAACCACGAGATGTTGCATGGAACTCCTTTTCACAACATGCTTTGGCAGTAAATTCAGTTGTACTTTTTAGTTTATTTTTACTGGATTTTTTTTTTGTCTCAGTTAATTTGTTGTTTGGGGTTGGTTTGTTTTTGTCTTACAGGACCCATTTCAGCTGTTAGTCTGTTCATGTGGAAGCTGATACTTACCTCTTGGTGCTTTCCAGGCACTCCTTTTCTTACTGTGCTCTTTGAGACAGGACCCTGGATGCTGTTCTAGTTGCTAGATGGGGGTTCACATAATGGCATGTTTGCTGAGCCTGCCTCTATTCCTCTATTATTACTTAAGCAACAGCAGTAAAAGGCAAATGCATTCAGGGAATGATCCAGAGCTACGCCTTCCTCCTAGGAGGAAATGCCTGCTATAGAACCCATGACTGTAAGACAACCAAGGTTCCCCTTACCTCCTGTGGTTTACTTATTGACAGGTATCGTGAAGCATTTTGAAAATCTTCCTTTGCAGTCAGAATTGCCACCACTACCTTTACTTTGGGTAAAGCTCTCTCATCTGCATGGTTCTGCTAATTAAGCAAGGAGCATTTATTATGGATAGTTAAACTATCTGCTGCCACGTATCAAAGAGCAGGTGAATTTGGTGGCAGGTATTCCTGAAAGAAGAGAGGCTAGACACAGCAGGAAAATATCCAGTCTGAAATGATGGGGCTTTTTTTGTTTTGGGTTGTGTTGTAGTTTTGTTGTTGTCTACTGCTTGATGTTGTTTTTTTTAATACCCCCACGCCCCCATACACATTCTCCCTTACCACCCCATAGGGATTAAAACCAAGGCCACTTTTTTTAAGCATTACACATACAAGCAGCTGTGCAGGGAAGAGAGGCACAGAGCTTGAAGTTGTTTGTAGAGCTAGGGGGAAGAAAAGGTGATTACACTCAAGACTCTACTGTTCCTGTTTCCTGATGCATGGCAGAGCAAGCTTCTCCAGAAGGAAGAGATCCTAATCTAGTTATAAAAGTCCTGTCCTGTAGTGGAGAACAGCACCTTGGTTTACATATACAAGTTTCTGTTACCATCTTGAAGTTCTTCTAACTAGTTACTACACTATGCAGCAGTCAGACTAAGAATACACTGCACAGTGATTTCTGAAAGTGCTCCACAGGCCCTTAGCAGCAAGTGATGCTCCGTGACCACAGGCTTTATTTAGAACTACTTTTGCCCCCTCCAAAGGTGCTGAAGTTTTATACTGCCATAACATGCCTCTGTGTCCTTTTGCAGAAACTTGGTGAGATAAAAACTATGAGAGAAGGCCATCTGCACACTCAGAATTAGCTGAATGACATGGAACTGAAGCTTGACTGGTTTTTCTCCATTATGATAAACAGATTTGCCTTGGCTGAAAAAATGACACACTTCAGTTAACTCAAGACATTTATTTGTCACTGCTGCTCTGGGCTTTTATGTGCTCAGTAACCTCAATCTCTTCTCTCTTCCTTCAACTCAGAGCATGACTTACTTCATTGTGACCAGAAGCAAATGGCTAACTACAAGCCTCATCTAAACTGTTTTCATGTATTTTTCCCTTGCAGCACTCAAGGTTTTTGCACTGCCACCACAGGCACGTCTTTCAAAGCCACTAATAAAACAGTTACTGTAGATGCTGTGCATAAGTTTCAGGGTAAGTAGTTAAAGCAACCGTCTCTGTCCCTCTTCTCCCTGGAAACCATTGGGCAGAGACTCCCCCAGGAAAAACTGCCTCTATAATACAGATTCCTCCTCTGGCATTTTATGGTTGGACACAATCTTAAGGGTATTTTCCAACCTTAACAAGTCTGGTAGCTTGTTCAGAACTTTACCTAGGCTGAGACAATAAATCCTACAGGTGATCAGTACAAAACAGTGTGCCCTGGTAAGTCAGTAATCAAGACTGTCTATCTCAGCTCTTGGATAGCATGCTTATTTCTCTTTCCATTCAGCAGCTGCATTAAATTCTTGTCTCAAGATGATCACTGCTGTTCGATGTCAGTCCACCAAATATAAAGTCTTCTGGCAGTGTCTGTGAAGTCATCTGTGCTAACTGGTCATCGTAGGAACTGAGAGTCCAGAGCTTCTCCAATTCATAAGTCTCTCGTGTCTCTGGCAGCATGAAGTGCAATACTATGCTACCTGCACAAAACAGAAAGCCGCAATAAATGACCATGAACTCTAAGGCGCTACTACTCTTGCAGCTGCACAGTGTTCAAGTTCTGGCTACATCTCTAATAGGTCAGCTGACCGAGGTGTCTCTTGAAATTGCTAATTTCAGTTCCTGAGGAGTGTTTGGACCTGATCAGTCCTTCAAAAGCCACGCAAAACACTACAGACATAAGATGAGATAGATACACGGTAGTCTGACTTAATACTACTGCAAGACTCTAGACCAAACAAGTTATGACTTTCAGGGGATAGAAGAGAAATTTTACTTTCAAGAATCCCCTAGGGTCAGAGATGGACTTTCAGCTTTCCCATATTACCAACAATGTTCAGCTATAGCCAAGTAATTTTCCTCAGCTGTGGTGCTCACACTCCTCAGGCGGTTTTTATAATGAAAGAGGACCAAATTTTGACATAAGGTTTTTCTTAGAGGTTTTCATTAAGTCCAGAATGTCAATTCCAGTATACTTCTAAGGCACTTTTTTCTAGTTATGTCCTTAAATTTCAGTCAGTTTTCAGATATAACTATCAAAATCATCGACTGCAAAGTAACCAAGGCTTAGTATCACTGGTGGCAGTGCTGCTTGCCCATCCGTGTTCTCTTCAGCCACAAGACAAAGTTTGAGGCTGAGATTCTAGAGCTTAGCAGTGAAGAAGAAATGCTTTCTGAATGCAGTCTTTTAAGTCTGTGTAGAGAGTTTCACATTTGTAGAACAAAGAATTAAACTCAATTTAAGACTGAGGTTTAACCATGTCTCATGGTATGATGTGGGCAGTGGAAAAGGCTGTTCAGGCAACAGTCCACTACCTGGGCAGCATACAAAGAGCCTCCCTGTGCCCAAACATGGATTATATAAGCCTAAGTAAATTGACTGAAGTTGTTTTTCTACTACTGCTACCTTCAATTTATTAAGACTTCAATTAGCTACTGAAGAGCAGTGACTGCTTTCTCCTCAGTGCCTGTGATCTTTAGTGACAATTTATTTAGGATCTCAATGAATTCAAGCAACAACTGGAGTTCCAAAACAGCACAGCTGTGAACTCTCCACAGCAACCACAGTGAAGGACGAGATATTTCCTTCCAAGAGTTCACACACAACTTCCTATTTGTCAGATTCATGAGTATTTACCAAAATCAATGCACAGCCAGTCATCTGTCTCTTTTCCTTCAATCTGAACGTGAGGTTCGCCGCCTTCTTTGTGATACTTGTACTGAAAGAAGCAATGGCAGAAAATCAAATATTTTGCAATAATTTAAAAGCATTCAAACTTAACAGATAAGCTGGACTTTGAGTTGTCTAGAGTTCAGTTAAGTCTTAACTGGGTTACATTACTTTGCATTGGTTCTGGGATCTGCAAAAAACAAACCAAAACAATATACACTTGCAGCTCTGGAAAATATGTACAGATTTCTCCATAGGTATCAAATCTGGAATCCTAATACTCAGAGTTTGCCATGGATTTTATAGGTGTCTTGTTTTTCCTCAAGATGAGTATTAAATACACTTCAGCTTAGCCCTGAAGTAGTCTTTCAGTTACTGGTTCCTTATAGCTGCCTGTACCACTAAGGCTTAATTCCTTTCAGATACCTTTCACTCCTGTTTTACACTGGCTAGTTAATGATGCAGAAGCAGAGATGCCAAGCTTATTCTCTTCTCAAATGGATGGGCAGGGGGAGAAAACAAGTTTTAACCCATGATATGAAGAAGGCATTCTAACAACCTTCCTGTCTATTGAGTGCATGCTTGCAACACTCATTGCAAGATCCATCACCCAGGTGAGCCACTGTGAGAAAGGGAAGGGGGCAGCTGAAAGCACGACTGCAAATGCTCAGCTAGGGCAAGGCAGTTAGCTCCCTATGCAACACAGTGGCTTCCACAGGTGCCAGCTTGAGAGGCTGAGCTCTCCCCATCTAGTACATAAAAGCCTAAGCACCCACCAGACCTGAAGAAATTTGACAACTACTGGCATATCCAGATCTGGCTCTAGACTACTTGTTTCTTTAGAAGGAGCACCAAAACAAAAACCAAACACCAAAAAATATGGAGAAGTCAACTGCACCTTCATAGAGCTCCTTTATTCAACTTTTGACTGCTTTGACTAGAAATAAAGTAGAATCAAAGTAGTATGGAAACCTTTTTCAAGCTGAAATTAGGAAACAAACCCCTTTGTTTCAGCACAAGGCCACAAGGAACTGGACAGTGGAACTCCATGGCTCTAACAGTCCCTTCTGACATGGAAGACAAAACCACAAAACGACAGCTTGTAACAGCATGGCTGGCTAGCAAATGAGTCCCACTTCACTGGGAAAGCAATGATCACAGAATGCAACTGTACCTGGTCATTCCCATGCACTACTAGCTGCTGGAGAATGACCCCAGTTTCCAAGCCAGAATGGAGAACTTCCAAAATGTAATTTGTAACTAGTTTTACCTTCCTTCAAGATAGCTTGTGAGATATCTTCAAAAGCAGGTAATTGTCAAAGACTCTCTGAAAGGTTGTTTAAAATACTGAAGAGCCCAGTGTGCACTGCTGTCCGCTATAGAACAGAGGTTGGAAAAGCTGTTCTCCACAAGTTTCCTTCAGCCTGGTCTTTAAAGGTTGTGTGACAGTGACCAGATGACAAAGCCAAGGGTTAGATTCTTCCTCTAATATGAAACTAGACAACTGCCCATCTGGGTTAGCATGGGTAAACAGTAGCTGGGACTTTGCCATTTAGAAGCTACTGGAAGACAAACAGGAAGACCTCATGCTACATGTAAACATCTCTGCATCTTAGTCTGAGTAAATCCTGCATTACTGTCATGTTTTAGGTACTGTAATGGTAAAGCTAGCCAATGCCTACCCGCACTCCTGATGCTTTTCAGCTTAAGCTTCAGCTTACTGTTCTAGAAAACTCTCACTGCTAGGCAAACTCCTGAGTAGTGGCCCAGTAGCCTCGCCAGAGGCTCTGCCCTGCGAAAGAGCTGCTCTGACAGCCACCAGAGGGAGCAGCCAGTTGTAGCACAGCCGTGGTTTTGCAGGATGCCTGATACTCACTCATCTCTCCCACTCTGAGGGAGTTGAGTTGTTGATTCAAAACTTACAAGTTATGCAACTAGTAGTGTACATATTAAGCACTTAAATTTAGGACATTCAAATCACACTCATAAAACTTCTAGCTTGAGGCAAAATTTTAATTTGCAAAGATGCTTCAGGTCCTGGGGAGTACACAAGAAGCTCCCCACACCTACTCAGAGAGGCCCTGAAAAGCAGCACCACCTCCCCCTCTCTCCCTTCCACCCTCAAGTGTCACGGCTGAAACCAATGGGACTAGAAGGAGGAAAGTTGAACCAAAGGAAAAATGGGATCAAGAATGGAAAGAAGATGTGTGCAGAGAAGGTAAACTACACACTGAGTATAGGGAGTGGACTGAGATGGGGGCTAGTAGTACTTCTCACACTAGGCTTTGTAACAGTCAGCAGGCTCTCTTCTGGCCATAAAGCTTCTTCCTCCCCAAGACTGGTCGCAAGACTGGTCGTTATCCCTAAGATTTAAGGGATTTCCTTACCCCTAAGATCCCTAAAATAGAGAATCCCTGTATTTTTATTCTGAGCTCTACTTTGGTACTGAATACTCTCATCTCATCAAAGCCAAACAGTGCAAGATTTCTGTGCAAGGATGGCAGCTGCTGCTGCTCCTCCTCTCCTCCTGTACACACAGTACAGTGACTATTAACTAGCAGTTTGCTTTAGTAAGCCCATGAGGGGATCCCGTGAATCATAACATGCCATCTTTTTTCCCGCCTTACAATATACCAGAGAGCTTGGAAAGTTTAGGGATTAGAGTTTGAGAACAGTAAGGTTAAGCTGTTCTGAATGAATGAGAATAGCTCTGAAGCTTACTGGATGGAAGATAAAAGTGGGCCTATGTCATAATCATTACCATTTCTTATGATTCTTGTTGTAGCCACCTAACTGTGCTAAGGTCATCACAGTTCTAAATACAGAGGTCTGTTTTTTAAATCTATTCTCTACATTTTGAGTAGTGCCACTAAAGTGGAGGAAAAAGAAAAAAAAAAGCACAGTTAGTTACTAGATGTATTCAGGACTAAATGATACAAGGAAAATTTAGTTTCATCTTGCCTGGTACACCCCTATACGTGCAATCCTGCGTAAATTCCTTTTGTAACATTTAAAACCATTCCCCAAAACCCAGAGAGTGCAGCAGGAACTGTCTTACCATTTTTAGCATGTAATGTGCCATTGCATGGAGATGCCGTGTGGAAGATCCACTCACAATTATAAAATAATTACAATATTTCATTTCTGGAGGTAGCTGGATGACACAGATATCTTTAGCATTTTCTTGCCGCAGCAGAGCTACAACAAAGTCAATGTTGAACTTTGGAAGAACAGTATCTGGAACAGACAAAAAAATAATACAGTGGCAATTTATCTTTTTAATTGCAAAAATCAACCACTTAAAAAGACATAAAATGGCAATGAAATGAATTCTAGCCTAAGACAGCCACACACCGTGGAGTTTGGTTTGATACTGACAATGCAACGTGAATGGAGTATTTTTAAAAATAATTTTTAATACCAAAGTTGAAAACTACACACTCTTCTAGTAAATAACCATCACTGGGTATAGTAGTTAGCAAATGTTGAAGTTTCTTTTAGGTAACTTAATATTTATTGTTGTTGGTACTTAAGAGTCTATGCTATCACCAGATACTTGTCAATTAAGATGAATGAAACCCAAGTCCTTCAACAGGCATTACTAAAACTTTCAATATTTCAGAACAATGTTTTTCAATGGGCCTGTGATGATACATGGTGATGAAACTACTTTAAAATCTTAAGTAGCTGAAATCAATACATTAACAATGGAGCTAATGTGATGCAGTGGGAAGGCGCTTTTTATCTTCACACTGACTAAAGCCACTACTTATTTTTCCCTAGCCTGTTCTGCCACAGAGAATTATAATATTGTAGACAAAGTTTTAGACCTTCAACAGTTTAAGCTTAGAAACGGATACATTAGTACAACTACCTTCTGTTCACACCATGAAATAAATTTATTGCTAATTTGCGCTAATTAGGTAGATGGAACTTGTGTGCATACTTAAGGCATAATTTGAATCTGTCAGCAATGCATGCCTGCCACTATAAAATGAACATTTGGGCAGACGGAGCACCAGCACAAAGCCAAGCTTTGCATTTACCAATACAAAGAAAAAGCCAAACAAAAGAACAATAGCTACATATAATTATGTATGCATGAATGAGGATATGAAATTGGATCCAATCTCTGTAAATGAAAGCCTTTGAACTCCGGGATTCATGCACTCTTTCAACTTCTGTGGTCACACATGCAGAAAATTAACAGCGGCCACAGCTCCGCCAGACACAGCAGTTACAGAAGTTAAATATTTGCCTGGTAGTCTCTAGTGCCTACTCAGAGAAGAAATGGGCCAAACAACCCCAGGCACACTCTGGCACACTCAGCGTCATAGTCAGATCCAGGCTAGAAAAGATCTGCAGAAGAGCTACAACAACAAACTAGCTTGGTACACACAACGCTCCCACCTGTAACCAGACACTGTACTACTAAACCGGTTGTCTACACAGGGAAATTTCTTCGCAAGCACACATCAGAGAAATACGCCTCCAACTCGGCACCGCTATCTTCACAGAAGTTCCTGTGTGTACCTACACACAGGCTCAGCCTATGTCAGCCACTGATCCTCACTCTACAGCGGCACTTAGGAGGCGATGCTGGTTCAGCACAAACGCCGAGGCCCTGAGGCCTGTGGCGTCAGCCGAGGCAAGGGCGATTCCATCGCACCAGGCACCCCCGGGTGCAGCTGCAGGGGGAGATTCCACGCGCCCCTAACAGCGACTTCCTTCAGCAGGCGTTAGGTTTCGCTGAAGGAACCATCCCCAGAGCTGGAAAGCGCAGTGCAGAGCCGAAGGCCTTTGGGTCAGCGGCCCCCCTGACGTGCCAGGCCAGCGCCTTGCCTCGCGCGGAGGCCGTGGCCCCCCGTTAACCAGCGGTTCCCGCCGCGGAGGTGCCACCTCCCTGTCTGACTGGGGAAGGCCTGCTCGACGCGCGTGCTTCTCACCCGCCGGGCGGCCGCGGCTCTCTGAGAACGCCTCGAGAACAATTTAGCTCTACGATCG
>VWZY01013299.1:130508-165732 GCA_013399075.1 Chloroceryle aenea
TGAAACCTGTGCCCCCGCAAGGCTATATGGTTTTGCACGAAAAGCTGCAGCCGGTTTGAAACGTACGGTTTTTCATTGGGAAAGTATATTTTACATTGTTGGAATTCCCACATACCGTTAATGGGCGCAGTTTGGTAGTCTTGCTATGTTTGGTTTGCTGTGGAGAACGTTGAAAAGACCTAAAAACCTATGACCTCGGAAAGTTCAAGCACATGTACTTGCCGTGGCTGTGTTTCCCTCCACCCCTTCCCCTGCTGTTCTCGGCGTTTACACTAGTAGTCAAATAAAAGGATTACTGTCCACACAGGTTTTCCCTCCCTCACTGAGTATGATGGTAAAACAATAGTATTAACACTTAAAAGGCATAATCTTGTGGATGATAAAGACCTGTAGTGATAAAAGATTTAAAGGAAATTTGTCTGCTGTACAAGGCTGGAGGTGGCTGGTTATACTAATCGGCCACAGTGTCTGGATGTGTCTTGAAAAATTTAGTTCGACTCCTCTACAATTCCTTCAGAGGCTAGTGGTTTTTGGCCTCCATTTCAGCTTGAAAGAACTTTTGTTAAGAAAAAAATGCTACAGCTGATGAATCTTTTAATTGTCTGAAATAAAAAAATATTCAAGAAGAAAAGGGAGGAGGAACAAAACAAGTGGTTTGAAATAATTCATCTTTTTAAAATATTTTTTAACATACTTGTTACCCAACTAATATTTCTGCTTCTCTCGATGACATGTCTGAAAAGATGTTCTTTCTAAAGATGATGTGCATTTATGTTTGATGTCATTCTTTGATGTTATGTCGCCAAAGGGGATGCCTGAAATTTCTCTTGTAACATTTCCTTACATTCACAATCTATTGTTTGTCATCTGTTCTTGCTTTTGAAGGACATGAACTTCATTTGTATCCTGATCTGTTCTATCATGTGGCTGTTAAGAAGTTCTCTTTGGTTCTCAGGCTTGTGGGGCCATTGCTCTGAGTACCCTTGAAGGGAGACTGCAAAAATGGCTCGATAACCAGTGGTGGGACCAGGTGAGAATAAGTGAACTAAGACTATGGAAAATCCAGTTCCGTTTTCTGGAGCTAGATGCTGTTTTGATCAGTAATCAGGCAACTCACCAAGTTGCTTTTCTGACAGTATCTTACTCTGAGACACAGGCGATGCACTCTTTAAAATCATTAAATGGTTTATTTGTCAATGCAGCAGTTAGATTCCATTGTATAAAAGTAAAGATGTACGAAATGAACGTTACAGCTGAAAAGGCAAAATCAAATTATAAAAATTTAACACCCTGGCATGACAATGAAAGGGAGATGGTGCAAAAGCTATTCTGTATACCTAGGTTAAGAGAAGAAAAAGTTCTTAACGTATGCTTGAAAGCTGTTCTCTATGCAAAAGCTTAAGATGTCTCTGAGCTCCTAACATGCTGTGTTTTGCAGAAGCAAGATACTTTCTGCATATAGCCTCGGTCAGTGGTAGCTTGCATCATTGCTGATCCTGAGTGTTATAGCTGTGACAGAGTTAATATTTTCATGCTGCGTTACAGGTCATCATAAGCTTTCTTGTAAACCCCTGTTCTGCTTTGGGCTGGAGCAACAAATACAAATTGCAGTCCTTCCTGTCATCAGTCTGACTGGTAACAGAGGACATAACATTCAAGCAGTAATTTTTGTAGGAAATGTGTTTTCTGTTTAAGTCGGAGAATAGTTTTAGATGCCCAGTACAGTTAGACAATAGGATGTTACATGTAAGGAAGATGAAACAATGGCAAATATGGTGCTTTTGATAATATAACTGATATGGCCACCAAAGAATAAAAATAATTGCAGAATCTGGAAACAAAAGAAGAGTCTGTTGTATTTTAGAACTAAGGAACTAATCTCACAGATAGGTTTGAATCTGTGGGTTTTGTATCCTTAAGTTATTTAAAGGTGTCCATGCACCCTGAGGAAGTGGTAGTGAAGACCAGGTTCAGAGTACAAATGACGAGCATTTCACAGGTCTGCTAAGATACCAGGAAAATACGTGTATTCTTATATATCACCTCAGGCACGGAGAACAAAATGAATCAGAGATGTTCCAAAACACAGTATATAAGCTAATTATACTGAAATATAAATCTTCAAAGAATTCCCTGTTTAGAAATGGATTGTATAAGGTCATTTGCCCAGCCCTCAGATGAAAGTTAATTACATTTTGATTATAACCTCAAATATTAACAGCAAGGCTCATATGGAAGATTAACTATTTATAACATTTTTTTGTCTGTTTCCTCATCTCAGTGAACCTTTTTAGCAACCTCTTCCCTTCTACAAATAAGATGCTCGCCTTTATTCATCATCCAGTAATCCCGCCTTCAGCAGTGTGCTTCTGGTCTCGCACTGTGGAATGCCACAATGCAGAATGATGACCATGCACAGCTAGAAGGCCAGATCAGTTGGGAAAGGCCACAACATGAGTTTTCTTACCACAGAATTAGAGCTAGAGTGAACAAGTGGAAACACATTGATTTTGCAGAAGTTTACAGTTTCCAAGCTGTGTCATGCAAAAGCAGAAACTGGAGCATAGTGCTTTATTTATACTGGGGTTTTCATTTATTTGATTAAGTGATAAAGAACAGAGGGATGGAGGAGCAAGCAGAAATTAATGTGTCTTTACAGCAGGAGAGAGAGGAATGAAAGAGAAAGGGAAGAAGGAGATGAATGCTACCCCTTCCTTCTAGAACACTGCTGCTGCTTGTATGTGGAGCACGTATCTGTCCTCTGGGGAGCAGTGATGCCAGCCCAGTGTCTCAAGACCAACAGAAACAAAGGAGACAAAGCACCAGCAACTGCATCTAGGGATTTTATGTGGAACGTATACATGGGACCTATCTCCCTGTGTTGAAACTTTTACTCCAAGTAGGTGGGCCTCATCTCATCGGTCAGGTGCCTGTGGTCTTGTTTATAGGAAGACTCATGCACTTGGTAGCCATGTCCAGTAACACTAGATGTGTCCAACCCTGTTTTCTGGCCCCGAGGCCAACTGGCGTGTAATGAGCTGTATCTATGCTACTGATCCCTGCAAAATGGGGTGGTTGCTGCCAAACTTCCAGTGAGAAACAGTGCCGCTGGTGGTTCCCAGAGTCTGGGGCTTGCTTGGTGGGGAGCTAACCCGCCTGAGGCCAGGCTGTGCTAGAACCTCCTGAACGGTGTAACTGTCAGCAGCTGAGTGCCAATGCCTGGGAATAGGCCATGGCACATTTCATTCCATGGACCTAACGCATGCCTGCTCCCTGTGTCTGCCTTTCTAGAAAAGGCATGAATCCTGCTGAGGCAGTAAGTGGCTCTGCTAGACTGTCTATTTAAGACTAAGTATTTGCAAGTCGTTGTGTTCTACTTTTAAATTAAACTTTTTTCTTCCCCTCTGGATTATAGATCTGATTAGTTTTGCAGGTAATTAACCTAGAAGTAAGAAAACCTAGATAAGGGGGGAGGTGTGTTAGTTATTCAGAAGAGCGTATTGTAGATTAATGGCAAGAACAGCACATGCTCAAAACTACCTCATTGTTTTCTATGAAGGACTATTTTAATATTTCTAAATTGCACCAAGCCCCCCGAAGTTACCATTCCGTCTGTATGTGCTTTCACCTTGCACCCTGTTTTTATATAACAAAGAGAAAACCCCATCACAGTAGAGTTCAGATAGAAGTTCTGTACATAATCTAATAGTCAGTGTTAGACTAAAGGTTTAAACAATGCCTGGTTTGCTTTTCAGCAGAGGATTTCTCTCAGTGCTGCTAGGGAAGAAAATGGCTTTGAAATTGATGAAGTAAGCAGCTAATCCCTCCTGCTTCTCTGCTTGTCCTGCACTTCTCTCAATAGGCTTGTACTGCTTGTACCTCCTGCAAGGAATGCGCACAATTAGTTGCTGAAAGACATTTAAATGAAAGTCCACATTTAGCACCTGACCAGTGCATGTGAGAATTAATCATGTATTTGTAATGTATATACTCTCTCCTCCTTCCTTCTTCCATCAAATGGTTAACAGCCACAGGTGACTAAGGCCTGGTTAATGGCAAGGTTCCATTGCCTCCACTATTGTTCTGTGGAGGTGTTTCTTTCTCAGCACTGACCATGAAGGGTGAGCATACTCTTGACTCAGGAATCTTGGTGCAGTCTTAAGAGTTTTATGAGAAACATCCAAGCTAATAATGCAGTAACACATGCTTCTGGCTTCTGTCCTGCATGCCTAGCGCCCTTTCCCCCAAGAATCTGTCAATTATTTAATGAAGAATTTTTGATGATTAATTCTTGATCTGTCAGTCATTCATGAACACTTCTTGTAAGACTGTTAGGAGTTAAATTAAATGTCTGTCTGTTAGGTTTTACTGAATGGATAAACCACGTCATGCAGTTTGGGTTTGCTTACTGCTTACATGCAGTTGCCTGGCTTTCTAGTATCACTATTTGTGCTTATGAGCACAGAATGTATTTTTCTATGAAAGCCTTCAACACTTGTGTATTTTTTTAAATGATTTTGTGGCTTAGGCTGGTAATCTCCTTTTCTTGAATATTTGCTGGAATATTAATGAACAACAATTTAAAAAAAATGAAAATATAGATAATGCAAACTTAAGTTGTTGGGTTTGTTAATTTAAACTAATATTTTTGACACTTCCTTGAGTTGTTTTTAATCGTAGAAACAAGCAACTTACTTGTAAAGGACAAAAGCTCCAATGGCAGCAAACACTGCCAATAATCCAAGGAAGATAAAGACACCTTTTGTTGTTCCTGATGATACTCCTAGAGTTCAGAAAAAAATTTGATTAGTCTTGTTTTTATAGTGAGATAGATTTTCTGAAGAAAACATCTTTCTTTATTGCTGTAGAGATTGAAGTACACTTAATACTTGTAATGTTGTAAGCATTGGAGGCCAGTGACTTTGTCAGGAGGTGGTGCTTTCCCATCCTAATCTGTTTAATTCCCCATTCCACCAGAGTGTGAGTTGCCAGTTTTCTCATGAGCTGTGCTTCTGAGACACGTGGCTGCCCTTGCGGCATAGAAGGAAACAAAGGGTCTTGCTGGCACCCTGCAAGGTGAGGCTCATTTGCTTCTTGCCAGTTCCTATGCTAGGGAAACTTTTATACTGAGAGTATAAAAGAGATGCAGTCTCTTTATAAGCTTTAGTGTTAGAATCAGCTTCAGCTTTCTCTTAGGGATGATGGCCATGGGGAAAGGAGAAAAAAAAATATTTTCTTAAAAAGGAGAAAAAAAAGGGATTTTCTTAAATGTTGTTGTTTGTTGCAGTTTCATGTTCTAAGATGGCAGAATGTGGCTCTGAGGTTGGTGAACTGAATCTTGTTTGCCATATCCAAGAGCTGAGGGCACTGCTTTTTAGTGTGCTCATTCTGGGAAATAAACTGTGGGCTCTGCCTGTCCTTGAACTCTGCTTTCTGCTTTGCCACCAACTATTTCACTCAGATCTGCTCCTAATTCCATCATATCTAATGGAAGAAGCCAAATAATTACAAGGGTTTGTGATTGTTGTTGTTGTTGTTGTTTGGTTGGTTTTATTGGTTTGGTTTGTTTGTTTGTTTTTTAATCTGTTTTAAATGTCTTAAACTTTCAGCCCACAGGGTTTACCTTTATTGAGTTTACTTACACCAAGACACATTTTTGATCCTCAGGAGTGGTTATACAACAAAGTACCCCAAAGGTGCATGTTGTCTTCTCTTCCAAGTTATTAATTTATAAATGCTTTCTATGAAAATTGAGATACCAAAGTCAGGTTTACCATTTACGTGGTACATGTGCCTCCTATATGTATCCTAGATGTATCAGTTTGTTGATACATTTGTTTGTGAAGGCTTGACCTCATTCCTAGTTTCCATGATATTTTTGCTGAGACTGTAGGGGTTTACCTTATTTGATGAATAAGTTAGATCCCCGGACTATTTGGCAAAGCAACACATACTGATGGGGTGGGTCTAAGTCATAGAGCTGCAACCCATTCAGCAGTAGCAGTTTAAGCAAGTTAAGAGAAATGTTTTGTGCAATGCCTACATATAGGCACAGTTCTGCCAAATTTCAGGGGCTAAACAGGCACCAAATACTCAGGCACCAAATTATGGGATTTTCAGTAATTCATCAATACTTGCCTCCTCTTGAAATGGGAGGAAAATTGTGTAAATGAGAAATGCTTGCAAACGTTAGATGGGCTTCTCTGGAATATGACTCAAAGGAGCAACATCTCTTAGATCCTAATTCTGCTTTGGTTATAGTGGAAACTCCAAAGTGCAACTTAGCTTTGCTCTCTGGAGAAAACCTGGGAAAGCCAGCCTTGTTGGACTAAAGTTAGCTTCTGTGAATACGGTTCTGAAAAACCCTACTGCATGCTTATTTTCATCTTTAGGAGATGGTATACGCTTACCGGTCAGGCACTGTGCCTTAGTCACCATGATTTCGGCACAGCTGAATTTATACCTAGATTAAATACAGCCAAAAATAGTCGGGCAAATGATTGCAAAGGGTCAGTTGCTTGGCTGATAGTAATTAAAGAGTTCATAAGAGTCACTAGGACATTGCAGTGGGAGGTCAGGAGGGCACAGGAGTGGGAGCAGAGGGATGGCATGATCATTTAGACTTCTGACTGAAGCTGAATTTAATACCTGGTCCTGTCAAAGACTGCTTGGATTATCATCAGCAGGAAACAGTGATACTCATTCAACTAAAGGTATACTTCCTGTTTTGAAAGAGCTACCCTGGGCAGACTCTGCAGACAATAGATGTTACACAGAACCTGTTTCATCTTATCCTCATGTAAAAATAAAAACCTGGTGAGGGTCAATGGGTTATGAAGAGGGCCCAGGGCAGCCAGCTCAGCTGTAGTCTTTGATTCTGTCTCAAGTAAGCTGAATTCCTCTCTGTTTCTACTATTTCTCCATGTCTGGAGTAGGTAGGTTGGCATATCCCCCATCTGCTTTTTTTCCTGACAGAGTTATTCTGTAGAAAAATACATTATGGCCTATGAACTCTTCATATTCTGTCATACTGAAGGGTTTGTGTAATTACAGTACTCTTTGGATTGTAAACATAAATCGAACTAAGTTCTAACATCTGAAATTCCTGTAGGGAAAGAATCATCTTATCTTTGCAAAGATTATCACTTGAGTTGGCATGGCCTTAGCTGAGGCCTCCAGGCATAATAAAACCCCCATATAAATTCCTGTGCTCTTCCCCCCTGCAGGGAAACAACCACAGGGAGAAGCTCTTCCCCGCTAACCCACTTCTGCTCTCTGTGGACTCACCTCCATTTACAGAGATCAGCGCGCTGGCAAGGGCTTGGCTTGTGTCATCCCCCAAGGTGATGTTTATACAGTATGTTCCAGGTTCCTCAAAAGCTCGCCTGATGGTTAGTAAGCATTCATCGGTGACGGTGATGGGGTCACATACCACACTCTTGGATACCTGGCACGTGGGGTCAGAAACTACTGTGCAAACATCTGTGGGGAGGCTGGGAAGGGAAGAGAGAACACATTGCACCTGTGGAGTCCTGTTAGCCTAGTTCATGGACACATTGCACTTGTTTTATGCCAGTGCCTGTTTAATGAAATCAGTGGCATTATAGTGATATGAGTGGTTTATTAACAAATTATATATATATATTTTATATATATTATACATACATATGTATCTTATATAAAATACATATGTACAGTCTATGGAATTATCTGCTTGTTTTACATTTTAACATTTTATGGGGATCACATAATTACATGCCTCAAACCAGCTTATAAAGTCCATTACCTTTAATAGCCATTAGAAGGGAATGCAGATTCTTTTATGTACTATAATGTGCTGGGAAAGTAAACTCTAACTTAAGAGAGGTTAATTGTTTTCCAGTTGTGTTACCAAGACAATTCTTATACTTCTCAGTCCTCTCAATTCTATTCCCTTCTAGGAGCTAGGATTATTAGTGCAATGTTTTCCCATCCAAGAAATTGCATTTACTCTTTAAGTGTCAAAGAATCATGGCCAAAGAGAAAGTGTTTCCTTCCAATTTCAGTAGAACTGCTTCCCATTTTATAGTAAGTGCTAAAATCTTGTCTTGGCCAGGGAAATACAGAATTGTTTCTCCCTACTATTCAGTCCTATTATTTTTACTGATGCTTGGCATTTGTTCTGAACCCTAAGAGCATGGCAGTAGCCTCTGTTTCCATAGTGTACAAATGAGACTTGCTTTATCTTTAGTTCCATTCAAGAGCTAGAACCACTGCAGTTCCCAGGTTTTGTTCATTCAGCTGCATCTAAACACAGACAGCGTTCCAGCACCTAATTATTTTGAAAGAAGGAAGATTGACAGTTTCATTCACACACTTACCTCCCTTGGCAGGTAACAACAAAGTCAACCAGTGAGTTTTCACCCTGACTTTCTGTCATCTGGATGCCCATCATTTGAATAATGTTAACCTCAAGGATTCCCTCTGAGAGAGGAAACAGAGGTCAGTGGTAGGACACACATGATAAGCTCTGAAGTCTGTGTGTACAGAGCCCTAAGTGTATGGCTGAAGCTTAGTTCATGTTTTGATTTCCACAACCTCCCACCTCCCTCAGCACTCCTCTTGAAGGGTTTGAAAGTTGGCAAATGTTCCAATGCTTTCTCTGTGAGGCTGCTCCTTTCTTTTGTTTTCCCATTATTATTATTTACTTATTTATCTAAATCGCTTCCTTGTCCCACTACATGTGACTTCTCTGTATGCCAAAGTCAATTCAACCCTGTGTGACCTGCCCCTTGAAGCCAGTATGCTTCAGTTGTGGCAGGGTCAGAAGCTGATGATCCAAAAATGATGATATGGTGCACACCTCCACCAGCCATTTTCCAGCCCAAGTGCCTAGAAACACCACATGTATCATGGCGGCAGCCATCAGCAGGCCCAACACCAAGGCCTACCCTCATGTGTCTGAAACCAAGGGGCCATGACCTCTGCTACTTGGTCCTGGCAGAGCACATAGAGAAACCAAAGTCAGACAGTTAGCTGTCTATATATTAAAAATGTCAGCTAGGTCCAAGAGAAGGATCTTATTGTGGGTCTCGCATATTTTGATAAAAGGGAGCCTAAATAAACATTATCTCCAACATACTTTGTTATGTTATTAACTACTTTCCTCTGCTCGGGTGTTGATTCACATCCTTACCTACAACAGAGATAGCAGTCTTGTAGTATCCATTTCTATAAATATGGCAGCCTCCCTCAGGATTATCTTCCATTGCCTCAATGGTGGCAGAGTTGTCCAAGTTAGAAGATGTGTTGGCTGTTACTGTTGAGTTGAGGGAGAAAGAACAGATACGCGCCTTTAGAACAAGTTCTGGTTAGAGGTATTCTGAACATGGCCCTGTGTTTCAACTACATTCGCTGCATGGGTCAGTAGTGACTTTGGTTTGCAGCTGTGTGGTCACATATGTACCTGTATAGCATCCCAGTAATAAGCCTTAAGGAAAACACACATGCCCAGCTGTAGCACCCTGAAGTTTCTTGGGTAACCTCACTCTAAAAGCCACCTTTCCAGTCACCTATCTCTGTAAAGTAAAAGAGAGACTGCAAGGTTTGATAGAGTTAAGCACTTCTTTAAAATTCCCAAATCAGTTCTAGGAAAAATCCAAAGGCTAATAAAAGGTTTAAAATATCTCTTAAAAGACAGGTATTTTCCCTTTGCTCTACAATATAGCTAGTGGAAAAATGGAGAGGAGAAGTGGTGAAAATTATTTTTTCTTTCATTTTTCATTCTCATTCAACATTTTGGTAAAAGCATTTATTAAAATTATTAAAACATATAGCCACATTTACAATTTAATAGTACTAGTATAGCTGGGCTGAAACTGCAGGCCTTTTGCAAACCTTAAAACACTGACATGATAAACACAGTGAAAGTTATTCTGAATTAAAGTTAAAATGGAAAAGCCCGTCTGAGTTAATGCCATGTGGAAATCCCTTATTCTGGAATATGAGAAAGTTTTTTCTAGTTCAACCCACTCTTAATTTTGGACGAAAGTTAATACAAAGGAGAAAGGAACTGACTATAAAAGTGTTCTGAAATATGTCTTTCTCACTTAGAATTTATGCCTTACCTGAGAAGATGACCCTGAGTAGGCAAGTCTAAAACCACTTGACCTGGTGTGATATCTATGTAATGCATGTCCATCTGAACACCTTTGTGTGCTGGCACTGTGGTGATAGAACTGGGTGTATAATGTGTTAAATACTGAAGTGATGCCTAACATAGAACTGTGGAAGAGTTTATGCTTATTGATTCTGTTTCTAAAGCAATTTATAGAGATTTTGCAGAGCTGTGAAGCTCTTTCATTGATGACTATAAAACTTCTAAAAACTTGAACTTAAAATACCAGAATTTTGAGTTTTAGCTTAGCTCCTAGTATCATAGATAAACTCTTACCTGTGGAGGTGGGTGGTGGTGCAGTGGATGTTACTGGTTTGCAAGGTACAGGTATAATGGCTTGGACGGTTAAATTGAGAGTGAAGTTTCCTTGCAGGGTATAGGTATGAGATGTAGTGGAACCGCTGGCTACAAATAAGCCACTTCCATCTCCAAAGTTCCACTTGTAGGAGATGGCAGAACTATTAAGATAGTAACTGGGATCATGAATCTTCACGTCAAATGTGATCGGTGAGTCTTTGACAAAAATGGAGTCTGAGATGTTGCGGTCATGTTTTTGGAACATACTCACAAATACTGGAATTTTGTCTGGAGGGGGGGAAAAAAATAGTAAATAAATAAAACACACATGCCTGCCTGCAAACAACAAAAAGCTTCAAAGTCCACGAACAGCAACAATCAGAATGTGAGACATAAATATCTTTAACACAGGTTTCTACTTTAATTCAGTTTACTGATCTGAGGTGTGAATGTCAGTATGAAACATTCATTCCCAGAAAAGTACGGGAACAAATGAGGAACTGCTGGCATCTGTAGAAGATTGCATTTCCTTTCATAAGTCATTTTTCATTACAAAGTATAGGTGTCACAACTGAGCTAGATAAAAAGGAAAATCACTCTCAAGGGAATTTACCAGACATTACATATTCATAATAAAAGCCTTTCTTAGGTCAGTGTCATCTTTTCATGCCAAGTGATGCTTGTGCTGAATTCTTTTAACACCTAAACAACCCCCAGTATTTTATTTCAGTTTATTCTAGCACACTCACCTGTTACAACATAAATGGCACTTGCTGTTGCAATTGGAATGTATGTTGATTGTCCTCTCCTGTAAATGGATACCTCCATGACATGTTGGCCAAGAGTGATATTTGCTGTGTTAACTGAAAACCTTTTTGAAGATCTTCCGGTTGTTTGGTGGTAGTGACCTGAAACAGAACATGAACATGATGTGTTTTCCCCTTTAGCCTAGGTACAAGTTGTTCTAAGAGAAGCGGTATCTCTGTGAAGTTTGGATTGTCTGAATCAAAATGAATAGCTTAACATTGTCTTTCAGTTATCTGGCAGGTGGTTTTGGTAGACTAAATACTTTTAAAATGCGTTTACTCCATTTATTTGTGCTTTTTTTGAAGGTGTCAGAAAGATGAACCAAATGGCACTAATCTAAGAAAGAATTGCCAAGGTATCTACATCTTTCCAAAGCAGTTACATTACATTAAGTCATTAGGATTTTGTAGTGAATGGTGTTAGCTCTTAGGCATTTTAAGTGAACCTATGTTTGTACACTTTCAGTGTAGCAAGAATCATAGAACAGAATAGAATTGTCAGGGTTGGAAGGGATCTCAAAGATCATCTAATTCCAACCCCCCTGCCAATGGCAGGGAAACCTTCCACTAAATTGGTTTGTTCAGAGCCCCATCCAAACTTGTCTTAAAAACTTCCAGGATGGGGCCTCCACCTCCTCTCTGGGCAACCTGTTCCAGTGTCTCACCGCCCTCATGGTGAAGAAATTCTTCCTAATGTCTAACCTGAATTGACCTCTCTCTAGTTTTAATCCATTCCCTTTAGTCCTACCACTACCTGACAGCCTAAAAAGTCCCTCCCCAGCTTTCTTGTAGGCCCCCTTAAGATACTGGAAGCCCACAATAAGAAGGCTCCCGAGAGCCTTCTCTTCTCCAGACTGACCAATCCCAACTCTCTCAGTCTGTCCTCATAGGAGGGGTGCTCCAGCCCCTTGATCATCCTCGTGGCCCTTCTTTGGATGTGTTCCAGCACATCCATATCTTTCCTGTAATAGGTGCTCCGGAACTGATGCAGTACTCCAGGTGGGGTCTCATGAGAGTGGAGTAGAGGGGGAGAATCACCTCCCTTGACCTGCTGTCCCCACTTCTCTTGATGCAGCCCAAGATACAATTAGTTTTCTGGGCTGCAAGAGCACACTGATGGCTCGTGTTGAGCTTCTCCTCCACCAGTACTCCCAAGTCCTTTTCTTCACGGCTGCTCTCGAGCCAGTCACTGCCCAGCCTGCACTGGTGCTTGGGATTGCTCTGAGCCAGATAAAGGATCTTGCATTTGGCCTTGTTGAACTTCATGAGTTTGGCATGGGCCCACCTCTCCAGCCTGTCAAGGTCCCTCCGGATAGCATCCCTTCCCTCCAGCGTGTCAGCCGCCCCACACACCTTGGTGTCATTGGCAAACTTGCTGACGATACCTCTTGCTGCTCACTCCAGAAGCCTTTTTGGTATGCATTTGCTTGTCTTTGTAACAGCTGATTGAGGTAGGTAAATAGTACCACCTCTACATAATTCTGGGACTTTATTGTTATTACTCATGCTGATACTGATGATAATGCTGATTTAGCCAAGCTAACTTAGGGTAATAAGATTTAGTATGTAGCCAATGTCAGGAATATCCCAACCAATACACACTGGAGGAGCTGGAAATGCTAAAAATCAGCATCTGTGACCAGATGAGTACCACACAGTCAGTGACAGTTTTCACCTCCAAGTAGTGGAGGCAAGTAGTGCTGCACTGTTAAACTGATCTGAAGGTACACAGTGTATTGTCTCAAATTTAAGAATCTGAAGTGCTAGTGAGCAGTCAACAAATCATCTGTCTGACCTGCTCGGACCCCCTGCTTTCCTAAGGAAGGATCTTGAGTACTACTGAAAGGAAACTAACTTTCTTCAGTGGTAGTACTGTGAGTGTAGATTGAAAGAAACTCTTCTGGTATTCTATGATTTCCAGAATGAGCAGCTGATGGCCTCTATGAAAAGCAGGGAATAAATTTGGGAGCATGGAATTCTAAGGGACTTTCAGTGAAACATACTTGATAAATGAGTTGGTTAACAGAGAGGATATGAGCTTTGCAGCATCAACCAGACCAAGAGATGTGTTGCTGTACTTACCAAACGTGTGAAACACATAGACAAATTTTCTTCTTCTCCAGCCAGGATAATGAGGAAAAGGTCTCCCATCTGGAAATACATTATGGCTGTGGTTGCTTGTGCAGTTTTCCCAGACACAGTTGTCACTCCATTCAGTCCAGTTGTAGACATAGACTTGCTGATCCTGGGAAGCTGGAATATCTAGGTGAAGAAGTAGGACATGTTCCCCGTCAACTGAGAAATGTGCAGAAAGTTAGGAAATAGGAGGCAGACACCACAGGTTACAGCAGTTATTGCACTAAGTGGAGTATTTTTAGACTGACATTTGGTTTTTCTAAGACTGTGCTTTGTTTTGTTGTGTTTTTTTTTTTTAAAGTAAATGCCAAATTATTTTGGCTTGGCATTGTTTTATTTGGAAGCTTAAAAAAAATTTACTGTATCATGAGCCAGACACAATTTAAAATTGGTCACCCAAAACTAGCTCTTGCCTGCAAAAAGTGCTGCTGTTTCACTGGAACAGTGGGGCTACCTGAACATTTGACAAGCAGAATCTAAGATTTTAAGTAAAAATAGCAGTTGTGGAAGTGCTGTGAGGAAGTGACTTTGTTTTGTCAGAAAAGCTTTTTATAACACCTTTAAATAACGTAGACATGAATTTCGGTTATTTTCTGAATAATAAAAAGTTTCCTTCCTCAAACAGTACAACAGATAGTAAACAGAGAATAGATCTCTCAGCCATTAAAAAAAAAATTAGAAAGTCAAAAGTAAAATTCAGGCTGACAAATTTGCTGATATGCATTGAAAAGAAAATCACTTTGATCAGTAAAAAAATTTGAACATTTGTGAATTCAGAGGAAGAAAGGTTCAAAAGCCTGTTTCACTCTGGAGCTAGCATCTTCAAACATTGTAACTATGATAGGGCTTTTGCTCTGTGTAACAGTAAATAAGATGGAAAAAGGCTATTCTCTGATGAAGAGATTGCTTGATTTTAAAATTATTTTCTTGTTTGCTTTTAATGCTTACAGTGCGGGAATGTGAGATTCACCCTTTTGTGAGGGTTTTTGAAGAGGCAGATGATGGTTAGCGAGTTCTATAATTCCTAATTGAAAAAAAAAAAATAAATCTCACTTTATAAATTGACAGCTTTATGAATTTGGAAGAAAGCATTGTGGCTGTGCAGCGTCATGACTGAGCTGAAAAGTAGTAACAGTTTTGTTAGGAAGACAATGTCACTGTTTTGGGAAGGTAATTTTATGTTGAAGGCAAATGTTAAATTATCTGGTCATCATATATAGCGGGTGCAGAACAGTAAAAATGCCACAGTGATCTTCTGACGAAAGAAACTGGTGGACACAGGTTAGGCACGAGTGTACTGTCGGTTAAAAGCAACATGGCTGTTATTTATAGGGTGCGCCTCTGATGTGTTCAAAGCTTGCTGACATCTTCACACCAGCACCATAGTCAGACGTGTGTATAGTGCAGGGAGATCATTACCTACCCTGGGTACAATTTCTCTCATATATTATGTTGCCATCATTATCTTCTTTCTGGCACTTGGGAAACTGGAGAGTCACAACAAAGGTCACGCTGGATCCTACCAGTGCTGGGCTATCAGTGTCCAGTCTGGCTGTCACCCTTCCACCTGCACAAAAGAGAAGTGGTCTTCACTGTAGTAGAGGCTGCATCAGAACAGCAGCTACCTTCAACTGTGCACTATTTACATTAGATATGCTTTATTGATTCCCCTGTTTCCAAGGGGTCTTGTGCTCCTAAGTCACTTGCACCGTTATCAAAACCCCAACTGAGCACAACCAGAGGGACTCATCATGTCCTTCCACATCACTTACTGGTCTGTCATTCATTTCCTTCTTAGAGCTAGGAATATGGAATTTTACCCATGGGGGCCAATATATTCTAAAGGAGAATGATTTTGTTGCTCCCCAGGGATACAGCCTTTAGTCCTCAGCTCAGACCAGCTGATAATAAACAAAGTCTTCCCCAAAGTTATCAAACTGACTGAGGTAGCAGTTGAAGCAACCTGTCCTTTAATGCATGTTTCAAATATTGGATTGTCCTGCAGCCCTAGTCATCAATACTTCCCAGTAAGTATTAATGTCTGAGACCGTGAGTCATGGGAAAGCATTTCCTGTAACAACTCACTGTTCTGTTTCCTTAGACAATGTACTGGGAAAGATATCAAAGACAGTCATCTCTAATTTTCTATTCCTTGAAGCAGTGGTAGACAAAGCATCAGTGAAGAAAGCACTATAGCACCTGCACTCTTCACTGACGTGGATTTTCTGGCCAATTTTCTCAGTGTCTTTGAAATGCATATATGCAATCACCTTTCCAGCAGTCCTTCCATCTGGGATCTCCTTCTTCCCAGAAAGGATAAAGCTTTTCGTTCCACTTATTTTGATCACTGGACCAGCCTTGTATGTTCTTGTAGGATGCGTCAGAAGAAGTTCTCCCATGGCTCATCACGTCTTGAACCCCTAGAGAGAAAAATGAACAGACAATGTAATAGCATTTTCCCTGCTACCCTATAAACACATTGCTCTTGTGCTGAACAGAACAGCCTTCTTATTACAACTGTACTCTTGTACTGATCAGAAAACTCTTCACCAGTAGAAAATTATGGAATTTTATCATCGCAGCTATGAAAACATCAACTATAACCAAAATAAAGTCAATTCCACCACTATCAGAGTGACATTTTTATACTTGCACTATTGCCAGCTTTCCAGAGAAAGAATAAAAAAGTTAAAACATTTGACCATATTGAGCTGTTGTTTGTACGAATGGACACAGAGCCGCAAAAACCAGGCTAGTGGTACAGGGGTTGCTTGATTATTGACTGCTTTGTGCTTGTCTGGTAATAAACCTGTGAGTAAAAGGCTAACAGGGTAAATTCACTCTGTGTCTGAATTGTGCTCTACTGGAAGTTATGCCAGGAATTAATTTTGGCCCAGTGAAGCTTCTTTGGTGACTTGGCTAGTGGTTGGGGTGGGAGGTTGGAATCAATTGTAGCAGAAGCTGTTATTTCCAGAAAAGGAAATTTAGAGCTGAAGAGTAAATCCTATGTATTTATAATATAACAACAAAAACATATTAGCTTCAGGCCTATTACTTTAAAATGGTTCAGATATTTAATAACTTTAATAACCTCTTTCTTCTCATATTACTACAAATGATGGGCTCAAACTTTTCCCAGGCCTTCCAGGATCTCTCTTTCTGTCACAAAGTACACTTAATGAAAAGCAAAATAAATATCCAAGTAACCTGTTGAAACATGTCAACTGCTGTAGGATGCCATAAAAATATGTTTGTAAGTAGGCTCATAGGCAGAGTTCTGTTAAAGCCTGGGGGCTTTAAACAACTCTGTCATGTTAATCAGGTAACTGCTGGGCATGCCATTCTGTCACACATTAAGGGAATAAAGATTTCTGCTCTTCATGGCTTTATTTTAAAGGTAGCTGATGCTGAATGCTTCTGAGATTTATACCTTAGTGCAACAAAGAGCTGGATGACTTCAAGGAAAATGCAGAAACCTGTAAGAAGGGCAAGAATGGTCCTGTGTGCTGTAATGTAACCAGCTTTCTTAGAATTTTTTTTTTCGGCCATGCAAAGAGCAGGTGTAGCTGGTCTAAGCAGGGCCTTCATGAGGCCCTTCTGACTCCTAATTTTAGCCCAAGGGAAAATGAGAGAAAGAGCACTGAAGAAGAGGCAGGAGCTGCTTTCTCTTGATGTTTTATTGCCCAGTGTGATTTCTGCTGGGCAGGAAGGGCATCCCTTGGCCAGCCCCCCCCCCCCCCCAGTCACACACAGAATTGTCATGGTTGGAAAAGACTCTTAAGATCACTGCATCCAACCGTCAACCCCCCAAAAAAAAACCAAAACAAAACAACCAAACCCAACCAAACCAAAACAATATGACACAAAAAAACCTACCTCATCATCCCTCTAGAGCATGTCCTGAAGTGCCTCATCTACATGTTTTTTGAACACCTCCAGGGATGGTGACAGACCATTCCAGTGTCTACTCTTTCCTACTCACTCCAGTGACTACTCTTTCTGTAAAGAAAGTCTTCCTAATATCTGATCTAATTAGGAGAATGATCCCATCTCAGTGGGCATCTGAAGTGATGCTGGCAGCTCTCTCTCCAGTCTTAAGGACTGAAAGGTTTGAGGAAAAGAACAGACTTCGCACTCAGAAACATACTCCCACCGTCTTTTGCCCTACAGGAACTTCCCACAGTCTCACTTAAGTTACATGAGTCAAGTCTTTCCTGCAGATCTAATATATTTTGATGTGAGCAGAGTATACCATCATGGCTGGTATTTACTTAATGGCCTGTACCACATACTGTACATATTGTTTTCAGTCTTGGTCAAAAGAAGAGTTGGGTAACATTGTTCTTCAGCAACTTCTCAGATAAAAGAACAGATGAGCAAAAAAAAAAATTACTTCACAAAGGCTTATCAAGTTCCATTACATTTTAGGTCATTAAATTATAGTGTTATCTTATTTGAAAGTAAGAGTTTTCCTAATCTCTTTTTCCCATTTTCTTTGATTTTATTTTGAAATTATTTAATATGTAAAAATGTTTTGATTTTGTCAGATCAAGACATTTCAATATTCTTTTTTCTCTTCTTCCCAAATGCTCAATTAATCAAAAAGAGCTGGGGAACTTTTAATTTTATAAATGCATTTAATTTTTAATTTTCAGTAACAAATCTTGAATTCAGAAGTCATTTTCTTGTCCAGCTTTGGTAATAACTGTGGTCACTGCTTCTAAATCACAAGATCCGGGGCATTTCTCTGCCTCCCTGATGTGCTTTGTTTATTTCAATCAAATACAAAACATTTCACAAGCTTCAGGACAAGACAAAGACATTTTTTCAGATGAGCAAAGACTTCAGCACTATTTTCTCTAACACATGGAACTGAATATTTTCAGTTGCTGAATTTAAAGGAACAAAAAGCTGTAACATATTTCTTCTTTAACAATGAAAACACTCAAGAACAGATGTTGGTCATAACCAAAATTAGAGCAATTCAGTTCAAAACATTACAGTCCAAGGAAATGACTGTAATAGTTTTGGTGAGGTGATCACAGGAGCAAAAACCTTATACTCTGACTGGATTTCTTTTTTCTCATTCTGGTTTTCATTTTGGTGAAAAATGTGGCAAAGACATGTGCAGTGTTTCCTGTGATAGTTCATTAGCCATGCAGGAGTGAATGAAAGCCACTGTTAGAACAGCAGCAATAGAAAGATGACCCTGCTAAAGACCATGAAAGTGGATTAGAAGTAAAAGGCTGGTGTTACAGACAAGCTAAGAAGAGTTAAGAGAATGATGTTAACTTTCTAAAGTTACATATAGAAACATCATAAAGCAGGACAGAAAAAGAACTTGCGGAACAACTTGCAAAAACATTAAAACTAATTAAAGTTGTTAGTTTGTTTTGTTTTGTTTTTTTCCAAATACAAAAATAGTGGAAAACTTGCCAGAAAGTTGGTAGGGCCAAAAGATGATACAGATACCAAAGAGGCATTCAAGGAAGATAAAGGGGTAGCACAAAAGTCCAATACTTGTCATTTTCATTCACAAAGGAGGAGCATAAGAAGTTTCGGTGCTAGAATTTTTCTTTACAAAGATGGAGAATCTCTCACAAAATGAAGTGTTAGCACACACAAAAATAATTATAGAACAAATTAATAAAATGAAGAAGTCATCTAGATAAGAAGACTCAAAAAGTGTGGAAGTTATTCAACAGTGAAATAAATGAGCTATTAAACATAGCGTGTAGAATCTTGCTTAAAACTGCCTCAGTGGCTGTGAAACAAAGGTTGGCAAATGTGATGACGGTTCTTAAAAGCACTTCCAGGAAAGATTTAGACAATTACAAAAAGTTCGAGGCTCAAATTGGAGAAGCTACTAGGAACATCACAGAAGAACGGAATTAGCAGATACAGTGGATTAATATGATATGCCATAAAAAAGAGTGCATTCCTCACAAATATATTCAAGTATTCAAGTTTTGCTGAGGGAGTCAAGACAGCATGGGAACAGGCTGACCTGCTGTCCTGGTTTGGGTGAAAACAGGACTAATTCTGTTCAGTGATTTTACTTTTCAGTTCAGTACTTCTAATTAACAGCACTTTCTGAAGTTAGAAGCATGTTTCTGCAGTGTTTGCTGCCAGCAGTGATAACAGCCCANGACACCTGCTTGTTACAGTCTGGTTGAGTTCCAGACAGCATTTAATGAGGTCTGTCAGTAAAGGAACTAAGTTACTCTGGGATAAAAATGAAGGATTTCACATGAATAAATAGCTAGTTAGGATATATGAACCAAAAGTTACTCTGAATAAGTGGCAGTTTTCTCAACTGTTGAAATAATTTTAAATGTTCCTAATTTGGAAACTAGGTAAACAGTAAAGTTACTCAGTCTGCTGAAGATAGTGTCTTAAAGTAGTAGAGAGGAGGACTGTGAGATTCAAGGACTGAAGAATAAAACCATGTGAAATTCAGCATAGTTAGATGTAACTTTCCTTTCAGAATGAGGGGCTCTAAACCATCTATTGCCACTCAGAAAAGAGATCTTGTAGCTTTACAGTTATGAATGCAGTTCTCATTAGTAATTGAAAAACTAGAATATAAAAACAGAACCATGAACAGCATGGAGGAAGAAGCAGTTTGACACCATTTCTGACAGCACAAAAGTTAAGGAGAATCTAATGAAACCAGCAGGTTACAGTTTCTAAGCATACAAACTCTATTTCTTCACATAGGCACAGACTAAGTGTGAAATTTCTTGATGGCAGGATGCCAAAAATTCATATTGGTTGCAGAGAAAGTGCATGAATGGATGGAAGAAAGGTCCAGAAAAGCTGTTACATATAATGACTTTGCATCTGACAGAGGCAGTTCTGGTGCCTCTGTCAGATGATAAATCATCAGAGGCTGGGAAAATGTCCTCAGTAAATACCAGTGTACACTTGCCCAATTATACATCCATTACTGGTTCCCACTGGAGACAGGTACAAGGCTAGACTGATGCTCAGCTGGACCTCAGATTTAAGGTATTCAGTTTCCTTACTGTAGATTCTGGAATTTGAACCTAAAATCCCATTTCCGGCTTCTCGGCTCTGAGCTCAGGGAGTAAGCCCTCGATTTGAGTCAAGCTGGGAGCCCAGAAAGAAGCAGAGGACCAGCCCAGTGCCTGCCCAGCATGGCTTGAGATTTAATTCCTTAAGTGGGCTCCCTGAGGTTGAGAATCCACAGGTCTAGGTGTCCTGGCAGGGAGTGCTGCCTCTGACCTGGCGTCTCCCAGATGCAGCTGAGCAAACTGGGAGAAGTCCATTCTGCATCTGCCTTTTTAGCCACACTTGAGCCAGGGAAATACTGTTGGAAATTTGTTGAAATGAGCCAAGGCTTAGCTCCAGACAGCTGTGTGGAGCATAGGGGACAGGTAACAGAACAGCTCTTGGCATGTTTCTCCAGCTCAGGTGACATTTCTACCCCAAGGTGGACCTCGCTGTCGCCTGCCGGTTCCCATGCACAGCTCCAGCAACAGCTGCACACCTGAGGAGCAACTGTTTTTACTGCACTGGCTTGCAATGACAAACCCACAGGGGCAGGGAGAGAGGACGAGGTGAAGGAAGCACTCACGTATGGTGGCAGCACACAGCACTGCTTTGGCCAGAAGCAGGAATCCGAGGTGGTGGTGAACAACACTCATGGTGCCGGAGACCCCGTGTCAGCTTGGTGCANGTCCCACTGAGAAGTGAGAATGAAGTTTCTCCGCTGCTCTGCTCTCCGATTAAATGAAGGGCCTCAGGATTCATCATGTGATGGAATTAAGCAGAGATGCATGATTTTGTCTTCAGCTTCTTTCAGCTCATGTGCTTATGACTCACTCCTTTTGCTTTCAGCATTCCCTGGGATTTCTGAGAGACCTGTTTAGAGCCACACCATTTACCTCACAGGCATATTTATGCTAGTTTTGCACTAGGATAATTTTTATATGTAATTTGTTTTTAAATTAGAAACTTTTTTTTTTTCCCCAGAAATCCAAATTAATTCTTGCCCCAGCCTGATTTGCAGGTATTATTACAACAGCTTCACTGCATTTGATGGACCTGTCACTACTTAGCCGTGTGTTTCTGCCCACATGCTGGGCAACAAGTGTGAACTAAATGGACACTAGCCAACTCTAATACATCTGTGGACTTTGCTCCTGATCAGAGTGGATTGTTAAGAAAAACGTTATTTAAACATTTAGTGGGCACATGCACGTACCATCTGACTACAGTTGCACATATGATGGTTAGAGGTACAATCACAGACTATATGTAGCGATGAGCATCCAATAACTATCTCACAAGTTGTTGTGACCTACAGACAGACAAGTACTTTGTTGTATATACTTCATGGCGTGTAGAGCTAAAGGAAAAAAAATACTTTGTTGCCCAGCCTAATAATGAAGTATAACCAATGGCTCGGGATGAGTTAGGGTAATACAGGCAGATTGGCAAACTGCACTTAGTGGTTCAAATTCAGGTTCAACGTGCTCAACCAGCCCAGGTGTTCTTCAGGCAGTGCAGCAACTGAATTTCATTGCAGCAAAGAACAAGCTTTGGTGAGATGACAGGGCATAGAAGCAAGTATGGTTCTCAAGACAGGAGTTCAGCAGTGATTTCAGTGACCCCGAAGTATACTGGTGAGACACAGGCTATCCAGAAACCAGTGAGCTGGGCAACATAAAACCAGTTTTATTTTGGTTCAAGGGCAGGTGGAAATTGGTAAGACCAAGGCACTGTCAAGAGAATGAAGAGATTGCCCAGTGGAAAAGGATTTTAGAACTGTAACTACTTATGATTTTTATTTTTGATTTGTTCTTAGTTTCTTCCATTTTTTTCTAGCATTTTCTATTAGCTAAGTTATTGTCACTACCCAGAGTGCCCCAGACAGCATTTCTCTCGGTAATGCAGTCTCTGATGTCCAGTCCTATGCATCTTGCATATATAGACTTCATACTTCAATAGCATCCTGGCTGGAGCCATCTTCCCTCCTACTGCCAGCCAAGGAAACGGGTGAAGGCAAAAGCCCTAAGGATACCAGGCTTGTTTAAACTAAGCTCTCATTATCTGGCAGAAAGAAGAGGAAGCACAAATCAAAGTCAAAGCAGTGACTGACTATGCAAAAAAAAAATCATATGACTGCAGCGTCCTCATGTGATTGTTGGTTTTTTTTTTGTTTTTATTAAATGAACTACATTCCCAGTTGAAATGTCAGGTTCCAAAGACATTCACAATTATTTTTTAAAACCATGTGGGACATCAACTTTAATCACACTCTTTTGTTTCCAGGTTGTTGATCCTAGAAGTGAAAAGTGACCTTCAAACACTGTGCTTCAGCACTGGGGGCCTGATCCAAAGTCTGATGGGGAGAAAGGATGGTTAATTGTTTATCCCCAAGCAGGGTTTTGGGAACCTCCAGAGGAAAACTGTTGACAACAAATGCCTGTTAATTAAAACCAAAAATTTATCATCCTAAAAACAATGAAGTTAGTTAGGACAGTTTTTTGCCATGTTATTTGATACATGAAATTGTTACATAAATATTGAATGACACTCTCAATAAGGACCAGCTGGTGGAAATTATTAAACATGTTGTAAATAGACTTCAGGGGCACTGAGGATCAGGCCTGTGGTTAGAGGAATTGAAACCCACCAGGGTTGGGGTAATGACTAAAAGGTGGCTGCAGTGTGATGCTTCAGTCCTTTGCATTCTCCCTCCTCATCGCTTGGGCCTTAGACTACACATTCCTGGAGGACTGACAAAGAAAATGGTTAAAAAATCTGCTTGTGCTGTGGCTGCAGCAGACTGTGTTAGCAAGAAAAGAGGATAAATCTGTATAAGAAGTGAAGAAAGAGCTTAGAGGAGTAGGTTGAGCTAGGAGGTAGTTGAGTCACCATACTTGGATGTGTTTAAAAGAGGTATAGATAATGGTGCTTGGAGCTATGGCTTAGTGGTGGGCTTGGTAGAGTACGGTTAATGCTTGGACTCAATGATCTTAAAGATCTTTTCCAACCTTGATGATTCTATGAGTAGAGATGTAAAAGGATTGAAGAGAACATTAAAAATGCCAAGGAAAAGTACGAGAGGTGAAGACTGAAGGGATTATCTGAAAACTGAGCTGACTGCTCCAGGTGTCCCAGCCATAGTTGACTATGTATGAACATGAGTCCATCTGTGTATGAAGAAGTCCACCATGTATGAAGAAGAGTTGCTTGAAATCAGTAGATCATCACCAGATCTTAAATTAACTTCATACTTATTACATTATTATTCTTGGTCTCTGAGAACAGCTTGGCAGTTAAAACAGCTGAACTGAAATGTGCAGTTGTAAAAGATAAAAGACTTAAAATACATCCTAAATTTTCTCCTAGCAAAGGAACACACATTCAGAGAGATTTAGGGCTTAATCTGACAGAGAAGTGGGTGGGTATGAAGTGCTTGGTACTTCAGAGCTTTGGTGCCTCAGTTGTTAAAACCCATTGAGGAGATACACATCTCTGCTCCCTGAAGCCTGTCAGGTGACAGGGTGTGAGCACATCATGTGTACCTGCATGTCTAGACTGAGACAGAGGCGGCACACTCGCCTCACTATCACGCTGCCATCGCTGCAACATGGGTATGAGAATTGTTAACCACTGCTGATGGGAGCTAATAAATAAATAAAAAAATAAATGGGGCGTTGAATGAACTTGACTTTTGGCCAAGCCAGCAAAGGAAAATGAGATTAACTTGTTTTGACAATCAGGTAGTTTTAGGTAAACGCTGTCTGCCATTACCAGTGGTGTCTCAAGGGAATGCTGGACAAATCGCCTCTCTGGGAAGGAATCTTCTGTGTCTCGATTCACATGGGCCAGTGGCAGTCAGCTGACTGAATCCAATGTGTAAACAAAGCAGCCTGCAGTCTTTCTTGTTGTATGGGGGTGGGGAAATGCTCTACAATAGCTCCTGATCAGTTTATGGTACCATCCACCTCAGTTTATCACTGAAAAATTAATTAACCCTTGCAACAGGACAAATAGGCTTTAAATAATTCCAGCTTCCTCCTTTTTTTGCTTTTGTGGTAGCTAAAGCTCAACATCTTACCATTTTTTACGGGAAGGTAATTCCTTGCAGTCATACTTTTCTCCAAATTCCTGTGTTGGAGCTGATGTTTTCCAAACTTAGCACTTGACCACAGCATATAATTCTGGAGATTTTCTTGTGGATAAAAAAGTAATTTTTGGCTTGGTTTCTTCTAGAGGAAAGGTCTAATGACCGTGCCAGATCTCCACCTTTTTATGGGTGTTTCTCTGTTGGTCCCTCCCTACAAACACTAAACTTACTGCTCAGTCACAGCCACGTGTGTGGCAGAGTGCCCCAAAATGCCTCATGAAAGCAGCTTGTAGGGAAGGTAGAGGAACCCAAGAAATCATCTGTAGCACTTCGAAATCAGCAAATCCTCATGAGAGCCCTAAGATACAGACCCCCAGAGCATCCTGGTCCACTCAGCCCTCACAGGTGGCCCATGGGAGTGCTCACTAATGCATGCACTTGACCAGCAGCTGAAGACAAAGCACAATAACAGATGCTGACCCTCCAGACCACAACATGCATCTTTTTTTTTTAAGTTGTATGAACAAATCAAGTTTATTCGATGTCTATAGGCAGGTTCTGGTTTATTTGGCTTTTTCTTTAACTATGGTGTTGGTACAAGGAGGAGGTGTAGTTATCCTGGTAGTCTCAGTGCTCTGCTGCTGTATGCCATGGTCTTTTAAAGGCTTGCTCTGTGTGCACTTCAGCTGACCCACTTTTGGTTTTGAAGCTGCCACAGTTCATTTACATCCTGGGCATCGGTTTTCCTATACTACTTTTTCTCATGGTGATTTAATGAACTGTTATTTATCTGGTTTTTATTCACAGTGATTCATCACTGTCCATGACTGTGTGAGACCCATATTTTACATCATATTATAATGAAATCTATTCAGGCGTCCCTTGCTCAAAGAGGTTTTAAAAGATAGATTTTTGTAACACTCAGCTCAAGAGAGATCAACCAAACTATTGCTGAAAAGTTCTCTCTCTAAAGACAGTCATTGATATTTTGGCTAGGAAAAAGAAAAAAACTTCTTCCAAAAATGTAATCCAGGAACAATCAAACCAGCAAAACCCAGCCAAAAATGTTATGTATCAAAGAGAATACACTCAACGAGAATATCTGCTGTGTAGTCACTTCGGTAGGAAGATGCTGAAGGAGAAGCAGTCTCACAGCCAAAGTCTGCTTGCTCCTTTAAAGCTTTTCAAAGAAACAATATAAACTGAATGTACTCCATTGTGCCTTGTTCACTGTATAGGCTGTTTTTCACTTATTACGGGCTGGGGATAAGAGTTCATCACAGAAGCTCAGTTGTTTTATGGTCCAGTGAAATTGCTTTGACTGTTCAGGAAATAATATCAGCACTTCCCTGAAACAGGAGTCAGAATAAATGAAAATACTGACAGCTGAACTTTAGCATAACATACTCTTTAATGTGTTAACAGCAAGATATGGGCAAAAATCTGCATTTTTTTTCACTGTATTCCCACTGACTCATGACATTAATTCAGACAGTAACCTCTTCCCTAGATGCTAGACCCAGTAGAATAAAATCCAGGCAGTGGAGAGGGGAGGAAAAATTATGAATATATTATGTAGCAAACAGCTTTGTATCTAGAATCCCACTTTAGATAGTAACATTTATGGCAGAAAAAGAAGGCAAACTGAGCAAGTGGAGCTCTTGTGCTCCTAGGGATGTGTTCCTGTAGCCCTAGGACTTAAATCCACCTGGATCTTCCTGCTGTGTCCAACAGCAGTGAGAACTCATTGGGACACCTGGTGGGAAATAGAAGGAAAAATGTCATAAGGTCCCTTTTTGCTTCATGTTTAAACACGTTTAGCTACTGCCACTTGCACAGAATGGTCACAGCTCGCTGGGACTGTGGGCTAACCAGTGAGGCATGGGAGGAGCAGTCTGGCTGTGCCGCAACTTGCCAGTTTCCACATAACTCTGTGTGTCACCACTTGCATTTGGCTGCTGCAGAGCAGCGGGTGGCAGGATCAGGCCCTGGTGTTGCAATGCGGTGATGGCAGGGGAGGGGAGGATGTCCAGGCTGGTAATGCCATTGTGCAGCCCTCAGATCAGCACAGGTTACAGCCCTGGCCTTCCAACACACGACTCAGGGAGCTCCTGATTGCAAAACCTTTAATGGTAATGGCTGGATTTCTTTCAAAAGTATACTTTGAGTGCACTATTCCCAAATGTATCACATAATAATCTTTAACAGTTATGATCATATGTGGGCAGGGAAATACATCCTTATATATATTGAATATATAGGAGTTAGTCTTTTGAGTTTATCTTAAACACCAATATCCTTTATTTATAGTCTCTGTGATAGGAACAGTAAATTTGCACCAGTTCTGTTTTAAATCTGCACTGGAATGTGGATATTTTATTTCAGCTTTCTTTGCCAATACTGGAAAGCCAACATGACTTTATTTTGTTACTGCATGAGAACCAAAAAATCAATTTAACACAGCAGCCTATTTTCAATCCCTGGCTTAAGTGAACCACTAAGGGTAAAAATCTCTCTGTCTAGCATGTGTAATGCACTAATCACCAGAACTCTGCATGGGAAATACTATACGACTTGATAAGTATCATTACAGAAATTATGTGTTCATCATGTAACAGAAAAATCTAGTTCATGTATCTATAGTTTAAACTGTGTCTCCTAAAATTACAAAATAGCTTAATAAATCTTCCCTCAGCCGTTCTGCTTAATTGCAGCTGCTGCTGAGGGCCCTACTGTGCCCCAGCGCTCTGGGCGGAAGATCGAGCTCTTCTGTGCCTGCTTAACACAAGGGGTTACATTTTCACTGCATATGGTTCACTTCTGCTTCACGTGGAAAGAAGTTGAACAGTTATAAAAAATAATTTGGATTCAATGTAAGATAGTTGTGGTTCTTCTCAGTAAAGGATATTATGTCAAATTTGAATAGTCTGAATTTAACCCTGTACTGTGTCTGATATCAAAATATAAAATATTGAATAGTCCTAAGAAAAGAAAATAAAGAAATGAGAAGCATAAGTGAAGAGGGGGAAATTGGATTGTATATTCAGACCTCTATAAATTTGCATTGATTTTTCGTGCTGCACTTGTGGTGAGTGGTGTTTGGATGAAGGCAAAAACATATGTTTTTATGAAATAAGAATAAAATGATAAAAATAAAATAGAGATCATTTGATATATTAGTTACCAGTTGGTTGGTTCATTTCCAAGTACCTTGTTCTTTTATTATTACACAATACAAAAGAATTTTGAACAAGAAAAAAAGGTTAGCGAATGGTACTTTGTAGAATGAAAAATAAAAACATAAGAAAAATCAGCATTTGCTAAGCTACAGACACCAAGTAAAGTGAAGTTGTAAATCATTTTTCACTGAGCAGTTTTCTTCACAGCTCAGCTTCTGTGGATATTCTGATAACACTATATCAGATAGGTGGGTGCTGAGGACAGACTATTTGATTTACTAATACATTTCCATGTATTTGAATTTTATACATATCAAGAAGTTTAATCCAGACCTTGACAAATGTAAAGAAATGTAGTATGCAGTCCAAATGGCAATATTTATTTTATTTGGAATATAATGGTAAGTCAGAACTTCTTTACCTTGTCGTGGTGTTTGTTGCATAGGATAAAATTCAAAAGTCTGAAGCTGGGAGCAAAGTGATGAAGCTGCTTATCTGTTTTGGCAGCTGAATTCTTGATTTCACTGACTTAACACACTTATGTGCCCTTCCCCTTTGCGCCCCTATGCTTTTACTTGGCACATACAGATGTTTACATTTTTAGGCAGAAATAATCTACTGAGTAGTAAAACTCAGCTGCAGGTCACTGATCAGTGAAAATGAGGAAAAGCACCTCAGGGTGAGCACACCATCTAGATGCTGTTAGCTGAGGTGATGTCGCTGCTTGGCAGTGAGTTGGGAAGAGTAAATGTCATTGTTGAGGCACCGTGTCACTGGGCTGGAGCACTGGCAGCAGCACTCTTCAGATCAGTATTTTGCTTAGATATGTTTTTCACTAATACCTCAGAAGAAATCCACCTCTGGGTTCTGGTAGGTGTTGTTAACTGTAAGACATCTCAAAATTGTCTTGTTAAACCACAGCTGAACCATCAGAATAGTGGGATCAGTTTGTTTACTTTTTTTTTTTCTTGCATCTTAGCACAAATGTGACTTACGAGGCATAGCTCCCTGTCTAACTGAAGCAAGAGAAAAAGCTTCATGGTAAATGCACAGGGCCATGTGACTGAAGAGAAAAGGTAAAGAGATTTTTCAGAAAGAAAATGTTGAAAACATCATCACTGTCTGGGCTGCTTTGCAGACTGTCTGTAGGCAGGGTTCTTCATCATCCTCTGTGTCTCAGCCATCCAAACAGCAAGAGAGAAAGCACGATGAGGTGGGGCGGTCGAAATGTCTTCTGCAGCTGGGAAAAAGGTGCATGAATATGAAGGAGACTCTACTGCCACTCTGCTTTTTGGTTAAATAACTTTTCTTTCTACAAGTAAGGGAGGAAAATCAAGAGGAGGGAGGGTTAGTAATACTTCAGTCAAAATTATGGTTGCAAGCATACCAACATACACAAATACCATGCAGCTGTATACGTAGCAGCAATAACCACCGTCAGCACTGCACTGAGAAATGGAAGCGTGTTCCTGACCCCAGACATCCCGTCTGCGCCTCCTAATACCCTGTTAAGGTCTCATGCTCACAGTGATTCAAAATGGTTTAATTCAACTTTGATGTATTTATTTCATTTATATGAAATGGAAAGGTTCTGAGAGAAAATGATCAAAGATAACATTTTGGTTCGATGGAGTAGCCCACCAAAACATCATAAACCAGCTCCCCTTTCCTCTGGATAACCCAGCATGGTCTTTCGAGGAACTAATATAGTCTTTCCTTGGGATAGACATTATACTGACAACTGGTCCTCTGTTTAAGCAGCCAGAAATGTTTCTGGCTATCTAAACTCAGTGGAAACCTATATGAAAATCACAATGTATTTTATTAAGAATTTAGTGCCAGGTCTTTAGGGTTCTTGGATAAATAAATAAATAAGCCATAAATAAAATAAGCAAGAAACAAACTGCATTATGAAATTTTTGAGGCCGAGTGTAGCAAGGCTTAAGGACACTATCTGAATATTTTGAAAGGCACAGGGAGGAACATTTACACTGTTCCATAGTGACATGCTTTGGACATCAGGTCACATTTGTTGGAGATCTTCAAGGTGGTGCATTCATGAAGATGAGAGTCAAAAGCTCCAGAAAATAGAATCTCCTTGAAATTTTTGCTGAAATTAGAGAACCTGCCTCTTCATTGCAACTGTGTGTTGAAAGTAGAGGGATAGGCAAACTCTGTCCTGTACTTATATAAAACATTTATGATTTTCTTTCCTATTGTGTTTGAATGCTTGTCATGTGTTTTGAGATTATGCAGCAGTCTCTCTCATAATGTAATTGTAATAGATATTTTTAAATTTAAAAAACGTTTCAGGTTATTTACAACAGAAGAAAAGGTGATTTTCTCCTGGGTGGGGACCACCAAGTCATCCAGAGCTTTGAGATGGCTTCTCCTTAAAACAAGCATCCTTGATACACAAGAAAGGCTTTGGCTCTCAAGAGCTATGTCTGGTTAGAACATAAATGAAAACTATTCACTATTTAAATCAGAGCAAATACAGACTAAGATAAAGCAGGCAGTTGCATTCCCACTCATTACATTCTGGTTAGACAAGTCCTTTTCTTTTGCTACATCTGTCTAGTTCCATTTCAGTGGCTGTAAGGGCTGTAGTGATGTCTGTAAGGGTCTGCTTCCCGGTAATGACCTTTAGTTATGTTCCCTTCTGAATCCAAATTCCTCTGGTGTTTAAGTGAGTTGTCTAGTGCTTTTGCAGGAGGTTGTATGAAGAAAAAGTTGGTGGACACAAGTATTTTGCTAATAATAATTTACGGATATAATGCTGAGAACAGGCAACTCTGTGCTTCAAGATACATCACAATCTTTAGGGAGAGCTTTTCAATTCAGTTAAAAAATGACTGGCCTGGGGGATTATAGTGGACAGGTTGGGAGACCAGAAGGGTATTTAATTCTATTTCTTATGTACCTACAAACGACTGAAAGGAAGCAATTTTTAAAGTCTTCAAATAAGCATGTATTGATTTAAATCCTAACAGCCTGGAGCAGGTTTTCAAATTTAAAAAGGTGAGGAATTTTTAAATGTCATAGGAATAAAGACAAGACTTATCTGGTTAGGGAAAAGGGTTCCTTTGATGTTTGTACCTTCTTAAGCTTCTATGTAATTAAGAACTGGCAAAATGAACTTGCTAATAGAATTACTCAGTGTTAGTACCACAGCAGTGTTTAGTGGGCGTAACCAACTCTCACTACTTTGTGCTAAGCATTTCATGACCACAGAGTGATCATCCAGGCAGTCAAGTGCCAGCATTGCAGGAGTGTTTTGATGTGTTCTTGTTGTCCTACAGCATGGCCTCAGCTCAGCCAGTCTTCTACCATGCCAGCTTTGGTGCCCTGGATAAACCCTACCAAGTAGTTGCCTATTATCTATGTAATTCATTGATCATAAACAAAGGTTTCTCTTTTATTGACTCAAACTCTTACAGTAGACATAGAACCAGCAGGTAATCTTTGGTGGCTTCCAATTTGGCCAATGCAGGCAGCAACATTCAGGGGGCAGGAAGAGAGTGTGGCAGCAGAGAAAGAATAAGTAGCATGGCTACACCCTTTGTCATAGAATTAATGCTTTGATGATCCAGGATGTAAAACCCAGTGGGACTTAAGTGCACACAGAGAGGAGAAGGTGCATAGAGATGCAATCCTCTGCTAGGGACCCAAACAAACTTCTACAGTCATCCTTTTCTTGTTATCATTGTAAGGGACTTCTTAACACCTGCTCCCTTGCTTTCACCCTCAGGCTGTAATGGGCCACAGCTGAAGCAAACTGGAAGGAGGCTCTGCCCCCTGGCAGTGCAGGTATTGTTGAAGCAATGTAATAGGGTGAAGGTTTGATCAGGTGGTTTTTTGCTCTTTGTTTTCTCTTGGCTTACATTTGAACTTTTGTGACTGTTTCAAAAGTTTTATTAAGCCTTGTATGATAAACTGTGTAAGTGGTCACCATCTGGAGATAATGGTACATGAGATGGCAGAAGCTATGTCAAGTTAGAGGAGACGTGGTTACTGGGTCAGCAGTGTTTGCTATTGAAAGCCAATCAGAGTCAAGCTCTGGAGTCTACCCAAGCTTCAGTTTACTGGTGAGTCTGAATGTTCTTACTTAGACCTAGGTTGCCTTCAATGGTTTGGAGCCTTCTGAGGGGAGCAGTGGTTGCCTATAAAGTAAGGGAGGTTGCATACAGTGATGCATGGTCAACTTTATCCAGTTTGAACAGAAGGAGCCAGTGACTGGGCTTCCTAGGTCTGCTGTCATCTCAAAAAACATCTCAAACCATATGCATTCATTCTGATTCAGACTGTCCTGTAGATTAAGCCATATGGAATAAATTTTATTAGGTTTAAAATTAGAAGATTAATGTTGCAGCTGATATTTTTAGCCACCACTTTCTTCAAAATAATATGAGGATATGTGAAATATCTTTTAAAATTTCATGTTTTGGTAGAAATGGAACTTGCTGCCAAAGGAAAGAGCAAGCTTATTAATATAGTGTGTCATACAATAGAATGAAAGGTTAGTGACACAGTAAAGGCTTGGTGAACAATTATTGCTAGAAACTGTCCAGAAGGAAAAAAAAATATAACAATTGTCTTATTTTAGTAAGATTGCTATTTCCAGTCTCATTTAAGTGAAAAGTTGTACGTAGTTTCTGTTTCATTATGGAAGCTCTTTTGCAAAGATCCTGTTTTCCCCATAAGGAAGGCTGGAAGGTCCGACAATGTCAGGATCTTAGGAATGATGAGGCTTGGGGTCCCTCAGTACAGCTCTTGGATCACGGGTAATTCAATTTATTTCAATTAAAACCAAAATGGACAGCAAGTTAGGAATCCATTGTGAAGTTAGGAGCCTCAGTTCTTTGTTACATCTGAACTTGCAAACCGGGTATTGCTTTTTGCTCCTGGGTTAACTTCATGTTTGAACATGGAAGAAGTTGGTTTTGATCCATGGAATATGTGCATGAAACTTGATTTCCTATAGATTGGTGCCCTTTGTCCTCTGTAATACCCCAATGGGGCAAAGATCTGTCCCACTACTCTAGGTACTAGATTTACATGTATACTGATCAGCCATCCAGTTGCTAACAGTATTCATAGCAGCTAAATTTTGATATTTTTTCTTCCAGTTACAACACTAATTTTGGTCTCCTTTCTCAACCAGCTGCCAGTTCTTACTACAGCTGAGAATACAGTTATCTTTGAGACCGAATCATCTGGAAATAGGCCACGGGGTTAAAAAAAATAATTAATAAAGTGACTGGTGCAGAAAGAATCACAGACAAATGATCAGAAAGTATAATCTAAACCACATTATTTTCTTAGGAGACCTCCTAAAGTTTACTAATTTGCATATAAACTAGAAAACATATTGAACTGGAGCTCAGCATTTTCCTGGCTCCTGTGCACTGAAACTCAAATTGCCCTTTGGAAGTCCTGCTTCCATAAGGAAATTTTTAGACAGCTAAGAGCCAGCATCACAGCTCTGGGGCATCTTTTCTAGAGATGGGTTCACACTGAGGGTCTGCAAGAGTTGAGCAGGACATACAAGATGCACAGCATGCAGTGTGGCTTCTTGGCTCTTGAATCTTCCAGCTGACTGCCAGAGCTGAGTGGATCAGCACAGACCCAGTGTCAGAAGTGGGAATGTTGTAAAAGGCAATTTAGTTGTTGTTCTTGTATACCATGTACTGCAATATATACACACTCCCGAGTAAATGATACAGGCTCCATAGCTATAAATTACAGACACACACACTAACAGATTTAAAAAAACCCAAACCAAGCCCAATCCCACACATACTGTTCTCATGTACTTTTTAGTTACTCTGTAGGACTCCCTTTGTTCATGACTGTTCCTGTTACTGTTGGAAGAATAAACCTTCTCAAAGTAGATCACCATAAGGATGGAATGTGTCCAGTGACCACTTAAGTAGGAGAAAATCTATTTGCTGCCAGAACCAGTTTACTGCAGCTGTGATCAAGAAGCCTCTTGTGTGCAGTTACTTGTTTGCTCTCTAGTACTGTATTTAATATTGAGACACTCTTCTAATCTCTTTAATGCTACCCAATATTTTTCCTAACGGAAAGTAGATAAATAGAGAAGAAAACCTCAGAGACCTTGTTTTTTCAGCACAGATAGGACAGCCTTATATGTTATCAGATGTCCAACAGAACTTGGTGACCTCAGTATGGACCTATTATTGGCAACCAGATGTAGTTCCTGCTGCAAGGATGAATTTATATTGCTTGTGTTACTTGTATAATATGTGCTCTTTGATAGGCATTGCTCTGTAGTTTTACTGTGAAAAGAAGGATGTGCTTCAGCCATATCACCAAAAATAAGGATGTCCAGGCACCTTCCCCTGGCAGTATCGTGGATTTCAGCAAATATGCCCGAGTACTTTGTGCCTGTTTTTTCCCTCTTTTACCTCTGTACAGCATTGCTCACAAGGGGAAAAACACGAGAAAGTTCATCTGATTGTTAACAGATATAAACAATTGAGCAACAGTTAGCAGACAGACTGCAGTCATTATTGTGTGGAGGCCTAGAGGTGCTTCCTCCTATCCTGGGTTGTATGCCTGATAGATGACAAAAATCATGTGATGCCACCTCTGCCTCGACCAGACAGCTCAGGGTAGAGACCATCTGTGTAGCATGTTCCCTGCTGCAGGGGTAGTGAGGCTCGAGGACAAGTCAGACAGGAAGGTATGTCACTGTATCAGTGCTTTTTAAGAGAAAATAAACCTTCTGCCCTGTTTCAGACAAATGTCTGGAAAACCAGAAACAATCTCTTGTCAGGGGAGGGTGCGTTTGGGAAGGAATATTTAGTATCTCTGGGTTTCTTGGTGCGGCCCAGAGAAGTACAGTCTGGCAAGAATGGGTTGGAGGTGACCAGTGGTTGTGGAAGATGATTAAAGGTTAACGGGGATGCATTTTGCCAGAAATCTCACATGATACGGAGCTTGAATGTGTCAGTCAAGAGCACTGATGTGACAGGAGCTTGAAACAGCACCAGCTGGAGAGAGAAGTTGTGCTGGAGCTGTCTCGGCCTCCACCTGCGATGCGCAGCTCTGCTTGTGTCCTGTCTTGGAGATGTCTTGGATAATTCATGAATACCAGGTCCCAACGGGGGTATCAGGAATGCTGATACCTGCACATGCAAGTTCCCATCTAGGCTTTGGGAAGAGTCACAGAGCTGTGGAGAGGAGGGGTTTGTGGTGGCCATTTCCTTCAGCAGAACCTGCGTGGGGTGGCCGCAGGAGTCGTGTCCCCATCAGACTCTGAGCAGGAGGATCTCCAGTGANCAGACTCAGAGCAGGAGGATCTCCAGTGACATGTGAGACAGCCTTATCTGAAGGCAGGAGATCTGCCTGCAGGCTGGACCTCTCTTTTATGCTGTGCCAAGCTCCTGCAGTGAGGTTCCAGCAGCAATTGGCTTTGCAAGGGGCTGTTGGTCCCCAGCCCCTTGAGAGCTGCTGAGCAAGCACAGAGGCCATGGGAGAGCGCTGAAGGCAGCACACCTAATGCATACTCACTACAGAG
>VWZY01013302.1:0-11696 GCA_013399075.1 Chloroceryle aenea
GCTCCCTGGCTCTCCTGGTCTCTGCTCCCAAGGAAGAAATGATGGCACAAGAGGAACCGGCCTCAAGTTGCCCCAGGGGAGGTTCAGGTTGGAGCTGAGGAACAATTTCTTCCCTTCCAGGGTTGTCCAGAGATGTTCAGGGTAGGGGTGGAGTCCCTGTGACCCCTGGAGGGGTTTCCAAGCCCCCCGTGGAGCTGTGGTGCTGAGGGCCAGGGGTCAGTGGTGCCCGGGCAGTGCTGGGACAACCACTGGTCTTGACTTCATTAAATGTCTCCTCCAACCCCAACATTTCTCCAACTCCATTAATTTGGACCCACTCACCCCGCGGGATGCAGGAGGCATCTGCCACGGAAGAACAAAGACCTGCCCAACTTGCCACAGCAGTGGAGGGACGCAGCTCTCCCCTCCGTGAAGAGCTTGCAGCTCCCTGCCAACGGGAGCAGGAGTCTCGCTGGCCAGTGTGTGCAGGAGCTGTGGGAGTGGGAGCTCTGAACCCCAGACATATGGTTTAAATATTCTAATAGATGTGGTAATCCTCTTGGTTTCCAAAGAACGTTATGGTCGAGTCGATTTATGGTAACGCTATCTTAAGCAATGAGGGCAATAAAAAGAGTTTTAAATGTGAAGAATTATGATTTTTTTTTAATTCTTCTTGCTTTTTTTTAAAAGGAGGACATTTTCCCTTATTTTCCCCCTTTTTTTTTTCAAACAACGTGTTCTTTGTGCTCTGCTTAAAGCCATCAAGAGTGGAGATCCTGCCAAAGCTGCTCCGTGCTTGTGAAGCAGACACACACACACACACCTTGCTGGCATCAAGCAGTGTCCCTGTCCCCATCACGAGCATCCATCCTGCTGACTCAATTCCTGCTGGAGGACAAGATCGATGCTTCTGCCCTTTATTTATTTGCTTTTATCTCAGGGTGAAACTTGTGACCTATGCAGTGTTCTCCACCAGCTTGAGCAGTCACCTGCCTTCTTGCCTGTTACCATCTCCCCCTTCCTAAAGCTCTTCTCTCGTGATGGCTTTGTGTCCTGAACTCTGTAGTTCCTTCCTGTCATGAGGCCAGGGGTTATCTCAGGTGTCATGGAGGGTCTCCTGAGGTGACAGCTGGGCTCTTCTTCATCTGGCTGAGTGTCTGGACAGCCCTAGTCCGTGGTTTCCTCCCAGCCTGTGAGGATCTGGCATGTGAAATCCAGTCCTGGGGGTGGGACTACACCCCAGGCTCTGGTGGCAAGGGCTGGGCAGATTTCCTCCACTGCTTCTTCTCTTTGTCTGGCAGCTTGGGACACGAATTCTGTTCTGCCAGAGGACCTGGAGTGGTGTCCATGCCAGCTATACTCAAGACCTCAGCTTCTCTGGCTGCATGGCTTTGAAAGGGCTTTGAAGATGAGACCTGAGCCTTGACTGGTTGGACATCTTGGGCACACAGCAGCATCCTGGAGGGACCAGAAGGAAACTCTCCGACTGCCATGAGCAGGGAAGTCTCTCCAGGCCATTCCCCACCTTGAAGGAGGACAATGCTCTGATTTTTTGGGTTGAGCCCCACCACTTTTGCTTCGTCTACAGAGAAGAAACAGGAAAACCTGGACACCAGAAACACCCAGCATGTAAACCGAGGAAGGTTCTGTCCCAATCCACCAGAGACAGCGACTCCAGGGTTGCACCAGGAGAGCCACCTCGGCTACAAAGGCACTGCAGCACTTTTCAGGCCAATCTGCTGATACATGAGCCTTCTGGAGCACTTTGAAAAAGCAGCTCTTTAAACAAAAGCCCTTTTAGTCTTCATTACAGAGTCAAAGGCAGCTTTCACGTAAGGCTAGGGCAGGTCAGATTTCATTTGCTTGGAGATAAATGGCTTTGTCAGCAAACATCTTTTGTGGATTTTTTTTTTCTTTTTCCTTGTTTTTTTTTTTTTAATTTGAATTATTGGATTTCCTAGGAATTCTCAGCAAGTCAAAAGGTAAAGAAGTTAAGTTGTATATGAGAAAGCTGAATATCCAGCTTTTGGTTTCCAGTGAACAGCAATACCCAGCTTAGACTGCTGGACTTAGACTCTCTTTATTTGTGAACAGTAATAAAAAGTTTGGTTAGATATTAAAAAAGTTGCTATGCTATTTTATTAATCCCCCCCCACGCCCCTCCAATCCACTCTGAAATCATTTATATTAATGCAATGAAAGGGAATATAGTTCAAGATGACTACGTGACCTTTAAAGATCCCTTCCAACCCAAACCATCTTCTGATCCTAGGATTGCAACAGAAAGAATTGGGATGCACAAAGAGATCTCAGTCTGGACCCCGGGTGGAGTTGGGAAGGGTAAATACCAGCAAAGCTTCACGCCACGTCCATAAATAATCTCAGAATTTAGAAAACAATCATGAAATATTCATCATACAGCTCCCCATCTTCTGTTCTTGGACAAGGCAACAGCTTGAATTTTGATCATGCAACAGTTTAAAGCTTTTGGCTTGGCATCTACTAAACCAGCCCTGGCTCATCCTTGGAGATCTTGTGCTTCAGGGAAGGATGAGCTCTGGGCATGGTGAATCAGCCTCCATGCCTTCCTGAAGGCCCTGGTCTCCAGAAGTCCTCTGAAAGGAGCTGGAAGGCACGTGGCTTTCAGCTCACACGCAGAGCTATGGAGCCTGTTGATCCTGAGGGTTAAACATCTTCGTGGCACCATCTCCTTGCACTTATATGGAGTATATGGAAGCAAGAGGCATGTGGAGAAGAAAATGTGTGGCCTGATCATGAAAAACTTATTCCCAGAGGCAGCTGAGGCAGAGCAAGCTTTGCCTGAGTCTGCTGGAGCACATCTCACGCAAGGACGCGCTCCAGGAGAGATGGCTCCAGGTTTCTACTGCTCCCAGACTGCCTGTCCAGCTCAGCCTTTCTGGGAAAAGTTCATGGCAGCAGATCGAGGAAAAGGGGTCGTTCTTCCAGGCTGCAGCAAAATGCTGCTGATGCCACCTCAGCCTTGACTTCGGGTCCAACCAGGAGCAAGTCCCTCAAGGATCCTAGGAGAACTGTTCTCTCCAGAAGGTAAAGGAACAGCCGTGCACAACCCTACCTGCTTTGCTGTTCCTCTCTTTGCCAGCTCCTACTTTTTTTTTTATTATTAATATGCCAGAAGCTTCTGGAGTGCAAAGAACAAGGAGTTCCTTGGAGCTGGAACGACAACCAAAAATAAAGCCAACCCTCTCCCCGCCCCCCTAGCCGAACGTTGTCAGCAAGTTGCCTTTTGTCTGCGAGCTTTGCCACCTCCTGCCGTGTTCTCAGCAGCTCCAGCTGAGATTTGGCCTCTTCACCACTTCTTGGTCAGCCGACCTCCATGGAGAACCTGTGATGATGCTGCAGGAAAATAGGGGCTGGCCTGGAAGGGGCCGTGTTCTTCCCCCAGAGCAGCGTGAAGCTGAATGTTGCTCGAGGAAGGAATGAGGGGTGCGTGCCATATTTCCAATGAGACATGAAACCAAAGCCCTGACCCTCTTCCCTGCTCCCATGGAGCTCTTTGCCAGAGTCTGTGGGTGAGCCTGGTCTACTTTCCAGAATTAAAGTAGGTGTTTATCCTCCAAGCACCAAATACTCCTTGCAGATGCAGCTGGGTCTAGGATTTCTTTTCACTGTCTCTGCTGCAGTTAAGAAGAAGGTATCTCCCAGACCTTTTTGATCTCAAAAGCAACCTGAAAGGAGATTGGACCCAAGTGGGGATCAGTCTCTTCTTCCAAGGGACAAGGGACAGCACAAGAGGAACCGGCCTCCAGCTGCCCCAGGGGGTTGAGGTTGGACACGAGGAACAATTTCTTCCCCCCAGCCCTGCAGGGCTGTCCAGGGGTGTCCCAGGCTGCCCAGGGCAGGGGGGAGTCCCCGTGACCCCTGGAGGGGTTTCCAAGCCCCCCGTGGAGCTGTGGTGCTGAGGGCCAGAGGTCAGTGGTGCCCGGGCAGTGCTTGGGCAAGAGCTGGACTCGATGACCTGAAAGGGCTCTTGAAACCAAAATGATTCTGTGATTCTGCCTTCAGGAGACCAGGGTCTTCCCTTATTTCACAACAGGTGGTCACCTCAACAATGAAGCAATGCAGAACTTGGTGTGAGGTTGTAACCTCTTTGTTCCTGATGCAACTCAGACTGGCTGTGCAACCCCTGCCCACCCCAGAAGCAAGAGGTTTCTCCAAGAAAATACTCAGTCCCACTTTATCCCTTCTGGAAGCTCAAAGCAGCTGCTGAGAATAAAATGAAATGATACTACAGTCTGATATGAGGCTGGAAATCAGGGCCAAGCTGGGAAAAACTGGCCTGAAGAAGCAGTAAAAACACTACAGATTCCAGCAGCCTCTATCCAAAAGCAAGCTCTTAAACTGCCGGGGTATGGTATCAGCTGGAGAGAGTTCCAAGGCTGGATGCAGGACAGTGGTGAGTCCGTAGGTGGGCCATGGCTCAGCCCTTGGTTGCTAATTGGCTGGATTATCATCTTTCCCTGGCTTCTTGCTGCTGCATCTTGTTTGGCTGGGAAGCCTCCGGGCTCTGCAAGTGGTACCTGCTCTGCAAGGTTAGGAGAAGGTGGAAGGATGGATAATGGGGGGGAAGGTAACAGGGAGGTGGTATCCACATCCCCCCTACCAAATAGGGAATGTGAGAGGGATTGATTGGTCTCCAACTTCCACAGCAAGCAGTGCCTGGCTCCTACTGTGACCACAGGGAAGCGCTGAGGCCACCAAAGGGTCTTGTCTCGAGCAGTTGCAGCCAGCACAGAACCATTCCTATCAAAAATGGGCATCCTGGAGGGGATATTTCTTCCCCTTTCCATCCACCTCCATCCCCAGCTGGAAAAGGAGATCACTTTCCCTCCATTACCACATTGCTAGCAGCTCTCTTGGTAATGCCACCGTGGCCAGACACTTCTCCTCCAAGTGGACTCGGGCTCTTCTCCAGTCCTGGAAATATTATTGAGGTCTAGATGCTGCTGCTGCACTTTCTCCTACCCGTGGCTGAGTCAAAATGAGTCTGACATCGGAGAGGGGTGAACGATGACACTGGGACTTGTTTGTCTCTCCTCACATGCTCCTGCCTTGGGCTATCAGACAGGTTCCTCCACTCTGCCTTTGGCTGTTTAGCTCACACTTCTTATTCAGCATCACAGGAATCCACTCATCTGTTCTAATCCCCTTTTTGGGCAACACAAGGCAGGTTAGAGCGTTTCACCACGCTCCAGTTAAACAACTGCTGGCGGGCCACTCTTCCTTGATAGAAAACTTCTTAAGGAAAGATTGGAGGTTTTGCAGGAAATCTAATAACAAGCAGTAGCAGATATTTCAAGACCATCTTCTTTGGACTCCTTTCCACCTTGTACCGGTGCCATTTCTGTACTGGAACGGGACGGTGCTGGTTATTACGGAAGAAATTCATTTCATTTGTGGATCTGGGAGTCAGGGAAGAACCCAACCTTCCTGCTGAGGGGAATCATAAAACTCCTGCCTGGACTGTATATATTTCTGAACTGTGCCTGACCCCTGGCGTGCTCCCTTCTCAGCATGGAAAGGAAAAAGAATTACAGAGGAGAAACAAAGCTTGACTCCAAGAGGGACAATGTTATTAATTTTCTTTTGTTTTTACACGGCAGAACCAAAAATAGAGATTTTATCCATGTAAAACATTTAGTGAAAGCTTGAAATTTCTCATCCTTCAGATCTGGCTCAGAGTAAGAAATCAAGGAGTTGGATTTTTTTTTTTTTCTTTTTTTAAATTCCTCCCCCTCATCTGTCAAGGAAATTGGATGACTTGATAAAAAGCCATATTCTTAGGTTTACCTGCCTTTGAAAGCCAGCCAGCTGGCCAGGCTGTGCTGCTCATTAACACCTAGAACTTCAGCATTTAAACTTCTTTCCAGCCCCTCTTCCTTATCACTTTCTGGGTTTTTTTAACACTCAATATTTTGGGGACCAATTCAGGTTATTTATTGGCTTTGCTAAGAAACAGAAGAGTGAACAAGAGCTCCGCTGAGGGCAGGGGAATTCCTGGGACTTGGACGAGGCAGGAGGAAAGTAGGCAGATTTATCTCCTTGGAAATGGCCGCGCCGATTGCAGATGCTGGAGCTGTCCAAATGCCACACGGTAGCTTGAGTCAAACCTCTGGGGAGGTCTCCACGCTGCACGCGGGCGTTCCGAAGAGCAGCAGAGACCTCCTGTGTGGGGACTGGACAAGGAAAGCTCGCTGCCTTTCTGTGCTTGCTGCCCCACCTGGCTGAGCATAAGGATCTTGGGAAAGGATTGATAGGGGAATTAGTCTTGTTTATCCTGTTGATGGGGCTCTGAGCAGCCTGATCTAATGGAAGGTGTCTCCCTGGACATAGTAAGGGGGTTGGAATTAGATCTACCAGTGTGCCCTGGTGGGCAGGAGGTCAGCAGCATCCTGGCTGGATCAGCACCAGTGTGGCCAGCAGGAGCAGGGCAGGGATTGTATCCCTGCACTGGGCACTGAGGAGACCACCCCTGGAATCCTGGGGGCAGTTCTGGGCCCCTCACTCCCAGCAGGAGCTGGAGGGGTTGGAGCGTGGCCAGAGAAGGGAACGGAGCTGGGGAAGGGGCTGGAGCACAAGGGGGGTGAGGAGCAGCTGAGGGCCCTGGGCTTGTGGAGCCTGGAGAGAAGGAGGCTTCCTGTAGCTGGTTCTCTGCTTGTTGCTCTCGTGCCACACCAGGCTTTGACAGGGAGAGTGTGTTCTGTTGTGACCAGACAAAGGGTGCTGGTTTTAAACTAAAATAAGGAGTTTTAGAGCGGAGAGAAAGAAGATATTTTTGACATTGAGGGTGGTGAGACCCTGGCCCAGTTTGCTCTGAGAGGCAGCTGAGGTCCCATCTCTGGAACCATTCCAGGTGAGGTTGGCCTGTCCCTCCTGTGTTGGAATGGACAGATATCTCATGGCTTTTATACAGAGATAGGTTTTATGACTTGAGCTGCACTTCTGGACCCTGTAGGCTCCTCTTGCTTTCTCAAGGCTAGGGGAAGCCTGATAAGGGTTTTTTGGGGTTAAAAAGCTGAAATGATGTAGCTTCAAAGGCCTCATGGAAGGCTGAATGTAGGTCTACCTCACTGGGTCAAAGCTAGCTCCTCTGTTGAGTAGCTGAATCTTAACAGGAGTATGTTGGAGTTACTACTCAGCAACTCAATAACACTAATTCTTCTATTAAATTGAGCTCAAATTTATTAAGGTTATGATCTTAAACGAAGAGCATGATTATTGGAAACTCAGTTTTGAGGTCTCTAAGTGCTCTCAGACCCCTGTTGAAACACTGTTCAAGATGTAAGTAGCTGCTGGGGTGTTCAATTATCAGCAACAATGACCTGCCAGGAGAACGGTGTGAATGACAGAGCTTCATTTTTGACCTGGTGAGGAACCAGAAGAAATATGAAGTACTTTTTAAGGCTGACCCACAGGGCAAGTCTTGTGTCTGCTGCAGAATTGTTCCACCCCCATTATCAGACCTTCAGGGCTTTTTGCAAGACTTTAACCCATTAGGTTAAATAGAAGAAAAAGATCTGCCTAAAAATCTTAGGGGAATGTGACAAAATGAAACACTTTCTCCTCCTGTGTACATTCTAATGTGCTCAGACAGTTCAAGACTGGTCTTTCTAACTTGGCTCTGCATGTTTGGCAAAGGACACGCTTGGAGCCTTTTCTTTTTCAAGCTGCTGTGACCCAACTAAGACAACGTGGCTGTGCTGCTCTGATCCTGTTTCACGTATGAGGTAAGCGTGGTCAGGAGCATGCCTCTTGGCAGGCACAAATCAGGGGGGAAATAATTATTTTTTTATTATTTATTTTGAGTGCTAGTGCTGCTGTAGCACACATCCAGAACCAAACTTGGGAACTGGAGTGCCTGCGTTGGTGATATTCAAGCGTGTGGTGAAGAAATGGCTCCTGCTGCAGAAGTTTATGGTTATGTTGTTCCACTTGGTTTGTGGAAGCTGGGATGAAGGGATTTAATCCAAAGTCTGGTGTCTGGGTCTCTTATGGTTTCAAAAGGAGTGTTGGCTGCCGCTGGCTCCTGCTCTCCTTTGGACATCAAACAGCAACAGCTCTTGGTGCTGTGAGAGCTTTATCCCAGTGGAGTTTCTGGGTGAACTCACCAGTGCAGGCTTGGCTCGGGTGTCTGTGCACACAGACCATTGGATGTGGTGTTTGAGCCACCCATTCTGGGGTTTGAATCCAGTCTGGATTCCTGTGGGGTTGCTGGAAAGAGGCAGAGCACCTCATTGAGGTCCCCTGGGTTACCCTACAAAAGGACCTGCAAGAAAGATGGGGAGTTTTTACAAGGGCTTCCAGTAACAGGATGAGGTGTGGTGGCTTCAAACTGGAAGGGGGGAGATTTAGATTAGAAATTAGAAAGCTTTTCCCTCTTAGGATGGTGAGGGACTGGAACAGGTTGCCCAGGGAAGCTGTGGATGCTCCATCACTGATGTGCTCCAGGCCAAGTTGGATGGGGCTTGGAGCAACTGGGAGATGTCCCTGTCTATGGCAGGGGGGTTGGAACCAGATGATCTTTATGGTCCCTTCCCACCAAACCATTCTGTGATCCCCCAAAAATGCTGTCTCCTCTCCACTGATCAGAATTCTACATAACCATGGGTCCTGATGGCAACTTACGTATTAAGCTCAGTCACTGGAGTTTAAGACTGTGAGGTGTGACCCAAGTGAGACCTCCTGCCTTTGGGGGATCTGCTTGGCTTGGTAATGACTTCATGCACAAGACAGAGGCCACCGTTGCTTCTGAGGGACACATCAACAGTGTTTAGAAGTATTAAGGCAATGTGAATTTTATTTTAAGCTAGTCTCATCCTTTTTGGTCAAGCAGCAGCCAGTTACAACTACAGCTCAGATAACCCCAAGTTTTCTACTGCACCACGGGTTGGAAATGGTCTGTGGATGAGGTCCCACCTGCATGCATGGATCCTCTGCTGGAATACTAGATGATGAGCAGCTCCTGTGCTTCCCAGCCATCTGCTGCTGCTTATACTTGTGAGGCACCTTCCCCAGCCTCATGTGTCTATAGGTTGTCCTCAAGTCAGACTGCATTCCCAAGGAAGGACCATGCCCTTCTCACACCAGGATTGTCTTCCTCTTGGGGATTCTCCTCACTTGATGAACTTTGTCTCTACTCAGTTGATGGGCAAATTAAAATACAAGTTTGAGTGGTGATGGCTCAAAGCATTGCGGGGTTATTTTTGAAAAACAAAGCCAACACTTCTAGTGGGAAATGCATCTCTGGTCTAACTAAAAAGGTCATTTTGTCTGGTGAACACCAAGCTCTCTCGCATGGGTTTGATGAAAAACCAGCCAGCAGGCCTCAGAAAAACAGCCTCCAGACAGAACATGCTGGTCTGCAAAGGAGGAAAGGCAAACCCTTCCCCATGTACCTGCCAGGTGGTGATGCCCAGAGAGTTTCCACCCATCGTGGAGCTGGTGGAAACCATCACAGTGAGTAAGGGAGGGAGAGGAATGTGATAACAGCTCCTCTATCTTCAGGTGGTCCAAACCCACCCAGTATTAAAGGGATCATTTGGGGAACTGATCTTTTCACTGGTTTCTTGGTTTTTTTCTTCATGGTGACATCTTAACCACGTGCAGCCAGGCCTTGGATGACTCCAGGGGCTGCAGATGTTGCCTCTCTACCACAGCCCATTTTCCACTACAGAGGAGGCACCTAAAGCTTGGTTTATTGCCCCAACCTATGCACATAAACCCAACCAAGTTTAATTAAGAGCACTGTAAAAAAGTGCTAAAGTGCAGGAAATTTAAAGATTAAGGCCAAGGGTTTGTTTTCACACGTTCTGAAAATGAACGGACTGGACTTTTCTTAGAAGTCATTTCCCTTTCAAAAGCAGGGGGAAAAAAAAGAAGAGATTTTTATTGGAAGGTGATTAAATCTTTTCCCTGATAAACAGGTTTTATTCCAGTTTTGTTAGGAACAGGCTAAGTGCTCTCTGCTGATGAATTTAAGGATTAAGAAAGATGTACAGCAAAAGGCTTCCAACCTGCTCATTGCCCATGGGCAATGAATGATTTATTTATTATTTTTTTTTCTTTAGGAAATGAGCCCATGCTTCAAAGACATGTTCAGCAAATAGGCTGGTTGAAAAAACAATCTGTCTCCCCCACTCTGGGCAGGAAGAAAGTTTGCTGCTAGCTTTCCTATAATCAAAATCCTACAGGCAACTTGAATTTTTTTTTTGCTTTTTTTTCTTTTTTTCACTGGGAAAAAAACCCCAGCCTGGGCTGTGAGTTAATGTAGTGATTAAGCCAAGGCTGCTGCCAAAAGAAGCAGCACTGCCTGCCCCAGATGCTTGCTTTGTGTTAATGGCACAACTATCTGACACTGGATGGTGAACCAGACTGGGGAAGTGGTCTGGGGTGAAACTGGTTAATATCTGGGGGTGATGGGAGAACAGACAGCGCTGCCCTGTTGACTTAAACAAGATATCAAGCTGTGCAAATGGCATTTGCCACCTACTGGGGAGAACTCAGCTGGGCTTCCCAGTTCCAGAGGGACCAGGAGCTACTGGAGAGAGTCCAGCAGAGGCTGGGAAGCTGCTGAGGGGCTGGAGCATCTCTGGGCCAGGCCAGGCTGAGAGCCCTGGGGCTGTGCAGCTGGAGAGGAGCAGCCTGAGAGGGGAGCTGAGCAATGCTGAGCAAGAGCTCCAGGGCCCTTGAGGGGCTAGAGGAGGGGCCAGACTCTGGGCAGGGGTGCCCAGGGACAGGACAAGGGGCACCAACTGGAGCCCAGGAGGTTCCCCCTGAGCAGGAGGAGCAAGTTTTTGGTTGTGTTGTTGTGCAGCATCTCTGAAGCTTGTGGAACAGCATTGGCTCAGATCAGCTGGTGATTTGGTCTTCTCACTTCACCGTTTGCCTTATTACTTCATCATTCTGAGAAGCTTCTTGGAGCAATCTGTGGTGTGGCATCAGCTCCAGGGGCTCCTTTTGTCATGATTGTAAAGGACAAACCCAGTGCTGAGCTGGTCCTACATGGATTGTGTCTGAATGTGCTGTGGTCCTTCTTGCCCCAGGCCAGGGCTTGACAGTTATTTTAAAGCATTTTGTGAACATAAAACTGGGAAGGATGTGGAAGTGTTTCAGTCTCAGCTGAACCCAAACCAAGGCAACCAGAAGATGGACCAGTTGAAATCCCAGGGGACAAATACTAATGGCTATAAATGTTTGCTTAAAATTCATGGCTGCTGTCAACATGCTTCTCTGATAATATCAAAGAGGATGTGTGTGAAATGAAGGGACAGAGCCAGTGAAAACTTCCTGCCATTAAAATTCAAGTGCCTCTTTGGACCCCCTTTGTCTCTACAGTATTTTATCAGTTCAAGAGGTCAGGAGCAGGAATGTAGGATTTGAGTCAAAGTTATGGTTATTTTCCTTGCTCTTGTCCAAAAGCTTTATTCAGAGATGGGGAAAGAAATAGAGCCTGGGGTGGGTCTGTTTCCCAGTAGAAGTTTGTGTCTGTGGATGCTGTGGACCCAGGGTATAGCGGTGGGCTGGTGCAGGTTGTTTTCTACACTCAGAAACAGAGAATGGTGGGGGTTGGAAGGGAACTCTGGGGATGCTCTGGGGCCACCCCCCTGCTCCATCCAGCAGGGGCACCCAGAGCAGGGGGCCCAGCAGCGCCGGGTCCAGGGGGGTTGGGAATCTCTCCA
>VWZY01013302.1:18403-33682 GCA_013399075.1 Chloroceryle aenea
AAAAGAGAAAAAAGAAGGAAAAAGGAAAAAAGAAATAAAGAAAAAGGAGAAGGAGAAAAAATAAAGAAAGAAAAAAGAAAAAAAGAAAGGAAAAAGATGAAAAGAATAAAGAAGAAAAAAAGAAAAAGAGAAAAAAGGAAAAAAGATAAAAAAAGGAAGAAATAAAGATGAAAGAAAAAAAGAGAAAATGAAAGAAAAAAAAAGAGCAGAAAAAATTATAAGTCAGTGTTTCTTAAATTTAGCATCTTTCTCCAGGCTTGGATTTGTAAGAGAGACTTTCTGGGTCCCCTAGCCAGAGGGAGATGTTAAAATGTCCTCGTTTGACTTTGGACCACAAGTCCCATCACCTGGGTTTTGCTCCCAGGTCTTTTTGGGGAGGACTGAGGAAATTTTTCCTCGTTCCCTGTGCCAGTTCAGCGACACGGCTTCAGGAAAACCAGCGTGGCTGGAGCTGAGTCTAGCAGAAGTTTTCCTTCTGTTGCAGCAGTTTTTGGACCACGTCGTACTGGTGCAGTGTCCCTCCTTGGCTGTAGCTCCACACCCCGAGATGGGGCTGATGGTTGTGTGGTGTATCAGGGGATAACTCAAGAGCTCTTCTGCACACTCTGCTTCTCTTGAGACTTTCAACTTGGACCCGGACACAGTCCTGTGCAACCTGCCCCTGCTTTAGTAGGGGGCTTGGACTTGATGATCGTCAGAGGTCCCCTTTATCCCTCAGCATTCTGTGATGGAGGGATTCCTAGAGCTCCCACCGTGTTGAAGCTTGTGGTTTTGATGCTTTCTTGTGGGTCCAGATGAGAGTCTGTGGGTATCTGGAAGTGAGCTGTGGTGTGGGTCATCTCATCAGGGGAACTATTGTACCCTATTCTGGCTCTACAATCACAGGATTCTTCTGGCTGGAAGAGACCAAACAGTGACCCAGCACTGCCAAGTCACCACTAAACTATGTCCCTTGGAGTCTTCCAGGTGATTCACCAGTGTTGTTGCCCTTCTCTGGCCATGCTCCAGCCCCTCCAGGTCCTGCTGGGTCACGTTTTGACCCCAGGATTCCAGTGCCCAGTGCAGGGGGACGGTCCTTGCCCTGCTCCTGCTGCCCCCCCACTGCTGACACAGCCAGGCTGCTGGTGGCTTCTTGTCCCCTGGGCACTCTGGGGCTCATCTCCAGCCCCCTCTCCACCAACCTCCCCTGGGCAAGTGCAGACTGATTTGCTTCTGCTTCATGACACTGTCCCTGCACAACCTCTGCCTGCTGTCCTCTCTGGCACGGTGGCCAGCCCCTGCTCCTGATCAGGTGGAGAAAAACTCCAGGGTTCCCCCCCTCATCTCCAGCCCCTGGATATGCAGATGTGTGGGTGACTCCTCACCTTTCATGGTGACAACACCACAGTGGAACAGGGCTGTGTGTGAAATACATAACCATGGAGCTGCCTTTGTGCTCAGCTCCTCAAAGTACTGAAGGATGGGTCATTGCCATCGGAGGTGATAATGTGCATGTCATGGTGACCTTCAGATAGGACAGGACGTGGAGCTGTGGTTTGGTTCACACATTAGATGGGCCTGGCAGAGCAGCAGCAGATGCTCACAGGTCCTCTTCTGTAGGGTGGTGGCTATGGCACCCATAACCTTGCTTGCAGAATGACTCAGGGGGACAAGCTCAGACCTACACTCACCGATGGGTTAACTTTGCTGTTGACAGGGGTTATGGAGCATGGCACCTTCTGCTGTCATGCAGAAACTCAACAAGCTCATCGTGAGCTGCCTCCCAGCTGGACCTCAGCAGGTATTTGCATCCACAGATTTGTTTTTCACTGAAAAATACACAGTGGGTTCAAAGGAAGCATTTCTGGAATTTCTGCTAATTGTGGGCAAATTGTTGTGATGGAAACATTCGAAACTTCAAAGAACAGTGGGTGGAAAAATTTCAATGGATCATTTAAATGATGTGTCCAGAGAAGGGAACAGAGCTGGGGAAGGGGCTGGAGCACAAGGGTGGTGAGGAGCAGCTGAGGGCCCTGGGCTTGTGGAGCCTGGAGAGCAGGAGGCTCAGGGGAGCCCTTCTGGCTCTGCCAGCTCCTGACAGGAGGCTGGAGCCAGGGGGGTCGGGCTCTGCTCCCAAGGGACAAGGGACAGCACAAGAGGAACCGGCCTCCAGCTGCCCCAGGGGAGGTTGAGGTTGGACACGAGGAACAATTTGTTCAAGCCTTGGGGGGTTGTCCAGGGCTGTGCCAGGCTGCCCAGGGCAGGGGGGAGTCCCCGTGACCCCTGGAGGGGTTTCCAAGCCCCCCGTGGAGCTGTGGTGCTGAGGCCAGGGATCAGTGGTGCCCTGGCACTGCTGGGTTAACAGTTGGACTCCAAGAACTTAGAGGTGTTTTCTAACTGAAACAATTCTATGATTCTAGTCTTTTTAACCCAAAGAGTTTTATGTTTGGATTGGAAGTAAAATTCTCTTCCAAAATTTATGTTAATTTTTATTTTTAATAAAAGCTTTTAATAAGCTCAGGGAAGAAACAAGGCATTTAATTCTGAGTCAGGCAATGGGCTGTGTTCAACCCTACAGTGACACTTTTATCTCTCTTTGATTTGCTAATCATTTTTGATTATTTCTGCTTTGGGCTGACCTGAAGCAAATCTCTTCTTCCAGTTTCTCAGTTCACAAACTGAGATACCAGAGATCTCCAGAAACAACAGCACCAGCTGGCTCTGCTCAACACCAGCGGGATGATGACAAAACCAAAGGCTGTTCTTCTCCAGTGTTGGCACCTACCCCTCTGCAGAGAGACAGGAATTCCTCTTGTGTGACAGAAGAAAGGGGCTGATCCAGCACCCGAAAAGGGGGGTTGAGTCACTGTGTTGAGCTGAGCTTTGCCCTAAGAGGGGAGCTCCAAACATGAGCTCTTTGGGAGGTTATTGGTGTCCTAACTGGATTGGGGTTCAGTCCCTTAACTTGAGGTCAAATATTCCCATGGTCCAGGAGTCCTTGGGTTTTGAACTTGTTGATGAATTGATCAATCCCACCTCCTCAGCTTGATTTGTAGGCTTCTGTTTCTGGACATGGCCAGGAGAAATCACTAGAAACAGTGTCATCTGGCCAGCTTGCAAGGTGGTGCTAAAGACCATTGCTTCATTAAACACCTCAGGGCCTCCAGACCAGTCTGGTTTGCTCTCCTAAACTATGTGAACTGGGCAGCTTTAACCTTGCATGGTCCCCCAAGCCTCTGTGGAAAGCACACGATGGGTTGGTAGCATCATAATCATCCAGCCACCCCAACCAGAGGCAGCTGCAGGATGCAGTAGCCACCTTCCATCCCTCGTAGCCCCCCAAAATGCCTGGGGTGTAAATAAGCAAGTGGGAAGAGGTGGGAGTGCTCAGATCCTGCCCTGCCAGGGGAGCTTAGCTGGGGCCAGCTTAGCTCATTTTAACAGTGAGCTTGGGTTGTCTTCAATTGTTGCATGGTATAAAGAAGGGAGGAGAGATGCTGCAGGGAGGTCTGAACTGGGAATCAGCTAGAGAAAAGTTGTGGTGATTTTGGGGTTTTTGTTTTGAGTTTTGTTGATTTTTTTTTGTTGTCTTTTTTTACTTTGTTGGTATTTTTGTTTTGCTATTTGTTTTTAAATTTATCATTTTAATTTTATTTTTGTTGTTTGTTTTGCTTTGTTTGTTTGTTTTGTTTCGCTGTTAAAGAAAACCCCAAATAATCTCCCCAACCCCTCATGCCCTGAGATTTCTATGGAAACTGTAAAAACTCCAAGGAGTCCCCAAGCAACAATTGCTCTGTCTGCTGTTGAGTTTCAGAAACATGCCCTGGAAAAGTCTCCTGCCTGCTAATAGCTCGCTGGCTACTAAACCTAAACGGCCGAGATTTATTTGGGGTGAGGGAGATGAAAGGGAGTCAAGTTTATAGCCTCCCTTTGCATTTTGCTTTTGGTTGAATTTCTTCTTTATTTTCGTTTCTAACGAGGCTGTCTTGCTCTTGGATGGATTTGCAAAGCCCAGCAGAGGGGAAAAGGGCAGTGTTGGGTTCTCTCGATTCCAGTTAGCGAGGCTCCCGAGCCTTGGTCTTCTTGGAGTGTGCTCAGGAGTCCTTGAGGAGATGGTTGAGGCCATTGATGGAGTTTTCCCGTAAATGTCATTTGGATTGGAAACCCTGTGGAGATTCCCAGAACTATCAGCAGAGGTTGAGGTTGTTCGGGTTGCCTTTGTGCTGGAGCAGGGAAGGTGTGCTCCTCTACTTACGTCTGTGTCAGGGTGGCTGGGGAATGGTCCCTCCTTGCTGGTTTAGCTCTTGTAGATGGTCTTTGCTGAGGTGTAGCGACAGCAAGGTGGGAAGTTTGGTGGAGCTGTAGCCTTCAACCCAAGTAACAGATCAAGGTGAGCATGCTGTGAGCCAAAGGGGTTATGGCCCTCACATTTCACAGAGCCCCAGCATGGTGGGGTTGGAAGGGTCCTCTGGAGATGCTCTGGGGCCACCCCCCTGCTCCATCCAGCAGGGGCACCCAGAGCAGGGGGCCCAGCAGCGCAGGGTCCAGGGGGGTTGGGAATCTCTCCAGAGCAGGAGACTCCACAGCCTCTCTGGGCAGCCTGGCACAGCCTCTGACACCCTCACACCAAGGAACTTGCTCCTCCTGCTCAGGGGGAACCTCCTGGGCTCCACTTGGTGCCCCTTGCCCTGTCCCTGGGCACCCCTGTAAGATAAGACCAAGAGATCTTAGAGGAGGAAATCATCTCTTCCAGTGTTGGCAGGGGGTTGGACTTGATCTGTAGATGCCCCTACCATTCTGTGATTCTATGATATGCACAGCATGACCTGACCATTGCCTCCTGAGAGGTGGAAAGACCTCTTGACATCTCCTCACACTAATGCAACTTGTAGGAGGAGAAAACACTGATAGATTCCTGAAAAAAAACCAAAAAACAAACCACAAAACCCCCTCGAAACAAAACAAACAAAAGAAACCACCCCCAAAACAAAAACAACCAACCAAAACCAAACCCCAATCAAAAAAAAACAACCCAAACCAACCCACAAAACAAGAAACCAGCTGTCCTCTGGAGTTTCTCTGCTCTGGTGGTCATTAAACCAAATACCTGGAGCCCTCCTTACTAGTTGCAGAGAGAAAAAGAGTTGATGTGAATCCCACCCAGAGTTTGGACAGATAACTGGTTCGATGTAAAGCCTCCAGCAGGCAGGAGCCCTGGGTGTCTCCAGGCAGACTGTTTCAGCAGTCAGCTCCCCACAAAGTCAGAAAACTTCCATCCCATTTCAGGCCTGAATTTTCCTCCTTTTGGCTTCTGACTCTTGGATTTTCATTATGTAGTCATCAGCTGGCTGATTAAAGAGCTGTCTGCTATCAGAAATCTCTTCCCTGTGCAGGTACTTGTGGGTTGTGATCAAGTCACCTCTTAACCTTCTCCTGGATAAGCTATTAGCTGGAGATACTTATGGCAGGTTTCCCAGACCGCAAGCTGTAGCTTATAGCTCTTTCCTGAACCATTTCCAAGTTTCCTTCCCCCCCCTTTCCCTGGTGTCCTTTCTGAAATGTGGACACCAGAAGGTGACAGTCTCCCCGGTCAGGTCTCAGGAATGCCACATGTAAAGCACGTGCCATCTTCCTTCACATCACTTGTGGCTTTGTGTCCCATCTTGTCACCTGTGTGTCTTGGGATCTCGGACTCTCTGGGAATGTACTTGCTGAATGTGACCTACTTTCCTTCTTCCTGGAATCGCAGACCTTTAAGAGAGGAGAAAGCCAGCCCATGGTTGGGGCAGTTAATTAGGGCTTGATGTGACCCAGGTTCAGCTCCCTGCCTGCCAGAGGCTCCTGGAGAAAGCCCAGCGAGCCCGCTGAGGTCTAAACACCGAGGTATTTACAGGGGTTTGGCATGAGCATCCCTGATCTGGGGCAGCCGTGAACCCCTTGAGATGCCTTCAAGCCCAGTTACTCTTCAGGTCATAGACCCCCTCCTTTGTTGGCTTTGTGAAAAGGTGACTCCAAACACCACCTACGCTGGTGAGGAGGAAATGGGACCCACTGTCTTAGCCTGGATATTAAGTGGTGGCAAACATTTTTTTGTATACTTTAGGTGGGAAAAACCAGGAGAATAATGTATTTTTTTTTCCCCCACTCCCTTTTGTGCCATCTTTAACAGCAACTATTGCACGTTTTTCTTTCACACCCGCCCTGAAAACATTGAGTAACTCTGGAGCAAGAGCAGCTTCCCTTTTGAGACCACCACAGCAGCACGTGCACACGCCATAATCACTTCATAATCAGGGTGGGGGGGGAGATGACCGAGCTGACGTCGTTGTTTGTTTTCCATCAGAATTGACATCCACGTGAGAGCCCCCCTTGGGCAACAGTTCAATGCTGGTGCTGTTTGCTTTCAGTCATTTATTTTTTGTGGTTCTCAAAAAAACCCCAAATGAACCAACACCAAAACTCCCCCCAAACCAAGCAACGACCCAGTGTGCACGCACATAAAGTGTTATCTAATAGGCAATAGCTGATATTGTGTGGAATTAATGATGTACTTCTGTAGGTTTGACAAGATTTGTGGTCCAGAAATCTGTTAAATATTATGATTTACGCCCCACAGCGTGCGGCTCCCCCCACAGCCCCCCGTACACAGGGAATAGCAGGAGAAAGGGAAAAAGCTATTGTTCAGCAATTGCTGTCTCGGGGGTAGTTGAGGGAATTGTAAATTATTATAATTACCTATTTAAATGTTTTTAAGGTTGTCTAAAACCACAGCTTCAGAAGAATGGAGCTGGGTAATCGTTTCTGGTGAGAGTTGGATCCATCCGGAAAAAATGCTGGTTTGGAACTCAGCAGAATTATTTCAGGTGGAAATGAGAGAGGAGGGAAAAAAAAAGATGTTAATCAAGAGGTTAAAGCCTTTTATCTTTTCCATGGACAAGTGGCCTTTCAAGTTTTAAAATAAACAAAAAACAACCACCAGCCCCCCCAAAGACAAACAAAAAATCCCCCAAGGAAACAAAACCAAATAAACAGAAACAACCACAAAACCCTGAACCAAACCAACAAAAAACCCCAACCAAGTAAAAAAAAAACCCAACCAAACAGAAAAAACCCCAACAACAAAAACAAAAAGAAGAAGAAGAAAAGAAAAGGGAAATAAAAGAAAGAAAATGTGGCAAGATAACCTGGGAAGACCACAAGATTCTGGGCCAGCCTGAGGTGGTTTTACAACTAGACAGCAAAGAGAAATGGTGTTGCCTCCAGAGTCTGGCAGAGGGAAGTGAATGCACATTCCTGGCTGGGCAGAAGTCCTACCAGCTCCTGCAGAAATCCTTCTGAGGCTGCAGCTGCTTCTCACTGATGCTCTCCCCTCCGGGGAGCTGACTGCCCATGATACACCTGCATATACCTGAGAGTAAACTCCCACCAGCTGGTCCAAACCTCACCGTGTGGAGGTGATATGAACATCTTCTGCTCTCTGAGTACTAAATCCATATGACATTAGTCTCACCCCAGCCCCCTGCCCTTCAGCCTGCTGCCCCAAGTCACCAGGGTCTTGCTACAAAGCCAAGAAAGTCAAGGAGACAGGGGGAAGCTGAATAGATGTGCCCTATTTTACCACTTGCTGGCACAGAATCATAGAATGGTTGGGTGGGAAAAACCTTTCGAGGTCTTGGAGTCCAACCCCTCTGCAAGGGGGTCTCCCAGAGGGGCAGGATTTCCTCCTTGCCCTGCTGCCCACGCTGCTGTTTGGCATCTTCAGGAAAGGTTTAATCTGCCTTGGTCTCAACCAGGGTGAACAATTCAGGAGATCTGACTTGCTGTGTTCATTTCTGCACAACGTGTGCCCACAAACACCTGAACAACTGGGAGAGAGGTAAGAGAAGCAGCGATAACCAAAGGCCTGGAGAGACTCTTATTAAGAAGAAGGATTTAAAGTCCAGCATCCTGCAATGGATCATCTGTTCTGGGGCTTGTGATTGATGTTATGTGGGAAGGAGGTCCCAGCTCAAACCGGGACATGATAATGGTTTAACAGTAGTGAAGATGTCAACACCTTGGAGGGTAATGCACTGCTTAGCTGTGGTCTAGTGAGGTTATGATGATGAGGTAATAGGCTGAGGTGAAGATGATCACTCAGGCCATCAGTGAAATCTCTTTGGCTTGGGATTGTCCTCAGAGGTGGTGGGGTGTGTGTGGAAGCCACAGTGGCTGCAGCTTTTAACATTAAAATGGACGATATCATTAGGGACCAGGATCCACATTAGCTGAGAGATGTAAGGGGAGATCCAGTGGGTACGTTTGGTTTCTGATTTTGTTGTTTTTAAACCAGGGACTTTCTGCAGACAATCAAGGCAAATCTCATTCTGCAGCTTCCCAAACCAGCCCACTGGAAAGTCTTTTTATTTTTTGCTTTATTTTTTTCCCTTTTCCAGGTGCAAAAGCTTAATACAAAGCATGTGCCTTTTGGGGTGATGAGTGCAATTGAGAAACTAAACTTTGATTTCAGCACCATCCACTGGAGGGGGAGAAAACCCCCAACAGCTCCTCCCACATTCCAGACGAAAACACTTCCTTACTCTCACTGGAGAAGGAATCAGCACAAAAACAACTCCAAAGGCCAACTGATGCCAAGGTCGGAGACACCCACCTTGAAGTGGGGAAGGATTTGATGCCCTAAGCCATTATGCCCCCCTACATTTTGCATCCCTTTTCCTTTGGTGATGGCTTTGTGCGAGCGGACAGGTGCGTCGTATTCCGGACATATTTTTCCCATTATCTGCTGGGGTAGCTTCAACTTATCACCGAGATTCATAGGAAGGGGATGGCTTTTGCGAGGGAGTTTCTGGATGGAACGCATTAACTGCAGACTGGGGTTAGTGCCAGTGGCCTCCCCGTGAACTTGTAATCCTGGCCTTTGAGTAACAACTGTGAAAAATCAATGATGATCCCTTCCATTTTTCTTGCCGCCACTGCTGGCTTGTAAGACCCGTTTTTCCTCTTCCCTTTTCCTCTCCTTCTGCTTTCACAGCGGCGAGGGAAGAAAAGAGCCTTGGGAATAAGGCAGTAAACAGTCGTCGAGAAGATACCCAGCTGGGGTTGCCCTCAGGAGGTTTATTTTACATTGTGCTACGCTGGAGAAGACTCCGAGCAACCGCTGCGTGATGTAGAGGGTGAGGTTGTTCAGCACCCACTGACAGTTTGCAAGGCTAAATTGGGAATAATCTGGTGCGATCGAGATGGGAAGTGGATGGAATTGGTCTAGATTTACGGCTCCTGAAGGGTGAGCTGAATTGGGGCCAGTTAGTTGAAGTTTTGCCCAGGTCAGCTCTCAATGCATCAATTCCAGGAGTGGTTCCTTGAGTCTCCTCTCTGCGTCCTCCGGCAGAGCTCAGCGTGGGTCCTCTGAGTCTTTCATTTCTTCCTTCCAGATGAGGTTCCCATTCCTGTATCACCTTTTGCAGCTCATACTCCAGCATTAATGAAAATCCTGTTTGCTGTGGCACCAGCAGCTCAGTGATCCTACAGCCCTGAGAGGCCACCCTGCTTCTTAGACTCCTGAGATGAAAGCTGCAGGCTCAGCAGATGATGACAATGAGCATGAGCTGAAACCTTCCTTCTGAAGCATCTCAGCACTGGATAAGCCTTGGCATGATGTTAGATCCAGACTTAAAAGATATGCTGAGCATGGGACACCAAGAGAGCAGCTAATAGAGGGAAGAGCTGGAAAAAATGTGAACTCACCTTTTCTGTAGATAAAGAAATTTAAAATAATCATAGGATCACAGAACCATTTGGGTTGGGAGAGACCATTAAGCTCACCAAGTCCAACTGTTCCCCCAGCAGTGTCAGGACACCACTAAACCACGTCCCTCAGCACCACATCTCCATGGCTTTGAAACCCCTCCAGGGACCCATCCCTGGACTCTACCCCTGCCCTGGGCAGCCTGGGACAGCCCTGGACAACCCTCAGAGGAACTTGAGGCCGGTTCCTCTTCTCCTGGTGCTTGTTTCTTGGGAGCAGAGCCCAATGCTCCTTGTCTCCAACCTCCTGTCAGGAGCTGGCAGAGCCAGAAGGGCTCCCCTGAGCCTCCTGCTCTCCAGGCTCCACAAGCCCAGGGCCTCAGCTACTCCTCACCCCCCTTGTGCTCTAGACTGAGCCCTAAGACATGATGAACACAGGACACCTAGAAAGCAGATAATGGAGGGAGGAGCTTGACAGATTTTAAGCCCATCTTGCCCATAGAGAAAGAAGCATCTTTAAAACAGCCCTGGGGTGTTGCAGTAAGAAGGAAACTTCTCTTGGAGACTGCTGGCAACGTAGGAAGTAGCTCAGTAGACTGTTGATGGAGTGACTCTTGGATGGTCCTTTGATCCTTGAAGTTTCTACAGTCCTGAATGCATGAAAGGTATTTTTCTCCCACTACTTCATGATCTCTTCCCATCTTTGCCAAATTCCAAGAGAAAATGTTGATGTCTCTCAGCCCTTAAAGATGATTGAGGGACTGGCACATAGATTATAGAACCATAAAATGAGATCATCCCATGAACATTTTCTGTGGTTCAGTAAAGTTCAATTAACTTTTCTTGCTCAGTCTTCCCCCTTCCTCCATCCCCCATCCTGTTTTGTGGCTTCTTTGGTGTTTCCTGGCTCCAGCTGAGATCAAAAGCAGAGGAGCAGGGTATTGTAAGGATGGCTATTTCAGCAGAACCACTGGGCCTGCAGAAACCAGGAGGGGAAAAATGGGCTTGGTTTGGTTTTGTAAATACCAGTCAATCCGTTCCCCCACTAAATCAAAACCAGGGATGTTTTGGAGCAAGTGATCCCTACGCTGAACTGTTGTTTGGGGCAGCTCCAGAAATGCAACAAAGCCTTATTAGCTCACTAATGAACTTCTACTGAATGGGGGCAGGTTGTCTTGACCCATTCCAGACTAACAACTTCCTTGTGGGACAGGACTCAACTCTTGCTCTAGAGGTACTAAGAGATCTGTGGGACCCTAACCTATTTTAAATGGATTATTTTGCAAGAAAACAGTGAAGGTTTTCAAGCAGAGATGTGATGCAGACCCTGTTAGTGTCCAAAGTCCAGCTGGTCTCAACATGCATTTGGATGACCACCACTGGGACAACCTGGAAGATGCTGAGGATGATGTTCTGAGCAATGGCAAAGAAAGTGAACATTTCAGCTTGCCTTTGAACTCCTTGTCGGACACACAAACCTTCTACAACTGAGATATTTTGTTAGATATTATCAAAATGATAACAATTCAACTGTCTTTTTAGCTTTCGAGTCTTAGAGAGTGTAGAAAAGTACAGCTGACCTAATTTTTCCTTTTCTTCTTTTTTTTTCAGCTTTAAAAGGTGTTATTTGTGCAGTGATGAAATCTGGTCTTGTTGATGGGTTCCATCTTCCCTACTTCAGCTAAATTAAATATTTGTGTGTTGGCCAGTCTAAACAAGCAATATTCTTGGGTTTTGATGATGATCTGAAGGGTATTGGCAAGACAGGATTTGCCAAGGGAGAGGTAGCAATATTTTTTAGAGGTATCAGGATAAATCTGTTGGGTGGGCTGCCCTCATCTCTGGAGACAGATTTACCTCTGAGAGACACCTTTCTTAAACAACCTCCACATCCAGCTTGGGGTGGGACCCCTTGTGAACCCCACCTCTTGACACTGGGAGCCCAAGCTGTATGTTTATGAATGACTCAAAGTGTTCAACACCAGGTTGAACGAGGCTTGGAGCAACCTGCTCTAGTTGCAGATGTCCCTGCTGATGGCAGGGGGTTGGAACTAAGTGATGTCCAACATCCCTTCCAACTCAAACTATTCTGTGATTCTATGACTGACGTGGAGGTTGGGAGCCAGGTGAGCAGAATATCACAAAATATCGATTTTCTTCCACAAAATGTGGCCTACAGGAAAGGGAGATGGTTGCTCCCAGTGGCTGCCTCTCCTTCCTTATGGGGTGAAGGGTTTCTGCATTCTGGGTCGGGAGATGGTTTGCTCAGTGCTGTTCCCCATCCCAGGACTGGCTGTTTCTCAAGGTCTGTTGAGCATCTGCATTTCTCAGGAGGAGCTGCTGCTCTCCTGTTGGCAGCAAAGAGGTGATGGTTTAAACTAAAAGAGGGAGATTTAGACAAGAGAGAAGGAAGAAATACGTTACACTGGGGGTGGTGAGACCCTGTCCCAGGTTGCCCAGAGAGGTGGTCAATGTTCCATCCCTGGTAACCTCCCAAATGAGGCTGGTTGGAGCTCTGAGCAACCTGCCATAGCTGCAGATGTCCCTTGCTCACTGCAGGGTAGGGATGGACTAGCTGACCTTGAAAGGTCCCTTCCCACCCAAAACCATCTATGATTCCATGTGCTGGGGCAGAGATGATTCCGTGGGGATGGGAGCATGAATCACCTTCCTAGCAGCACCTCACAGCATGTCACTATAGTTATTCATACTGAGCAGTATTTTTTCCTTCAACTCTTTTACTCCATCCTTCCCTCCCTTCTCCGGGTCGTTCAGAACCTTGGGCTGAGCTGGGAAGTGCCGTGAGCACGTCCAGCCTTGGCTGTTGTCAGCATATGCTCACGGGTTCTTGAGTCAGCCATGTCCACGCTGGTTGGGGGAGATGTCTTCAGCTCCAATGTTTCCTCCCTGCTGGATTCTCACTTACTCTGTCACTTGCTGGGCCAGGCAGCAGCGAAAACCATCACCAGGGTGGGGCTGTTCCTGGAGGAAGTGGTGGGTAGGAGGACTTGGAAAGTCATGAATGCGAAGCCAATGAGCTAAAGTTAATAACATTTCCAGGGATCCAAGTGCTGGGGAGCCCAACCCCATCTTCATCACGTGGTCCTTGGAGATGATGCTCACGGAGTTTTCCCATCATCAGGGAATGATGGTCGTAGACTCATCCCAGGCTCCACTGCGTGTCCTGCCCATGCTGGTCCAAAAGCAGACACTGCAATTAGCAGTAGGGAAGAATCTCACAACAGAGCCAGTGCAGGTTGTCAGTCAACGGGTTAATACCACTGGCATAGCATGGTTTCTGAGATTTAGACCCTTTCCAGAACTCTTCTAAACAGTCAATTAAAAACCTTGCAGCTTCGAGCATCTCCATCCGCTCCTGATACTCCTTTAACTCGCATCCAACGCCCAGCTCATTTTTGGATCACTTTGTGTGAAGATTCCATATTAGCCTGCGTAGGTGACAAGTGATTGCAAAATCTGTTGGGTTTCCTTTTGACATTTTGATGGTCTCTTGAGTGTGGCAACCCTTCTGTGTGCTGGAAGAGTCACAAGGTGGAGGAAGAGCTATTCCTTTGCTCATGTAAGGAAGAACTGCTTTACCAGGAGAGTGGGGGAGCACCGGAACAGGATGCCCAGGGATGTTTGAGGCCCCATCCCTAGAGACACTCAAGGTGAGACTTGAGGAGGCTCTGAGCACCCTGCTCTAGGTGAGGATGTCCCTGCTCTCAGCAGGGGGGTTGGACTGGATGAACTCCAGAGCTCCCTTCCCACCCAGACATTGCTATGATTCCATGAGTGGTGATATTTTACCCTGGTTTTACTGGGATACAAGTGCTTTTTCTACCTAGATCCTTCCAAAGAGAAACGCAGGCAGTTATTTGAAGATAATGAAGCTACCCTTGAGCCAGAGGTAAATACCCCACAGGCAACACTTGAAAATCAACACCTTATGAAGCAGCTGAGAAGAACTGTGGAGAATTTCACCTCTGCTTTGCTTCAGCTGAAATATTTGCTGTAAACTTCCCACTGCTCCAGACTAAAGATGAAGGTACAATAGCTGTGACTGGTCACCTGCCACCGACGTCATTTACAGACTGAAGCTTCTCCAAACTTTGGGGAGGAATGTGGGCAAAGGGGGAGAGTCTGGATTCTCAGCCTCTGTGTTTCTTTTCTTTCCAGACTTCTTATGAAAAGCTTTCTCTGCATGATTAGATAATAGGAATCGATGCACTTCAAGAATATTATGGTTCTGGTCGGGCTGCCACCCCAGTGTTCAGCTACCTGCCAGAGGATGTGCATGTACTTGGAAAGAGGGTGGCTGAGAAGTTATTTGGCAGCACTGGCTTCCACGAGCAAGCCAGGACAGCTGCCTTTAATATTTTTGCTTGGCCCTTTCCACTCCTAATCCAAAGTTTGGGTTAAAACAAGGAATGATCCCGGGACAATTGATCTGTCCCATTACCATGTGTGGTCTCATCCTTATAAATCAGAGCTGAAGTTCCTCCAGGGTCACTGGGCTGAGGGGTCTGCAGTTGAGGGATGCTGGGTTACATGACCAGCTCTGTTACATCTCTGGGAGTGTTTTGGCCTTTCTCTGCTGCTTAAAACATCGTTTCAGAGCCATCTTGTCTTGGTGGCTGGAAACTTGCTGGTAATTCTGTGCCTAAAATGACTAAGGGGCGATTTATACCTGTTCTTTCCTAAACAAACACTACTCCAAGGGCTGTTCTTCTCCATCTGAGTGCTTGTCTCCTCAACCCAGGTCTCATGCTCTCAAAGCCCTGCTGGTTTTTTTTCTGCAAAAGACAGGTCATATTCTTTCAGTATAAATTCCTTATGATGTCCAAGTATTTCACAGGCTCTTGGGATGAGGAAGCTGTTGCTGTTTTGTGGTGGGACAAACGGACCAAAGGACATGGAGAAAAATTAAAAGTCTGCAGTGGCAATGCCCCCACCTTGGCTTTTGGTTGTATTTGGTGGGAAGAGGATTGTGACTCCTCTGACCTGTTGTACCTCTCTGTTTCAGAGAGAAGAGTTATGCCCAACATCAGAGTCACTGGAGAGAAGCTTGCTGCACGTTCCTGGAGCCATGGCACCATACAGCAAGGAACTTGTGACCCCCTTCCCCAAAAAGGGGGACCTCATCCCTCTTCAGGGTATTTTTTCATACAAAGGTAAATTAATTTTCCCTCTCTTTGCTTCTGTTTTATATGAAGTCATTTGATAATATCTGTAGGGTCTAGATTTCATGACTACTCTCTTCATAACTGGATCTTGGGTTCACTTTTCCCCCGCTTCTTCTGATGACAATGAAGCCAAGAAACTTTTGCTTTTCTTTTTCCTCCTAAAAAAAGAGAAAACTTCTTCAGCTTTCCTATCCCCTGGCTTCTGTTCTGCCTGTTGGTGCTCTGCTTCCTGGGATTCCTGTTCTGCAGGACTGACCCTCCCCTTGTTCATGATCTGATGAGGTGCACATGAGTTGGGGTCATCCCTGAGGCACTCTTTGCAAGGCAATAGAATCATGGAATGGTTTGGGTGGGAAGGGACCTTTCAAGG
>VWZY01013302.1:33799-47158 GCA_013399075.1 Chloroceryle aenea
CCTCTCGGGGCAGCCTGGGACAGCCTCTCCCCACCCTCAGCCTCAAAACCAGACAAGTTCTCCTCTAGGAATACCCTATGGGACTTGCCCAGGGGCATAGAGGGAGCTCTTGGTGCAGCAGAAACACATCCTTGACCTTTCAGAGATCCTCTCCTACCACTGCCTTCCTCAAGAAGACACCCTTGCATAGTGAGAGACACTTTAAATGTCTTTCCAGAGATGATCAGAGGGGTTGTAAGCAGTGCCCAAGGCTGTGGTAGGCAGGCCTGATGCAAACAGTGACTGCCTGCACACGCAGACACTGAGGAAGAGTGAAGTGGAAATATCTGACTGCAGGTTCCACAGGTTTGGAAGTTCTCCATGGGCATTAATTAGGAGTCCCTTGCATGACCTTGCAGATGATGATATTTTTCCCCCCTTCCAAGTCATACTTAATGAAAAAAGCCTGGCGTGCCAGGTGGGTGACTTTTCCCAACATCTTACAGCACTCTGATTTGTACTGTTGAAAACCTCTTAAGCTTCATGAGATTTTTTTTAGATCCAAGAACTCCTTTTTTTTCCCTTTCTTTTTTTTTTTCTTTAATTTCCCACGATTTTCCATTCCGAGAACTGTCCTCCTGAACATATTTATTCCAGCTTGCGCAGTTCGCGGGCCCACAATCTGACAAAACCTCTTCTACCTTCCAGATGCTTGTCAGAAAGGGGCTGCTGTTCTACCTCCCGAGGGCTGTATTTTGCAGCACAAGGGTGTGTTTCTCAGTACCATTTAAATCAGCAATAATTAGGGGAGGCTGAGAGCTCTGACTGTACCAAGGCAGGGGGAAAAAAGGGCTGTCCTTGCCCTTTCCTTTCTGAAATGAGACATTTTCCCCATCAGCCATTGCCTGAATTCTCAGCTTTTTGCTATGGAGTGTTCAGATTTGGGGGAAGAAAGAGGAAATTGAATGATATGTCGAGGCTCCATGAAAGTTATCCAATGTCTGCGCCCTACCTACAATGAACAGTCTCGAAAGCACGATGCCAAATCCGCCTTTTTCCTGCGTCTGCCACTCTTGCTCTCTAAGATGGCTTGGCCGAGAGACAAATTTCCTTGCAGTCAGGAAAGACACCAGAAAAAAGAATCAGAAACAGAAGTACTTTGGAGCCATTACCCTGTGAATTTACGTGGATATGCAGTGGGAGGCAGAGTGCTCCCCCTCAGACACTACAGGGGCTGAGATCTGACCCAAGAGGCCACCAGCATCCTGGTTGGGATCAGCACCAGTGTGGCTAGCAGGAGCAGGGCAGGNGTGGAGCTGTGGTGCTGAGGACATGGGTCAGTGCTGGGGGATGGTTGGACTCCAAAACAATTTTATGAGTCTATGACTTTCAGTGCCGAGGAAGGAGGCTTGGAGGCTGCTGCTCTGGTCACTGCTAGGCTAACAAGCAAGTTGGAGTTGTTGATTGAACACAACACTGTTCTGGTTTCTTTTTTTCTACCATAACACTGAGCCTACCTCACCTGTCTGACCTATCAGAGGGTTTTTTAAGGAAAATAAGGTGTTCAGAGTAGCAAGCATGGTTTGAGTGATGCCTCTGTATGTTATTCAACCGTACTGGGAACTGAGACTCCAACAGCCAGGACAGATGTTCACTATCAACCAAACTGAATCCCCAACTCCTCCACATCCTTCCAAACGTGATCTTTGTTAGACCACTCAACCTCACTGTCCACCTGTCCTGTGGCAGTCCCAGCTCTGCCTCGACTCCCCGGAAGGCTGTGTCGGAGTTTGTAGGGAAAGAGTCTAAATAAGCATTTTAAACAGGAACAAATGCCAGAAATGTTTGTGGGCTTTTATCATGGAGCAGTATTTTGGATGGCAGACATAAGCAGCTGAGTCTTTCTCTCTACACGTTCTGGCCAGCATCTAGACTTGTCAAAGAGATACCTCCAAGAGGATTAATTCCTGGATTTGCTCAGGGCCACGTGCATCATGGGAAGGTCTCAGTGCAGATTTGCTGTGAGCAAGTCCATTCCTTCCTTTCAGTGCCAATTTCACAGCTTCAGTCCTGAAGAGCTGTGTTGTCCTCAGCCTCGTTGGATCTTGTCACTGCACTGCCACTGTAATGGCTTTGCTCCTTTGTAAGACAGCTAGGAGGCTCTGCAGAGGGAGTAGCACAGAATTCAGGCCCAGAATTGGTCTTCTGGCAACAAACTGACCACCAGCAACAACTGAAATTGCAAAATGAACATTTCTAGGAAAAAAATCAGGAAAAATCCTTCATGTTTTCAGCCCAGGTTGGGCTGTTCCAGCAAAACCTGCATTGATCCAAACAACGAAAAAACAAACCCCAAACTGACCCAAACTTTTGAAAGATGACCATTCCCAGCTCTGGGGCTAAGAGTTGACATTTGTTGGTTCTTGCCCTCTTCTTTCTTCCTGAAGGTGTGCTCTGCTGTCTCTGTCTCCCTGAACTGCCAGGGAACATCAGAGGAGTTCTGTGATGGTGGAGCTTCTTGGCCAGCTGTAGCCTGCCTGAGGAACCAGACTCTTGGGGGAAATAAAACATCCATCAAGCTCTGCAGCAGCCTCCTTGGACCAAAATAATTGCAAATATGAGCAGAGAATGGTTTTGGCTTCTGGCTGCAGACCAACATCACTTCAGCATCCATAAACTAGAAAGTTCTTCATGATCTTAGAGCTGGGATGTTCAGGGATGAGAGCAGAGGGAAAGCAGGAGGTATATCCAGCTTGGAGCACCTCCATGGGCAAGGTGACAGCGGCGATGCAAAGTGGAATGTGCTCTGTGAAGTGGAAATGGTGCAGGAGTGCAGAAGGCAGAACGTGTTCCCCCAGTGGGAGAAGGTTCATGAGGAGGAGGGATGGAGGAGGAGGAGGTTAACACCTTTCCCCTGGAAAGAAAAATAAAGCAAAACACAGCCGTGCCAGAGCCTCCCGAATGCCTGAGCTGGGACAATGCCTTTTTCTGTCACCCTCTCGTACGGCGAGGACAGTCCAGCGGGAGATGGAAACCTGCCACCCCCTGAGTCACCGACGCCACCTCCCACCTCACTTTCCAATGTGCCCGTCTCTTAATTAGCCAATAAATTCACAAGCTCCTTTCTGTCATCCCGGGGCTGCTCCGGCAGCCTCGGGCTGGTAGGGTTTCAATTGTGCATCTGTGAGCACAGGTCCTGCCAGCTTCTGGGGCTCGGGGCGGGCGACGGCGCCCAGCCAAAACCACAGAAAGGCTTTAGTGAAAAAGAATATGCTCCCAGGACGAGCAAATTGGTGTATTCCATCTGAGGTGATATTAAACCGCTTTCTGCACGGTGGCTTCTAGGGCACGGTGCCTCGGCCTTGGAAAAAGGAGAGTTTTAGAGAGAAAAGGCAGCAAAGCTCCCAGCACACAAACACTGAGCTGTGGTGAGCCCAGGGCACTTCACACCTGATTGCCTGTGGGTGTCCAGGTTGTCTCAGGAGCTGCTCTGGGGTTTCTACCTTGAACAGAGGCTCAGGTTGGTGCCTTTCTCAACCCCTGAGTTTTGCTGCTTGGTGATTAAAGCTCAGACAAGCTCGTGGTTTCAAGAATCCTTCTCTAACTGCCAAAAGGACGTTCAGAGCCTTGAGTCTGTCCTGACTCGGCTGTGGCACAAGGAGTCAGGGGCTCCTGTCCTATGACAACTGGGATGGATAGCAGCTTGTCCCACGGATTGCAGCCACTGGGGCTGGATTAACCAGCTAAGCAGCAACAACAGCATCCAACTCTGTTGATCTGCTGGAGGACTGCAGGCTCTGCAGAGGAGTCTGGCCAGGCTGGATCAATGGGCTGAGGACACTGGGATGAGGTTCAGCAAGATCAAGAGACAGGTCNAGGTGCTGGATGAAGGTGGGGAGACCTAAAACCCTAGCACTAAAGAATTCCTGCAGCAAGATGCCGGACGCTCCCCAAACAGCGGAACGTGGCCTTTCCATCCCCTTTTCACTTACAATTTGATTTCATCTGAAGGCATTTATAGTAGGAACATTTCTTTTTATAAACTCTTCCCTCAGCCAGCTGTGCCTCCGCGGGGCATGTTGACAAATCAAATTAGGCTGTGGTTTGGGTGGCAGCCGCCGCAGGCCCGAGGATGTGAAGATGCCAGTGGGAACGTTGCAGAAGGGAAGGAGGAAGGCTCCTAATGGCTGAAACCTGCGGTCGAGAGCTGGCTCTCAGCAAAACCACCTTCATCAAAGCTGAGCCATCTTTGCTGCCAAGCGAGGAGCTGGGATCCCTGTGGTCTGCACGTCCCTTTTGTCCCTTGGGCACAGATGGGAGGGCGGTGGGGACATTCAGAGGTGGCCCTGTGCTTCAGCCCATGTCTCATCCTGCACTGACCTTTGTGGGCGCTCTGAGACATTTGCTCTCTTCTCTCCTCTGTTTTTGTGTCTCTGTGCTTCCTCGTTCTGGCTGGAAATGCTGAAATCCATGCCAGGAAAGGCTGTTTTCATGGCATCTTGTGACTGGCTGGGCCAGCCCTGTGAGATTCCCATTCCCATCCAAGAGCTCGTCCTACTTTCAGGCCAGCCTGGGGAGATCGCTCTGTGTGTGGAACATCTTCCTTCTCCCCTCCAGCCTTGGGGACTCACTACAGCTCCCATCTCTCTGCTTGAGGAGTTCCCAGTGATACTCCTTCTTTTCTGCTCCCCAGCTCCTCCCAACCTGCTTGGCACATCCTCAGCCGGAGCTGACTGACCCCCTGGTGGTGATGAGGTGCTCTCTTCCAGCCAGAATGATTCTATGATACTATGAAAAGACCTTGATGACCTAAAACCTTTTGCTACTGGTTTTGAGTTCTCAGGATTCAGCCTTTCAGCCCGGGTAGGAGCTCCCTTGAATCTCAGTCAGACATGTGCTTGATATGAGACATCAAGCAGCTGGGTCCTGGGTCCTGCTCTTCCTCCTCAAGCCAGTTTTGAAGTTTCTTTCCCATCCCTGATGCCAAGGAGCAGCTCACTGGTTGCAGAGTTGTGGCACTGGGGATGCACAGCCTGATACTGTGTGTGCTTGACTGTGGCTGCACACACTCAGGCTACTTTCTTGCTTGACACACGTATGGATTGGAGAAGACAGGACAGGGGTTTTCTCCCAGTAAGATGCTGGTGTGAGGGTGCCTGCCATGGACCATCAGATGTTGAAGAACCCACAAATATCCATGCTATTTTTTTCTCTCTACAGAGTCAGAAAAACAGGAGGCTTTGCTAGCAGAAGGTTTTTAAACTGTGTGGCTGGACAGAGCACTCTCCAAGAGTGAAGCCATGCTTGTAACCACCCTTGATGCCACCACCACGCACCCTGATCCCAGGCAGGTGAGACTGCCTGATGCCCAGAGAGTTCCTACTGAAATGGGTGGCATGATCTCGTGGTGGCCTGAATCTGGACTTTAACCAGTGGGGTCTCAAATACTGTGAGTATTGGCAGCTGGAGCTGCAGGCTGCCTCTCAGCAGCAGTATGGACACGTGGAGCTGGAGCAGGGTGCTCAGAGCTTTAACTACACCATGGGTTGACATGAGAGGTTCAGCATGAGCCAGCATTGTGCCCTCAAGGACAAGAAGGTAAATGGTGTTCTGGGGGCAGGAGGAGGAGTGTGGACAGCAGGTCAGGGGAGGATCTGCTGTCCTTCTGCTCTGCCCCACCAAGGCCACNCACGGGATTCTGTGATTTCCTCCCACAGCAGGGGGTACACGAGCCCATCTCTGGAAGAATTCAGGTTTAGGACTACTAATAGGGATAATGTGGAAATGATTCTATGTCTTATAAACACATCTGCTGCTCCCACATCCCTCTCTACTGAGACTTAATTTAGCTGGAGAACAGAGTGAGGTGTTGGATTTTAGATTTGCTATAGCCTGGGACTAAAGAATGGCCCCAAACCAATGTACAGATACAATTGCTAATGATGACAAATTAGCTCTGCTCTTGCAGGCTTGCTCGAAGCCTACACACGTCTGCAGCTGACCACCAATTCCCATCTGCTCTGCAAAAAAAAAACAACCTTGGCAGGCAGGTACCAAGATCCTGTAGCTAAGAAACAATATGGAATTTGGTGCTTCTGCCAAAAAGAAATCTGCAGGTTGGATGTGGCAGATACCTCGCTGCACGCACCCTTGTAAGAGGAACCAAAGCACTTCCTTCCACACTGATGGATGATTTGGAGGGTCCAACAGAAAAAGGGACCAGGGAATAATTAGTTCTTCAAAGAGAGCAATGTAACACAAGTGGACCAAGGCAAAGCAGGAGGAAAAAAAAAGCAAAAGTGTGAAAAGGATGTCGAGCTGGCACTGAAGTCAGTGATGATGTCCTCAAGCAATCAGGACAAGGTTCAGAAAAGAAAACCTGAAATGGATTGATAAAGGAATCCTGCTGGACATTAATCACTTGAAATACAGCCTTTCAGAGGGGAAAAGGATCCAACTCCTGTAGCAAGTGATAGATTCATCGAGTGGAAGACAAGAAAAGATCTGACCTCCCACACAAATCCCACCCCCAGCCTGACCCAGAGCTCCTGCGCCGTAGCTCAGGAGGGAGCTCGTGCCTGTGTTTTAGAAAGACACCCCGTCTTGATTTCAAAGGAAGAACCCACACCAGCCTTAGGTAAGTTGTTCCTGTAGTTAATTATGGCAGTGCAAGAGAGAGAGGTTTGCTTTATTCCAGACTGAATTTGTCTGGCTTCAGTTTCCAGCCGTTGGATCTTGTTAAGCTGTTGTCTGCTGGATTAAAGAGCCCGCTGCTGAATACAGACGAGCTGGCAATCTAGAAACAAGAAGGTCCAAGGCCAAGCTCTGTTCTTTGTTCGACTTGCAAAGCCTGATTCAAAGGAGGAGTGTAACACTCAAGGTCATGGGGCACTAAGGACACCTTCCTTTGCCATCTCCTCTTGGCTACACCACCCGTGAGGTTGATCCAGCTTTTGGCTGGCAGGTCAAGACAGTGCCACTGGATGTAAGGGAGAAGAAAGCAAACAAACCTTCATCCAAGAAGCCACCAGCATCCTGACTTGTGTCAGCACCAGTGTGGCCAGCAGCACTGTGGCAGGGATCATCCCCCTGGACTGGGCACTGGGGAGGCCGCCCCTGGAATCCTGGGGTCATTTTTGAGCAGGACATTGAGGGGCTGGAGCGTGGCCAGAGAAGGGAATGGAACTGGGGAAGGGGCTGGAGCACAAGGGGGGTGAGGAGCAGCTGAGGGCCCTGGGCTTGTGGAGCCTGGAGAGCAGGAGGCTCAGGGGAGGCCTGCTGGCTCTGATAACTCCTGTCAGAGCTGCATGAGCATCATGCTTCCCACCTGGTGCAAAGGCTGGAAGGCTGAAATATCTTCCAGTGGCTTTGGCAGTAAGAAAAATTATCTTAAAAGAAAGAAATCAAGCTCATCAATATGGACAAAATCCCATTTGATGACTGCTCCTGGGCTAGGTCCAGCAGAAGGCATTGGAGGAGAGGCTTGTTGGCATCCCTGGATGCTGGTCAGGGCACGGCACTGTGGTTTCCTCCATAGGTGGGTGACTTGGGCTGTAAAGCTGACTCAGGAGGGAGGGAAGAGAGAAGACACATCCAGGAGGAACCTGGAAAGACGGAGGCTAAGGATGGAGCTAAGGGCCTCAAACTGGGAGGGAAAAAAGAACAGCAGTCCCTCTCTGCCCCCCCCTCCTCTCCTCCTGCTCCTCCCAGGCTGTCTCAAAGTACAAGCTTCCCCTCCCACAAAATAAAGGCCTTGATGACAGACTGCCTACCCGAGAACGGAGCATCGAGTTGCAATCTGGCCCTGAGGATTTGTGGTGGCTGAAGGCAAAACTCAAAACAAACACAAACACATTCCCCAGTGCTGATGTCGACGCAACCCTGAAGAGGAGCCCACGAACCAGAGTTAACAAGCAGGAGAGATTTCTGCGTGCGTGTGCTGGGGGGGACATGGAGAATGGCCAGGAAAGCAATGGGAAATTGGGGATTTCCTTCAAGTTACTGGGGTAGGGGGGCTCCCACCATCAGCTTCTGGAGAAAACTGGTCCAGTGCCTTCTTTCCACTTACAACGCTGGCGCTTTGCTTCTCCTCTTCCCTCAAAATGACATCTTGCCAGGAGGGGCTGGTGGTAGCCAGATCTCACAGGCTTTGCCAAGAGGTGGCAGTGCTGGAGCTCGGTGGCCCGGGTAGGCAGGTGTCTATGCCAGATGCCTACGTGTGTCCACGCACAGCACAAGTGGTGTCATTGGGGCGAGGCACGAGGATGTGAGTAAAGGGTTTGTAGTGCAACGCAACCGGGGCGGTCGCTACTTAAGATGGGATGGAGTGGAGCATAAAAGGCTTTTCCTTTCATAAACTGAGTGGCTGGGCAAGTGTTGGCTCTGACACCAGTTCCTAGCACCAGCTCTGGGTTTTTAAACTCTTTGAAGGTGTTATTTTCCTACAGTGCTCCTCAAAAGTGGGAAAGGGGAAAAAAAAAGTGGCAAGGGGAAAGGAAGCAGTAACACTGACCCCATTGCATCGTGGTGGAAAGAGAAGTCAGAAACTATCCCTTCACCCTACTCAGACCAGGGTCACTACAGCCAGTGGGCATCTTTACACTGCTTGTATGCGGGGTGGGGACAGAGGCACAAATTGCCCTTGTCATCATTTGGATAATTCCCAGCCAGACACCCACAAACAGACCGAATCTGCAATATTCACTCTGCTTTACAACCTCCCAGAGAGGCTGGGTGATGGAGGAGCAGCCCAATGGAGTGCCACGCATCACAGGAGCTCAGCTGTGCTCTGCAACAAAAATGCTTAAGTGGGGCAAGAAGGAGATGCTTAAGATGCACTGTTCATTGTGAAACAGGCAAGGAACTCTCTTAGCAGCCAGTCCCAGCTACCCATCTGTGGTGCCATTCAGGATCTCAGTGATTACAGCCACACAGCTACTCCTAAGAATATCAAACATCACGAGCAAGGCTCATGGGGAATATCTGATTTAGCTCTGGAGCTCTTTATGGAGGGGGAATAGAAACTGCCTCCCACCAGACACCTTCCCAAACCAAGACTTTTCAAAGTTCTGTGCTGAAGTGCAGTTCAGAAGCAGGCAATGAGGTTTTTCTGTGTCATCAAGTGATTAATAGAAACAGGGTGGAATTATGATCTGATGTTCCAGATGTTGCCACTTCAGATGGTGGGGTTTGAAAGGGCACTGAGTAGAGGGGGGCTCTCCCCTTCCTTAAGTTGATAGGGCTTTGCCAGGCAGCACGTTTCAGCTCAGGAGATGCTGCAATAATGAGCAGCTAGTGCATGGCTCATCCAGCTCCTGGGACAGCTCCCCCGTGAAAGGGGGAAAAAGCTAAACCAGGCTGTCCTCATTTCTGGCTGTTCATTGTCAGAAGGCTTCTGCTCATCTGGCACTTGGTTTTAGCACTAGAAAAAAGGAACTTTGAAACTCCTCTTCCTCCAGTTCCTACAGATTGTTTCCTGCCATGGTACCTGAGCTCTTCAATGAATGAATATTGTGCTGCTCCTCAGAGCTGCCCCAGGAAGAAAGGAGAGATGGCCATGAAGAGGTGGTGTGCTCAGAGTAAAAATATCTATGTGCATGGTGACCCCATCTCTTCTCTGAGCAAGTCACTTCCCTTCTTAGGTCTTCAGATCCCATCCTGGTACCAACTGAAGCTGATTTTTTTTTACCTTTGCAAGTGAAAGAGGGAACTACTGGAGAGAGAGGAGGGAGGTCACCTATGCAGTATTTAGGCCAGTGCTGGGCTCCCCAGTTCTAGAGGGACCAGGAGTCACTGGAGAGAGTCCAGCAGAGGCTGGGAAGCTGCTGAGGGGCTGGAGCATCTCTGGGCCAGGCCAGGCTGAGAGCCCTGGGGCTGTGCAGCTGGAGAGGAGCAGCCTGAGAGGGGAGCTGAACAATGCTGAGCAAGAGCTCCAGAGCCCTTGAGGGGCCAGGCTCTGGTCAGGGGTGCCCAGGGACAGGTTCCATTGCTACCAGAACCCACTGCTTAGCACCAGTAGCCTCTCCTAGAAAAAAAGTTTGGTGTAAGATTCAACGCCAGTGAGACATAAAATAAAGACCTACACCTGAGACAGCCACCAGAAGTTACCCAACAGGGAACATTAAGGACATCTCCTGGTTGCACCTTGGCAGAGCACAACAGCATCAACAAACCATTGCCCCAAGAACAAAAGTAAACAAGTTCAGAAGAAAAGGAAGAAGAAAAAAAATTTCTTACCTCTCTACAGCTCCTCACAGCTCTTCCACTCCCTCTCCACCAGCACCCACCCTCCTTTAGAAGCTATCATGGTCAGCCCTACCTTATTTAGCCTCCCCAGCCCTCCCCTTTCCCCTCTCCTCTAGGAGCAGAAGGGGTTCATTGAGGTTGAGCTCAGCTGCTGAGGATTCAGCTCTTCTCCCTCTGCGGGATGTTTTTTTTCTTTGCTTTGTGGAGATGTAAATACCTTGATGATTGTTTAAATTGTTCCTGCTTAGCAGATATAAGATTGCTCTCTGAGACCCTCTTCTTCATCAGAACACACTTTAGATACCAGTTGGGTGCTCAAGTAGCACTAGGGGGTATTGGACCCAGGGATAGGTCAGCTCACACCACCCATGCTCTCAGCTGGAGCCCCCGTTGCCAGGGATGTTGGACCCAAGCAGAGCAGTGCTCAGTCCTGCCTGGGGCTGCTGAGAGAGATTCTCCTTCCATCTGGAAGTCCCAGGATTTTCCCCCTTGTTTTCACTTGCAGTTGAAGTAGAAAGTTGAAAAATATAATGTTTTTCTGCAGTGGGGTCCCCAGAGATGAGATGGGTTGGGGGATATGATCTCCAGAGGGCCCTTCCAACCCCCACTGTGCTGGGATACTGTGAGTGTTTTGAACCATGGGCTATTTCAGGCCAGCCAACACAGATGATATTTTGAAGCTCTGAAGGATTATGTGAAGCTTTGAGGATTATTTCTAAGCATTTTTCAGGTTTTGAGAAGAAAGGATTACTGCTTCCAGATTGCTGAGGGCATTTTGGTAAGGAAATGTTTGCTTTTGTAACCATGAACCAACCCCAAAGCTATATTTTCCTAAAGAATCAGGATGACTGGAGGCAGACACAGATGATTTGGGCTCTCCTCACGTCTCTGGGGCAATCTGAAAACTCGTGCCTTTGTCCTGCCTGATCTTTGGGTGCAGCTGGCTGTTTACACACCAGGAAGCCTTGGGTTACATCCTGCTTTAGTAGCCTATGACAAACTGAGCATGTTGACAGCACTTCTAGGTACTGGAGGGATTGGTTTCATTTGGCTTCAAGCCACCTAGCAGCTCTCCATCCTCTCCAAGCCATCTAGACTACCTCAAAAAGAAAGGGGCAGCTCCAGGGGGAATCCATCTGAGGTCTGGGACATGAGAGGTGAATTATTCTCTACCTGTGATGACAGGTTTAGATGGCTAGGTCAGTCCAACACCTGATAGCAGCAGTTAATGAGACTGATCCCACACAGTTCTGATAATCCCACAGTGAATCAGCTTGAACCAGAAGGGTTCTGGTTAAAGTTTCTCTTCTGGGAGAAACTGGAGGTCATGAGCAAGCCCATTCTCCTCTCACCCTTTCCCCTCCTCAGCATATAGCTGTCCTGTGATAGGTGTGGACCTGATCTCATCCAAGGTCTGCTGTGATGCTGGTTCAAGGCCACAGTTCCTCTCTACAGTCACCCAGATGTGAGCACCACAGCAACAGCAGATCCCATGTCTGCATACAGGTGAACCCAGTTCAGAAGCAGATATAATCAGATTGTCAACCTTACCACCACAGAAGAGTTTTGCAAACATTTTTATTACTAAAAAAACCACAACAAACCAAAAAGAGCTCTGCAAGGAATAGAAACAACCCCACTTTGCACATTTCAGGCTTTAAACCAGTTTGAAAGTACGGGGGTTAACACACACACTCCACATCTCTCTTCTGCAGGTATCCTACCTCATCCTCAAAAGAACATTAGGGCTTTACTGCTTTCAGAGGCTGGATGTTGGGCAGATTGGACCTTAGGACTGACCTGGCTTGGCATCTCCTTCCTCTATTTAGCCAGGGCTATGAAGAGATGCACTTGACTGCTCCACCAACTGTCCCACCAGGCTGCCCAGAGAGGCTGGGGAGTCTCCTTCTCCAGAGACTTTCAAAACTCCTCTGGATGTGCTCCTGAGCGACGTGCCCTGGGTAATCCTGCTTTGGCAGGAGGGTTGGAATCGNGAGGGTTCGAATCGATAATGTCTAAACGTCCCTTCCAACCCCAACCACTCTGTGGTCTGGCCAAACAGAGTTCACAAAGGTTCAGCATTTTCTGTGGGAAGAGAAATGGGCTCTTCCTCAGAGCAGGACTTAAAGTGTCCAGCATCTCTCTGCTCCTCCTCAGCCCCCAAATCAAGAGGATTTCTTGCAGCATTCCCAAACCCAGTCCCTGAAGCTTTATAGTCTATATTTAGCATGTAAACCACTATATTTTACCCTGAACTTTCAATTGTCCTCCTCACTGCTGCTGTCCTTTCCCATCAGTGACAGTCGCAGTCCATTTGATACAGGCCAGGTTGCTGAACCATGACTCTGTAATTATGGTTGGAGCCACAGACCTATTTTTATGCCCTGCCAGAGGATATTCACTTATCAGGAATGTATATTTAAGTGGCAGGCTCTGAACTGTCCACTATAAATAGACAAACCCGGTGCCTTCTGTGTTTTCTTTCAATTCTGTCATCTCTCACGCCTTCAATTTCTGCAACCACATCAACATCTGTGCAGGGCAGGACGTGTCAGGCTGGAGGGGAGCAGCTGGTGACCTTCCTTAAGAAAATAGAAAGAGAAAGGGAACGTGTAACACCACCTTGGCTTGAGTGTGGAGGTAACCTGGAAATGGAAGAAGGTTTAACTTTCCTTTCAGCATGGTTATTGCTTGACCCCATGGTCTCTGTGCTGCTCTGCAGCTCTTCATGGCAGCTTCTCCCATCAGCAGCCAAAGGCTGTCATGAGTACCTTGGTGAAGGGACTGATGGGGCAGGAGATAACTGCACCCATTGAAGAGTATCTCTCTCTGCAAGTCCTTGTGGCCCAGGTGGCCAAGAAGGCTACCAGCACCCTGGCTGGGATCAGCACTGGTGTGGCCAGCAGGAGCAGGGCATGGGTTTTCCCCNGGTCAGTGGTGCCCTGGCACTGGTGCGGGAGTGGGTGGGCTTGATGATCTTAAAGGTCTCCTCCAACCTAAAAGATCCTATATTTCATAGGATAAAACATGATAAGGAAAAGAGAAGAAAAAATCTCTTTCAAACAGCATTGATAAGGTTTATCTGGGTTTAATATCTGCAGCCCATCTGGAACACCTCTCTGGGCAGCTTGGGCC
>VWZY01013302.1:47244-69040 GCA_013399075.1 Chloroceryle aenea
AAACCATCCCCCCTTGTCCTGTCCCAACAGGCCCTGACCAAAAGCCCCTCCCCACCTTTCTGCCAGGCCCCTTGGAGTCCTGCAAGGCCCCCAGAAGTTCTCCCTGGAGCCTTCTCCTCTCCATGCAGAACACCCCAAGCTCTCCCAGCAGAGCTTCTCCTCCTTCAAAGAATTTTTATGGCCCTACATACTGAAGGCCATGGTAGGAGTAAAGAAAATCTCGTTGCTTTACCACCTCGGATGCTCAGCTGCAGCAATCCCAACGGTTCCTTCAACCTGTGGATTTACTGGTACATTGTTCTTCCTCCCGCCCTTCTCAGAGCACATCACGTCCCTCCTGACTCTTTCTCAGAATTTCTGGCTGCACATTCCTTGGACTCGCTGCTCAGTCCCCTTTTAGCTCAGCTGATACTGTACAGTAACTCTGGTGTTCTTTCCCTTCCAGACTTCTCCAAGTGCCAGAGGAACTTGTGGTTTTATGCAGACTGTTGTGACTTTGTTGTTTCTTCAGAAAAAATAATAATAAAAAAAGAAGGCAACGCAAAAAAATAAGACCAAAAAAGAAAGAAAGAAAAAAAAAAGGCTCTGGTTGAATCATCGAGCTAATTTCCGTGGTTCTGATAAGACATTTCTACATGCTGGGGAGAGAGATAGCTCGGTGCATTCCAGAGAGTCTTCTCCTGGCTTCACATCTTGGCACTGCGCAAGAGAGGAATTGCTGGGGAGATTTTCCTGGTGTTTTCCCTGTTGATTTTCCCTGGGGAGAGATAACATCAAATGCTGAAGTCTCAACAAAGCAGACACCAGAGGTGGGAATTTGGGATCGGTTTCAGTTGCCGGAGTGCGGCCTTTTCTGCGTTATGATGATTTCTGGTGTCTGGTGGCAAAGGTTTGTGATCTTCCACCGTGAGCACTGCTCACTGCCCAGGAGGTGCTCGGAACTACTCTGTCTGCTCACTTAGAGAATGATACAGAGCCCCAGCAGGGTGGGGTTGGAAGGGTCCTCTGGGGATGCTCTGGGGCCACCCCCCTGCTCCACCCAGCAGGGTCACCCAGAGCAGGGGGCCCAGCAGCGCAGGGTCCAGGNTGGATACAGTACTCCAGAGATGGACTCACTGGGGCAGAGTGGAGGGGGAGCAGAACCTCCTTTGAGCAGCTGGTGACACTCTTCTTGATGCACCCCAGGAGACCACTGGGCTTCTTGGCCACGAGGGTCCATTGTTGGCTCCCAGTTTTTCACTGGGACTCCCAGATCCTTCTCCACAGATACTCTATCCACACAAGTTTTCCTTTGTGACTTTGCTCTTTCCCATTCTGCACATTGAACATCTCCCGTTGGCACTCTCTTGAATTTCCATCCCACATTTCCGCTTGGTTTTGAGGACTGTTCAGTCTTTTCTGTACCGAAAGGTCCTACCCAGACAGCAGTCCCAGAACACCTTGCTGTTTTCTGTCTGCCTCCGTTCTCATCAAGGTCTTAGATGTGAAATACCCTTCTCTAATCTGGCAGTTGTATGGAGTTATAGGCGTCCGACTTGGATTCTGGCCCAAGCATCCCTTTTTTTGGAGATATTTCTAAGCTAATCCTGTTGTTCTGTGTTTCTTGGCCCCTTTCCTACGCTTTTAAGTCACCCCCTCCCCTCCTCTCAGAAATACCACTATCAGGATTTTGTCACAGCCTTTTCTACTGATGTCATCTTCCTGATGGGGATTTCTGACACTTATCAGTCCCATGGGTGTTCTGTGCTTTTTTTTTTTCCTGGAAGGGTCCCTTGTGCCAGTTCTGCTTCAAAAGGGAAAAAAATTTCTTCACCCCAAATTCCAAAGCAAATGCTGAAAACAATCATCTTGTCATTGCCTTTCCTGGACCTGGAGATGCTGATGTGCAGATGGAGAAGGAAGTTTCATCAAAGTTTAACCAAGCTGGATGTAAAAACATTTAACTTCAGCCAACTTTCCAGTTTGAGCTCATCACCCTGGGTCTGCCTCTGGCCAACAGAAAGAAGCTGGTACTCACAGAAGGTTCTTCATCCCATCCAGAGGTATCTGTGTTGGTTGATCAGTGGTTAAACGGGTAAGATTATTGCCATTACCCTGGGAATTCTTCCCTGCCTAACCTGGAGGGAGGTGGTGGTGAGGTGGGGGTTGGTCTCTTCTCCCATGTAGCTGTTGGTAGGACAAGAGGAACTGGGCTTGAGTTGCACCAGGGGAGGTTTAGGTTGGACATGAGGAAAGATTTATTACTGTGAGAGTGGTGAGACCTTGGAGCAGGCTACCCAGGGAGGGGATGGAATCACCATCCCTGGAGGGGTTCAAAACTGATTTGCCTTAACTCCTTCTGCTTCCTGAAATAGCAAATATTCCTTCATAACTAAATGAGCTCCAGCTCTGACCCAGACCTGGACAGATCAGGTTTATGTTTTACATCTTTAAATATACACCACACCATAATCCAGGCGGGAGAGAGCAGCTCATTTGCTTTCACGTGCAATAGAATTAGGAGCCAGGTCGTACATTATTTTCTTTGGCTGACACCATGAAATAGGTTGAACCATTTCTTCTTCCCTGCAGAGACGAAGGGAACCGTTTGCGATGCAGGAGCAGCAGCTGCAGCTCTGCCAAAGGGGAGGAGAATTCCAGAGCCATTCCCTCTCCGCTCCTGTCCTCCCTTGTGGCAGAGGGTGTGTAGAGCTCTCGATGGATGCGTTGATGTCAAGAGCAGCCCACCTCTGAAGTGGCACGTGGCTGGCAGGCCACCATGCCTACGGGAACCACAACTGTATCCCAGTACATCCAGCCACCACTGGGAGGAATTCCAAGGAAGCTGGCACAAACAGGAGGAACCGTGGAAATCCCATTCTTGTGTGGTCTGCAATTTGGGTCATCTCTCTTTTGCAAGGGGAATTTCACCCTGTCTGACCAACCCTCCTGCTGCCACATGGTTGCAACATCTCAAGATGTTTTGTGGGTAATGGACCCTCCAGGTTTATAATGAGAGGCAGCAAGAAGGAGGTTGCAGCTAGCCCTGTTTCTCCCAGGGAGGAATGTCTAGGAGCTCTCTTTCTGTCTTTACAGGATCCTTCTTCTCTTTTTGCACCCAGACAGAACTTCCTCTGAATCCAGAGCACTGGAAGCTGCCCTAAATTGTACCAGATGATCACTTCTTGAAAGCCTACCTGGTTTGTATGCCTTGAGCAAGATCCAGGAGATTTTGGGAGATGGAAGGGTCCAGCTGAGGGTGCAACATCAACCATATCTCCCTCCCCCACCTCCCATTAAAATAAATCAGGAGTTTTGCAGGATTTTTCTCAGACTCATGCCTGCTTCCTAGCAAAGAAAGGTTTTTCCTTTTGACAAATATCAGGGTGACCTGGTGACAGGTGGGGTGACTTCATAACATCCAAATGCCCTTTAATGTATGATGTCTTTAAGCAGCACTGTCAAAACCTGCCCTTCCAAAACACACATTCACTCACTTCAGAAAATAGCAGGGCCATGGGAACAATAAACCCTCTGTTGCCCAAATGCATTTTTGTTGGCTCACTTAAGCCTGAGCACTGGCATCGAGAGGAGTACATAATTCTTTCTTCCTTTCCTTCTCCTTTCCTTTCTTTCCTTCTTTCTGTCTTTTTTCTTTTCCTAAGATATGCAGATTTTCCTCACTGGAGTTTCAGGAAACAACCCTGTTATCCCAGGGCTAAGATTTTGCTCAGAGGCCTCCAGGCAGCAAAACCCAGGAGATGCTGGCACCTGCACAACACATCCTCTGCTTCCTGCTCCTCTCCATTGACACAGCATTAAGAATCCTTAAGCCTGGTTTTGTCCCTAATTATTTTTAAGTCACGTGGCTGTGCCTCATCTCCCCTCTCCCCCTGCTGCTGGCATTTCCTTTATTCTGATGGAGCTGGCACTCTACTAACGACACGTTTGCACAACCCATGGAGCTGAGGAGCTTTTGCTGCTGATGGACATCTCAAACCATTGGCTTTGCTGGCCAGAAGAGGACAGAGATGGATTAACTGTGTCATAATTGTGTGAGAAGAGACAAAACGAAACATTTTTCAGTCACTGAATTTTTCTGAAATTGATTACATCAAAGGAGAAACAAAGAAGAAAAACAATATATTTTTTTTCACAGATCTTTTTCATCCATAGGCAGATGGAAACTTTTCACACAGAAGCAGAAGACAGCGTTGCAGCATCAGTGCTGAGTGTGTCTCGAGTTGAAAGATCAGACGAAGGTCTGGAATGCCTTCTTCATAAAGCTCAGGAGATCCCTAAATAAGAAGAAATATACCAAAGAAGCAAAGCTCACCCAAAAATCTGGGCCAAGTTTGGGCTGGTTTGCAGATGAGCCATGTCTGCAGGAGAAAAAAAAATCAAAGGAGATCTGAATATACTGGGAATATTGTGAAAGTGTCACGCTTGAGCTGTGTCAACTGGAAAAAGTCATTCTGACAGTTCCAGCAACACGAGTGTGTGCTGAAAGAGCATTTTCAGTCCTCAGATTTATCATTTTGTTGCAGGCATGCAGCATGACAGGGGATGTATTAGATGTTATTTTACCGCTAGAGCAAAGCGCTCTTAAAACACCCTGTGTTTATGTGACAACACAAGAAGAGTAGTTGGAAAAATCTTGTTGTTAAAGTCAGAAAATGAACGGCCGGTCGAAAAACAATAGTTTTCATTCTGCATTTCAACACTCTGTTTTGAACCGAAGGCTGGAGCTCGATGGGTGTTTGTTCTGACTGGTTTGTTCTGGTAACCAAACATTTGGTTTATTTTTGTGATGTCTTGAACTGGATCTGAACCCGGACTGGATATGACTAATCCTGACCCCAAAATGAGTGGAATAGCTGTCCAGCTTTGAAAGACCTTCCAACCTCCCTTTAGTCTTCTCTTACTCTGTGAATGGCTTCCAGGCTGACTCCTCATCCTACGGGTCACCAGAGATACCAGCAGATGCAAGTGAAAGAGCAAGTTCGAGGTCACACCAAACTGTCCTGTCCCCACAGGCCCTGATCAAAAGTCCCCCCATCTTTCTGCCAGGCCCCTTGGAGTCCTGCAAGGCCCCCAGAAGGTCTCCCCAGCTGAAGCCTTGGCTATGTTGGTGTCAAGACATGACCCATGAGGTCATGGGCTGAAAGAACCTTTGAACAACTCATCTTTCTGGGAAGAGGCAGCAGTGGCAGGGGCCAGGCAGCCCATCTAGCCAGTCAACGTTCCCTGCAGCAAGGAAGCTTGGCAGCCACTTGACAGAAGGTGTCAGGTCTGCAAATGAGTTCACCCCAGCACGACTCTATCAAAGTCAACTCAAAATATCCCCTCCGAGGCCAGCTGTCTGACATCTGGGATGAATCTGGCCGACTGGAGCTGTCTGTATCAAAAATAAGCAAGCAAACAAAGGTGCCAATTAACTCTGCTCCCCTCCCTCTGACAGAAGTACGCGTTAGAGGGTTAAATTTATGGGTTATTTTATGTAAGGCTAGAAGATCAGCTTGCTAACCCCAAGCAAAAGCTTGTTCTGCATTTAAGATCCAAGCCAGGAAGATGATTGGCTTTGATTCCTCCTGATGCCTGTCCAGAAGAAGTTGTGTCTTAGTTTATTAAGATTTAAGGGTCCAAACTTGACTGCTAGCCCAGGCTCAGGAGTTTCCCCTTAGAGATTCTTTATGTGCACTCATTTTCACATATAGTTCATAAAGATCTGTGCCCGTGTTTTATGGTGACTGCTCTTGATTTTATGAACAGGAGAGAAAAGAATCAGAGGTTGCCCAGAACGGGCTAAAATAATTGAATCTAAATTACAGTTCATGGTTTGTTTGTTCTTTTAGCTTTAGATTTCATGGGATGACAAATTAGATACTGCTTCCCACCAAGAATTCTCCCCAGCAGCTCCTCATCTTCACTTCGTCAGTAAAACTTCTAAATTTCTCTCCTTTCTGAGGTGAATTCTCCATGAAGTGACTTCTTAAGGATTGGGAACCTAAATCTTCAGCCCTACCCACGACTGCACACACAAACAGAGTCATTTATCCACAAAATATTGTTTTCCTTAGTGCCTTCCCTCCATAATTGCCTGTCTTGATGAGAGAGGTTGCAATGGCCGTACCACACCCCTGTGTCACAAAAGGGTTCTCCCAAAAGGGGCTCCCCCAAAAACAGGCAGGCAAATTTGCAATGTGCACAATGAACAAGTTCTGCTGTTCTGATGGAAGATGGAAACGACAATATTCTGACCAAAATCAAAGGTCTGACTCTAGGAGATGTTTCCAGCTCAATTACGAAGCGATAGGGAAGTGCCCATCATCCCTGGAGGGGTTTCAAAGCCGTGGAGATGTGGTGTTGGGGGACATGGGTCAGTGGTGACCTGGTAGTGCTGGGGGAACAGTTGGACGTGATGGTCCTAAAGGTTTCTCCCAGTTGAAACCATTCCATGATTCTGTGATGAAGAAGTTAGAAGAAGAATTCAAGCATTGGTTATCCATCTAAATTGAATATACAGACATTCTTGTTTGCTTAAAATGCAGGTCACTGGACGGTGATAGAAGGGCTAAAAAGAAAGTCATTTAAAAAATGAAGAAGTTAAAACGAGCCTCTTTTTTTTTTTCCTACAAGCAATATTTTCCCCGTGAACTTTTAAAACAAAAAGAACCAGGAATTATAATTCAGATTGAATTATTTTAACATATCCCAGTCCACAGAATTGAAGAGATCTTAGATAAATTAGGGAGGATAAATCCATCTGTGGCTATTAAGCATGATAGTCCAGATGTAAACTTAATCTCAGTAAATTCCAAAGCTGTTGACTCCCCGAGCCTGGGGTAGCACAGTCCTGGAGGACTCATCTAATCTCATTTTCTTCTTTAGGCACTTTTCCTGGATATCTGGTGCTGGTCACTGTCAGGAACGGAGTGAGACCTTTCGTTTGACTCGATGCGGCTGTTCTTGCAGTCTCAGACCCGAGCTGTAGCTGTAGGTGATGTAACCTCAACGTAACTTCTACACACGCGGGGAAAATCAGGCACTTTTCTCGCCTCAGTCGTTTTCGATTAACACTTATCCAAGGCTTGGAAGAAGAAGTAGTGCTTTTATTGACTATAATGATGGATTTTGAACCAAAGAAACTCCAACCAACCAAAAACCAGACCGGCTTTCACACAAAAGTTCTTTAGTTTTGAATTAAAAGCAACGATTGTCTCAGCGAGAAGAGAGCTTACAAATGATGGCTCTCGGCTGGGTTGAGCAGGTTATTCAGAGCATCTAAGGGTGAATATCTCTGGTGCTTGTAACAAAGGAGGAGTGTTAGGGAGGTGAAATAGATCTATAAAAAGACATGTCAGTTGTGGAGGGGAAACGTAAAAACCTGTAAATCTATATTTGAATCCGTTCCTTTCACACCATTTTTACTGGCTGAACAGTCGTCTTTAATAACAGCCTTTAAAACGTCTCCCTCTAACCCAGATTATTACTAAAACTTTCTGGAAAAATCCCATTTCCTTCCCAGGGGAAATGCCAGTGTTTTCGCTTCTGCTTTCAGTCCAATTTGGAACACGGGAGCGAAAATCTGAAGCTTCTCATGAAATGGCATTTCCAAAAGAGCTCTCGTTGGGAACGCCGCTCGTCGCTAGCGTCGACTCGTTGCGCTTCACTCGGCACGCTGGGGCTGTTTCTGTTTGATACCGTGTGATGGCTTCATTCTGACTACGAGACAAAAGCTCTTTCCATCAAAATAGCACCAGGCTGTGAAATGTTAAAGCCACCAAAGCAATCCCTAAAAGACAAAACCAAACTACGCGTTGCATCGATGTCTACGCACGGCCGCCTTCGCCTTATCAGCTGAAGGAAAGGAAGAAGTCACAACGGCAAATTCAAAGTTGCAGAGACCTGGAGGGGGTTTTTTTTGGACAATTTCTTTCTCTTTTTGGGTCAAGAGTTTTACAGAAATTGAGCTACACCCGCAAAATATTTGGGTTTCATCGACGCAGCGTTTGCCAATGGGAAATTGTCCCATCCAAAAAGTTTCCACCAGGCTTGCTCAGAACGTGCCTTGGCCCGGCAGCGTGGGTAGGCAAGGAGCCAGGTTTCAGAAACATGGGGCCTGATCCTGGCCTCACGTGGAAGTCCAACGAGGACCTGAGAAAGAAGAGTGATTAATATTGAACCTCTCGGTCAGCCAAGCCGTGCCAAAAAGCACAAAGTTAACAGGGGCTGTTCTTCTCTTGAGAGTGCTCATCATGGAGCAGAGCTGTGATGCTGCGGTCGACAAGGAGCTACCCGATGAATGCTCTCGTTGGGGGGGTTGTCCCAGGGCACATGACAGCACGGGCTGGGGCTGGGTTTGTGCAGTGATGAGCGAAATAAAAGCTCTGTGTAATGTTAGGGGGCATGGGAGAAGAGTTCTGGAGGATTGCTGGGAGTGGTGGGTGTTTAGCCCTGGGCAGAGCTGTGTCCTACATGGCTGAGGTCTAAATCCAACATTTTTCTCCGGAGATTAAGGATGGGTTGCAAAACCATCCAGAGTACGTGAGCTTGGGTAGGTTAATGGACACATACAATGCCAGAGCAACCACTTGCAAGCCCAGCCCTTGCTCTGATGACTCTGCATGAAGCAGATCAGAGAGGTTTCTTTGATGAAGTAGATTGGAGAGGTTTCCTGCAATACCCAAAGTGCTTGGGAAGGGAGCAGGAGCAGGAGCAGGGGCAGAGAACAAGCCATTTCTATGAGTTTTCTCCTCTTATTTACAGATGGAAAGACCCAGTACGTGTGACATTGTTCTCACAGCCTGCAGGCTGTAGCTCTGATGTCCCATGTCTTCATACATGGCAGCAGCCAAGCTGTCCTCAGGACAGGGAGGAGAGCAAGTTACTTGAATGCTTGTTCCAGGAGAACCATGAGAGCTCCATGAGAGAAACCAGCCAGCCAGCACTGTTTGCAGCCGACAAATCTTCAAGCACAGCTGAAAACCAGAGTCTGTCTGTCTGCTCTGTTCCTGGAGTCCCCTTGAGCCAACACCACGGAGCCGTTCCCAGCTTGCTCCCTCTTCCCGTTAAACCACATCACAGGAGAGCAGGGCTGGCAAGGCCAGCAGTTGGGAAAGTGATCATTGCACCCTTCAGCTGCCCTGGGGCACAATTAGCTGCTTCTAAGGAACTGCAGACAACACGGCCCTGCTCGTATCCTGAACCTGGCTTGGGGACTTTAGGAAGAGCACCAAAGAGCCCCATGCTGCTGTCCACTGTACAGACTGTGCCTTCTCCACAGCATGGGCTGGGTGGACATCAATGCCCTTTCCCTTCAGAGGAAGGGCTGAGGGAGCTGTGTCTCTTTAGCTTGGAGAAGAGGGGAGTGAGGGGTGACCTCATTAATGGTTGTAAGTATGGAAAGGGTGAGCGTCAGGAGGATGGAGCCAGGCTCTGCTCAGGGATGTCTAAGGATAGGACAGGGGCAATGGGTGCAAGCTGGAACATGTAAACATAAGGAGAAACTTTTTTTGTGGTGAGGGTGACAGAGCCTGGCCCAGGCTGCTCAGGGAGGTTGTGGAGTCTCCTCTGGAGACTTTCCATCCCCACCTGGATGCATTCTTGTGTGACCTGATCTAGGTGATCCTGCTCTGGCAGGGGTTGGACTGGATGATCGTTCAAGGTCCCTTCCAACCCTGAACATTCTGTGATTCTGTCCAATGTCCAAAGAACAGAACGGGAGGAAGCACGAGATGCCACAAACTCTGGTCTCAGCATCTCTCTCCAAGGAGGTTATGTTCTTGGCAGCTTCAGGGTGCACCATCCATCCCTCTCAAGAGCCACGCCACAGCTGAGGAGACCAGCAGTCCTGGTCGCATGGAGCCTCTCAAAGCCAGGCAGAAACTCCAAGTCCAGCACAGTGCTGGGTTTACATTTCTTTGAGGGCCTAATAAGTCTTCCTTCCCTCCCTCCATCCCTGGAGAGATGGCTGCTTGGATTGTTACCGTCCTTAATTGTTGATGATATATGAGAGCGCATTGCAAAGGTTTGTTATTCTTGGAAAAGCTGGGAGGGGGACCTTTCCAGCAATGTGTCAGGGCTTAGTGCACAGAGCTGTGTGGCTTTGGGCCCTTTTTCAGAGACAGAGCTATATTTCATCTGGAGGCCCTTTAGGATGAGAGGATGTGTCTGCTGGAAGTACTGGAGAGCGGTCACTTGCACTCCGCAGTTTTACAGGTACTCTGGGGAAGGGAAATTGTGGATGTGGATAACAACAGGTCCCCTTTGCCCTCATCTTCTCTTCCCCCTCTGCATTTCCCCCAAAATGAAGGTACAGCTAATGGCAGGATGAAAATATGTCCCCTCTTCCTTCCAGGAGATACTGTCTGAAGCTTTTTTAGGTGCACCTTAAGGAAGGAAGGATCTTGAGACAACATAAAAAATCATTTTATACCTGTTTGGAAACATCCAGTTTGCAACCATCATAGGACACAGCGGTTGTCAGAAGGTGGTCATTGCTTTGCAGGTTACTGGTCACATGTAGCAGCTGTGCCCACACCATCAATACTCAGTTCTCCAGATGTTTGGGACTATATGTTGGTGTTGGCTGTGTGCATCCTTAGGACCAAATGCATCTTCCTTCCTTCCTTCCTTCCTTCCTTCCTTCCTTCCTTCCTTCCTGACTATTTCTGCAGCTCCTGAAGAAGTTTGGAGCTTCTGCAGTAGCTCCAAACAGAGGTTCAGAGATGCATTTGAAACTACAGTAGATCCCACAGCAGATCCTTCTACTTCTCCATGTATGCTACAGCAAGGGCAGTGCTTTCAGTGGGTACCAACAAAAACTGATTTCTGCATTTCTGATGATGACACCAGATGCTGTGTGTGCACAAATGGATGAATAAATAGTTAAAGGGATGGACAAAAACACACGAGAAAAGATGACAGAATCTGACTGCATAAATGTCTGGATTAATGCTTTATTAGTTGGTCTCCAGTTTATATTATGTTATAAATAATACCTTTGTTTTACTGGATTTGGAAAGATGAGGAGAAGCTAACTCAGAATTTTCTGGAGGGTGGGAACGTTTGAAGGAAATATCCCCACTGGGATTGTTAGGGCCAAAAGTGACTTTATCTGTCGAGAACAGTGTGGCAGGGCACTTTAAAGAGCCGAGCTACTTCAACAGCTCTTGGAGCCAGGTTCTCAGTTGCAATGTCTGTCACTCCCTGGATGCAATAGAGACATCTCAGTGCTGCTGAAAACCAAGGGTTTGGTGATGATTAATAGCTAACAGATTTTTTTCCACTGGGGAAAAAAAAACAACAAAACCCAAAACCCAAAACAACAACAACAACAAAAAGGCCAAAACAACTCACAACAATTAGGATGGGTTTCCAGCCTGTGGGCGTTTGCTGGGCCTGATGATCAGAAGTGTAAACAATACTAAAATAATGTCCCACTGCCCCCACCCCCCCCCGGGGGGCTTTCTGGGGAACAGAGTGTCCAATTTGCTTGCATTTCAGGGTAGGGAAGAGGCGGAGCTGTTCCTCCTGGTGAGGACAAACATGGGTGGAAAATAACAAGAAGAATCATCATCTTAAGAAATAAAAGAAGAAAGGGAACTAGAAAGTGGTCAAAAGTGGGGGAAAAAGTGGCCTTTTGCCTCCAGCATCACTTCTGGGGAGTAGGATGTGCCTTGGAAAAGTGAATGGTAGCAGCACGCTGGCAGAACTTGCCCCAGCAGTGTCCGAGGCATCTTGGAATTGGAGCTCTCCAAGACAGGTGTGGGGTGGCTTCTCACTGCCAAGGGGCCTGGCACAAGAAGGTCTTGCTCTGTTTCTGACATCCTTCCCAAACAGGATTTCCAGCTCAGAGAGTAGATGGCCCCTACTTCTCCTCCTAGCACTGAAATCTTTACATTAAACGTGGGGCTGATGGACCCATGTCCGAGTGCCAAATGCACCACTGAGAAAAGGTCTAGCTTCCCAGAAGTGACAGTGGCCACCTGTAAAACAAAAGCATATTATGACAGAATTGTTTTGGTTGGAAGAGACCTTTATGATCCTCAAGTCCAGCTGTTAGCCCAGCATGGCCAGGACACCACTAAACTGTGTCCCTCAGCACCACAACTCACAGAATCACAGAGTCATCAGGGTTGAAAAGACCTCCAAGATCATCCAGTCCAACCATCCACATAAAACTCTCATGACCACTAAACCATGTCCTGAAGTGCCATCTCCAGGGCTTTCAAGCCCCTCCAGGGATCACAGGGACTCCATCCCTGCCCTGGCAGCCTGGGACAGCCCCGCAGGAGGGGAAGAAATTGTTCCTTGTGTCCAACCTCAACCCCCCTGGGGCAGCTGGAGGCCGGTTCCTCTTGTGCTGTCCCTTGTCCCTTGGGAGCAGAGCCCGACCCCCCTGGCTCCAGCCTCCTGTCAGGAGCTGTCAGAGACTCTTGAGTGGGTTGAACACAGCATCAGCAGTGGACCACCAAGATTAGGAATGAGACAGAAGTTGTGTGACAATTTTCAGCTCCAATATTACGAAGTGAATTTTAAATTGCTGATCCCTGACATTCTTTTGTCCTAGCAGCTGGTCAAGAACAAACTACTGACTTCAAAGAAGCAAGTCTGTTAGGACTTGGTACGTGGTTGTACCTTAAATGTTCCAAGCATTTTCTGACCTTGATTGTGATGGGAGTTGCTGTCAAAGGAGAGAACCGTGCCCTGGTGAAGCTGCCCAGGCTGCTGATCCCCATCCTGCTGGTGATGGGTTCATGTACCAATCACAAAGATGGGGGGAGTGAAGGTGCTGAAGGTGTCTGCTGGACCTTGGATGCCCATGGATGAATTGGGGTACACCAAAGGAGTCCATCAGATGTTAAGCAGTGCATTTTATATCTGAAATAGGGAGGACTGAACTCATTCATGGGTTAGGTTTTCTGCTCCAGAGGTCACAGTCTCCAACTAAGGCCGTGCTGTCTCTATCAGGGAAGCTGCCCCCCCTAGCAACTTCCAATTTATCTGCTGACAACAGCAACGGGACTCACTCCAGCTGACCTGTGAATTAGAAATGCCACCCTTTGGAGATGACCCTTTTTCACTAACTAGGCCTAGGCAAATGGCTTAGACAAGAGGCCTATCGCACCAGCCACCACCACCCATAAAGTGTGTCTTTCCTTACAAACCATGCTTGCTTCTCCTAAATATGTAGTAAAATTACATATTTCCAGGAACACGGGCAATTCAAGGGGATTAGATTTAGGAAAACAGCTAAAAAAAAAGGAAAGCTGAACTCTTCCATTGTATTCCTTTCTGGGCTTTGGCAAAAAAACCCCGAACAAACACGAACCTGGATGGTGTTTATTTAACCTCCTGGGTCTGTAGATTTTCATTCCCTGTGAGATTTGCCAGTATTTTTGTCTTCCAGCTGGTCCTGGAATGCCCATGAGAGAAGATGGTTCTTCCGTGGGTGTTGTTATTTTTTTCAGTTGAGTTTCTTTTTCTGTTTTCGTTCTCCAGAATTTTGGCAGATACACTCCCAGTGTTGTCCTGAACTGGAAAGTGTTGAGGTACAAGGAAAATATTGAGCAGAAAAAGGTTATTCAAACTTTTTCAAACCTCAAGTAAGGTTCAGCATGGGTTCACTTCATGTTGTATGAAAGTTTGGCACAGAGGTGATGCTGCTTTTGTGATAAAAACCCTCAGCCCTTCGGGACACATTCTTCTCTGAAGGGGTTGGGGTTGGACCTGGTTCACAAAGGTATCATTTTCGGATTGGTGATTGTGTTCTCAACCTGGAGAAACATTTTTGGTTCTCAAAGACTCCTCCACGGCTTTAAGAGCTCAGCAAGAGTCAACAGAGGCTTAGTCACCTATATGGAGAGGAAAATTATTGAGAGTTAAAGTACCCAAAGAAATAGGCAACAATTTAGGGAGAAAAAAGCATCCTTTTAAACTTGGAGCACCACACTGACATCTGGCTAAATTTGGGAGAGAAGGAAGAAGGAATAAATGGGAATGTTCCCCATAAACAGGTGAAACTATGGTTTTTTTGGTGAGAGGTTCTCCTAACTGCCTTGGAAGTCTCTGGTCAGGACACCTCTGTGAGCAGATGCTCCCATGAGGTCAATCTCTGCTCTGATCCAGCAGGGAACACAGTGATACTCTCCATGTGACAGATGCTCAGACATATCCTGGACCAAAGTAAGTTATTTTTGTCCTGATTTTTATTGAAGGGTTTGATTAAAAAATCCCCAAATCCAAACCAAACACTAAACAAACAAACAAAAAGAATAAAAGATAATTCCAGAACTGCAAAAATAATTTCATTATTTTTGGTGCTTTGGTTTTTTTTATGCTCCAGCTCAAACATACTCCAGTGGCAATCCTCAGCTGCTTCTTCTTTCCCCTACCTCATGTTCAGGTTGCTTAGCTACTGTCAGATCTTTCCAGCAAACCCAGGAGGCATCTGTATGTTCACAGCTCTGCTTCTCAGAAACTTAAAAATACATTTTTCTTACCTCGTAGAAGTTTTCCTGATACTGCAATTGGTATTTTTTCTCCTTCAATCTGTTTAGGTACCTTCTAGAAAATAAAATGCTGACATATTTCCACCAGGGAAAAAAAAAACCCACTCAACCCAACAGCTCCAGCAGCAAAGTTCAGTTCAAATGTCATTTTTCTAGTACACTGTGTATGTTTTACCTGTAGGTTTTCTAGGGAAGAAAAGGACTAAGAAGAGAACTTTTGACCAAACCTGAAGTTTAAAGTAAGAATTGCTGTTTTGACTGGGAAAAGAACATTCTTCTCTCTATTTGGGCCAGGACTAGGCTGGTCTGCTGCTTTTTTTTGCCAGCAAAAACTCTTCCTGGTGATTATTCTATATTTTGCACTGCCAAACTTTAATGTTCTTTTGCCCTCCGCTTGATAGCCAGGGCAGAACAGCCTTTGCTTGATGTTACAGGTAGGACATCTCAGGCTGCAGAGCAAATTGCTCTGAGATCTTGTGGTCCCTTCGGTGTTAAAATCAGTGAAACTAAACTTGCCACGTTTATTCCCTCTTTTGGACAGTCAGCAAAGGGTTGCAACACTCACGAGCCTCCGGCTGCACTGTTTTTTTTCCCTGAAATTTCTCAAAACTTCTTGTCTTCTGCTTTCATGGAATCATAGAATCATTTCGGTTGGAAAAGACCCTTAAGATCGTTGAGTCCAAGCATTAACCTGGTACTGCCAAGGCTGTTAAGCCAGCATTTGTGGCAGGAATGATTTTCTGCTCACAAATCTCATGATAACTGGATCTGAGGTTTCCCAAATGTCACTCAAGTTGGTACTGGGATCAATCTCCAGCAGCCAGGTTGAGTCCTCAGTTGAAACATTCTCCTGGACTCAGAGGTGAGTGAGCACTGGTAAAATCTGCATCTGGAACAAAGCCTGAATCATATTCATCATATTATTGAATCCCCTTGTCCTGATTAGCTGGTGAATTGCATGTCCCTTGAGATGTGCCCATGGCACAAGAGAGGAAGACACTCAAGAGGTCTCTCCACTAGATGAATAACGGTTTAGGAATGAAAGGCAGAGACAAAACGAGTTGCTGGCTTGTGATTTTTTCCTACATGTTTTCAGAATTCGGGGAGATTTGCCCCACAGATGGTTTGTGTCCAGCATATGTCATCATGCCTTCCCATGAAAACGACTTCTCGAAGCCCTTTGGCAAGCGGACACCACCAAGTAAGTGTAAAGTGCAAAGGTCTACTCCAACTCTAATTGCTTGGAGGCCTTGAGTTAGCCAGGATACTGAAGACAGGAAGGCTCCATCAGTGGGAAATAATTCATCCTGTAAAGGGGAGACTGTAAAGAAAAACAAAATGCATTTACCTTATTAAATAAAAGTGTAATTAGCTGGAAGGAAATGTGAAAGGCGCTAAGAACAAAAATGAAACCCTTCTTCCTGAGGTGGGAAGACCACCAATAGTCACCAAAGTGGAGAGAATTTATGGCCGTGTGGGGGAGAGTCTGTTTGGAGATAGTTTAATGGTAATTTTTAGGGAGAATTTACAAGCACACTCTGCTACCGAGTGGAAAAATACATTGGCCACAAAGAAATTGCTGTTTGCCAAGCCTAATGATTCATTTCTGAGTCATAAATAATAGGTCCCTAATGACAAAGGGTATAAGAGTGGTCGTCTCTTGCCAACTATTTATTAGAAAATAGAGCTAAATCATTAGCTGGGAGCTCTCTTACCGGAAAGCTGAAACCACATTTCTCTATGAAAGGTCATAAGCTATTTCCACAAGAATTTAGACAAAACATTATTGCATTTTAAATCTTTCATCTTCAGCACTGAGGAAAAAAAAAAAGAAAAAAAGAAATGGGAGGGGGGAGACCAAGCAAACCAAAAAGAGATCTCTTTCTGGAGTTCACCAATTTGTCGTGGGGCATCCCCTGGGATCCAAAAGGGTAAGTAAAGAACAGGGGGAGTTTGGAAACACTGGCAGCAGTGTCTTTGGAGGGGATGGAAATTAATTAGCCTCGCCTCCTCTGGAGACTCTCCCCACATCACCCTCCCCAGGCCATGGCAAGCTGCAGCTCTGGGGGAGGTGCAGCTGTTGGTGGATCAAGAGAAGACCATTGCACAGCTTCTGGTCCAGGACCTGATGGCCAGTGCTGGCTGAAGGAACCAGTTGCTATCGTGCTATCACCAGAGCCCCATCCATCATCTGATGTGCATGAGGAATAACAGTGCCCTTGGCTTTGAGGACATGCATCAGCGGTGGTTCTCAGAGGACTTTTTTAGCTTGAATGAATGAAAGAGTGGCTGGTTTGGTGAAGTTCCCCCGTGGCTACTTAATTCATGTGGATTTCAAAGGGGTTTGGGGGGAACATTGTAACTTAAGCCCACAACAGCGTGCTCAGGAGGGCTTCTTGCCTTATGGAATCATAGAATTCTTTGGTTTGGAAGAGACCTTTAAGGTTGTCATGACCAACCATCCCCCAGCACTGCCTGGGCACCACTGACCCCTGNCTGTTTGGAGATAGTTTAATGGTAATTTTTAGGGAGAATTTACAAGCACACTCTGCTACCGAGTGGAAAAATACATTGGCCACAAAGAAATTGCTGTTTGCCAAGCCTAATGATTCATTTCTGAGTCATAAATAATAGGTCCCTAATGACAAAGGGTATAAGAGTGGTCGTCTCTTGCCAACTATTTATTAGAAAATAGAGCTAAATCATTAGCTGGGAGCTCTCTTACCGGAAAGCTGAAACCACATTTCTCTATGAAAGGTCATAAGCTATTTCCACAAGAATTTAGACAAAACATTATTGCATTTTAAATCTTTCATCTTCAGCACTGAGGAAAAAAAAAAAGAAAAAAAGAAATGGGAGGGGGGAGACCAAGCAAACCAAAAAGAGATCTCTTTCTGGAGTTCACCAATTTGTCGTGGGGCATCCCCTGGGATCCAAAAGGGTAAGTAAAGAACAGGGGGAGTTTGGAAACACTGGCAGCAGTGTCTTTGGAGGGGATGGAAATTAATTAGCCTCGCCTCCTCTGGAGACTCTCCCCACATCACCCTCCCCAGGCCATGGCAAGCTGCAGCTCTGGGGGAGGTGCAGCTGTTGGTGGATCAAGAGAAGACCATTGCACAGCTTCTGGTCCAGGACCTGATGGCCAGTGCTGGCTGATGGAACCAGTTGCTATCGTGCTATCACCAGAGCCCCATCCATCATCTGATGTGCATGAGGAATAACAGTGCCCTTGGCTTTGAGGACATGCATCAGCGGTGGTTCTCAGAGGACTTTTTTAGCTTGAATGAATGAAAGAGTGGCTGGTTTGGTGAAGTTCCCCCGTGGCTACTTAATTCATGTGGATTTCAAAGGGGTTTGGGGGGAACATTGTAACTTAAGCCCACAACAGCGTGCTCAGGAGGGCTTCTTGCCTTATGGAATCATAGAATTCTTTGGTTTGGAAGAGACCTTTAAGNGTTGTACTGGTTAAGGGGGAACAGTGTGAGTGAGCCTACTCCTGAAAGGGAAGGGAAACTGAGGCACGGAAAGTTATGGGCCACCTGTAATGACTTCTCCTGTAGATATGGTGCCTGGAGAGATGAGCTACTTCCCCACTGCTGTGGTGGCAGTTGAACACAGTTCTGATCTCCTCCAAAGAACTTGGCTTGAGGAAATCCTGGGAGATTGTTGCAGAAACCAGAAGAGCAGCTATGAAGGGATTCATCTCACCTCTCCAAGTGAAGCCTACAGGCACTGCCTGGACTCCTCTACAGTCACCGAGGAGATACTACATCCTCAGTTGTCCTAGTTTTGGTGAACCATGGGCTTTCTGAAAGGGTTGAGCTCTCTGCTGCTGGCGAAGGAGTGGGGATGATTGAAATTGGAAGCAGGGCTCTAATGCACATCTTATGTGCCTAAATTGGGCTGAAGCAACCTCTGCCTCAGTCACACGTCTCTCCTTGGTGGAAATGTCTCTGCCTGTCCCAGCTCCTGACTGCTGGGTGCAACACCTGACTGAAACAAGTGCATCTGAAGGCCACATCTCCCTGACTTTGGACTGATCTTTCTCTAGAGTGGTTAATCAACTGCAACATCTCATTCTTTCTCATACATCAGCTTTATTACCTGTTAGTTAGTTTGCTATGCTTTGCTGGCGACTCCATTTTTAGTTCAACTTTGTGCTGCCCATTGGGGAGTAAAATTTCAATTAAGATCTCAAATAAAACCTGAGTAAGACCTGACATGCCAGTGGAAGAGTTGAGAAAATTCAGTGCAAAGTCAGCTTTGGCATGGTCTTGCAACACTTCACTTTGGAGATGGGGGCACAACTGCTGGGCTGAAGTAATTATGCAAAAAACATCTGTTCTAATTTTGGAGGAAAGAATGTCTGCTTAAAATAATTTGTGCTAATAAATTTTCAGTCCTAAGTATTTGAGGAATGCTCTTCCAGCAATGCACACCGAGCGTTTGCTGTCTTTGACCTTCTATGCCACCAAAAACTTGTCCTTAGAGACAGGACAAGAGGAACCGGCCTCCAGCTGCCACAGGGGAGGTTGAGGTTGGAGCTGAGGAACAATTTGTTCAAGGCCTGGAGGGTTGTCCAGGGCTGTGCCAGGCTGCCCAGGGCAGGGGGGAGTCCCCGTGACCCCTGGAGGGGTTTCCAAGCCCCCCGTGGAGCTGTGGTGCTGAGGGCCAGGGGTCAGTGGTGCCCGGCCCAACTGGATTGGGCTCCATGAACTTAAAGGTCTCTTCCAACTGGAATGTAGACGTGTTTATACATATAACTAGTCATAGGATCAGAGAATCACAGAATGGTTGGGGTTGGAAGGGACCTTAAAGTTCATCCAGTTCCAACACCACTGCCATGGGCAGGGACATCTCCTGCTAGACCAGGTTGCTCCAAGCCCCATCTGGTCTGGAACACACCCAGTGATGGAGCAATCTTTAATTTACCAAAAAATGTATCTAATTGTCTGAAGCAGTTTTTCCTCCAAGTAGTGGTAGCTTCTAGCTTGAGTGGGTTTTGTTCTGCCCACTTGTCTGCTCTGGTTGTGCCTCTTTCTGGAGCAAGGCTGCTTCCTTGGGCACACGCTGCTTCCCTGGGCACACACTGCTTGTCTGCCTGGCTCCCTTCTCAGAGGGGATTCAAGAACTCTGCAGGAAGACAAATGACAGCTTTTCAGTGTTCTTCTGCAGGAAGACCACGTAGAAACAGTGGCATTTGACTACCTCAGGTCAACCTTGGTGGTTTTGTTTCCAGTTCTCACACTACCCATCGGAGATATCCAAGAGATGATATCCTAGCCCAGATTTCTGAGGCATGTATCCTGGGGTTAGCAGCTGTCCTGATGGGAAGCAGCACCCCTCTTCTGCCAGCAGCTATTCCCAGGAGCTCAAAGACACTGGATTTCTGGAGTGTCTGTGGAAACCAACTAGAGAATCAGGCACCTGACCACCCTTGAGATCTGAGACTGCCTTTCAGTCAGCAGGGACATCTTTGAAACCAGCAGCACTGAAAAGAAGAGGTACTGAGATTAAACAGGTCTCAGAAATATTGGACCCCCCCAAAATATCTTGGCAGGATGGTGTGAGACCATCCCATGGCTGTCCCATTCTGGATTTCCTTTACCCAAGCACATGCACATGTAGAGATGCCAAACCGGTGGCTTTCCCCCCTTGAGAGCAAAGTGCAAACTGCACAGAATAAAATGGAATCGTTGCTTTTGGAAAACCACAGGAAACCCCCTAAGTCTTTGAGGAACATTTCCCCCTTGACTGAACTGGTTTATTTCTGGTTAGCTCTGATCGTGCTGCATGGAGCTGAGGGACCTTCTGGACGTTTATGATCGTTCCAAAAAGAAAAAAAAAAGCCAAGCATGGCCCTGGTGTTGGGTGTTGTTCTGCTTCATCCTTTGCAGAAGAAATTGCTCTCTGCCTGCCCTGATAAGCTGACCAGATTCAGCTCGGTGCTGAGTCTGCCTCGTGTGATAAGCACAGATGGAGCCAAATGCATTTGCCACGGAGCTTCACCCTATGGAGACACTAAACTTCTGGTGAACTCTGAGGGTTCAGACTTTACAGAGCAAAAATCTAAGGGCCGTAACTCAGCAAGAAGGTGAAAAAGTGGAAGCTGGTTAGTGTAGCTGTGAGGGTGCTGCAGAACAGCTGGGCATGGAGAGAAGACAATGCAATGAGTGTAGGGCCATCCAGCTCTCGGTGGGACTTCCAGATATAATGTAAATAACAAGACCTGACACTTACTGGGATGTTCACTCACCTGTCCATCAGGCTGCCCAGAGAGGCTGTGGGGTCTCCTGCTCTGGAGAGACTCCCAACCCCCCTGGAGCCTGCGCTGCTGGGCCCCCTGCTCTGGGTGCCCCTGCTGGGTGGAGCAGGGGGGTGGCACCAGAGCATCTCCAGAGCTCCCTTCCAACCCCCACCATGTTGGGATTCTGGGATGAAAAACCACTCATCATCCTGAACATAGAATATGTCCAGGTAGGTCTGGAATCCCTCCAGAGAAAGAGACTCCACAACCTCTATGGGCAGCCTGGGCCAGGCTCTGACAACCTCACACCAAAGATATTTCTCCTCCTGCTCAGGGGGAACCTCCTGGGGCCCATTTTATGCCTGGTGCCCCCAGTCCTGTTGCTGGGCACCACTGAAAAATGCTGGCAGCCAAAACTGAATGATTACCTGTGAGTGGCAGGTCCTTTATCATGGCTCACTATGCCACTCTGGAAGGATGAAATACAGCCCAGCATTACTCAGTAGAGAAATTTCTCATTTAATCCACAGGCAGATGGGATTAAATGGTTTTAAGGGAAAAATATGAAGCTAAAACCTTGTCTGAGCAAATGGGTTTCTGCCCTTCACACCAAGCAGTACCCACTTGTGAAGGTGCCTCATACAACGAGACAAGCACAGCCTTGAGTCCTTGCTCCCACGCTGTGGATGTTGTGGGTGTATTCTGGCTCTCTTCCTGCAGCCTCAGTTCTCTGGGTGTAAAGCATCTGGCACTGTTTCCTGAGCAGGACTGATCCGAACAGGCACGTGTGAGACAGGAGGCCAGACCATAACAATCAAAATATATCTTTTCCTAGGGAGTCCAGTGGAGACCCCCTGTCAGTGCTCTGACCTGATCCAGCCTACAGATCTTATGTGCTATCTGTAAAGGAACATCTGTCTTCTGCTTCAAAAGCAGCGTGGGCAGCAGGGGAGGGGGGATCCTGCCCCTCTGCTGCCAGGGCTCTGCTCTGGGGAGACCCCCCTGCAGTGCTGGGGCAGCTCTGGAGTCCTCATCCCAGCAGAGCCAGGGAGCT
>VWZY01013302.1:77122-91363 GCA_013399075.1 Chloroceryle aenea
AGGATCCCCTCCTTCAACTTATTGGTGCTTTTGAGGGGAAGCCAAGGACAAAAACTCTCTTCTGCACCCTTCCATGGGGTTCTTCTGTCTCCTGATGACCCGTTTCTCGTAAAGCTAAAAATTCAATTCGATGGGGGTCACCATCATCAAATTGCTCCAGCCTGGCTGGAAGAACACAAAATATTTCTGTCTCCTGCCCTCCCCCGTGACCTTCTCCAGGCATCGCGTGGGGACCTGTGCGCTGAAGCCAAACGTGACTGAAGACAAGGCTGAATTGTTTCCCTCTACACAGCCTGCTCTCTGTCTCCACCGCCTCTGCGGACTCAGCCCCGACGCCTCACGCCAAAGGGCAGCGGGTTGGGGGGCACGGCGGGGGGGGGTGCTGCATGTGCTCTGTGTGTGCTTGCTCCTGGGTGTTCCTGGAAGCCACAAGAAGGTGGGGAGCCTCCTTGGAGGGGTTGCTCTGCTCTGTCTCTGCTGTAGGTGAGTGTTTCTGGGGCTTGAAGTGTCTCTCTGGCTGCTCTGCAGTGGAGAGGGGATCCCACTCCAGTGCGTGGCAGTCCCAGTGGTGCAGGGGAGATGTTGGGGTAGGGGGTGTGCAAGAGTCAAGTGCTGGGATTCAGTAGGAATCAGGCATTTCCAAATAGAGAACTTTCCCCAGTGTGGTCTAACAAATTGGCACATGATAGGTAGGAGTTTTATCCCCAACCCTCTTCTCTCCACTGCCTTCTTCTGGATTTCTGGGGAGCCAGAAGGACCAGCGATGGTGTTTGAGGAGGCTCAGGTCCTGCTCTGAGCACTGCCCCACAGTTTTGGACATGCATCTACTGGCAGCATGCTCCGTGGGATGGTTTTACTCGAGCAAACAAGCACCATCAAAAGAAAACCAGGCAGAGGTCAGGAGATATCCATGGTCTTCTCCCACTGGGAGCCACCTTGGTGGTGGTGACACGGACTTGTGGCACGAGTCCTGGGTCATTTCATGCACTGGTATTGATGTAAACACGGCTTCTCCTATAGGTGGCCTTATGGCAGAGTTTGGGAAGATCCACCAAGCTCCACAAAACCCACCAATCATCCCAGCGTGGCCATTCCTGTTTCCTTGGTTTGCTGTGAGCCTCGGGAAACCACTTCACCACAGCGACCTCCTTCAGAACATACTTTGAGCTACATCTATCTACATACATCAATATATACAAAGGATCTCAAATTATCATGCTGTTCCCAAGCCTTCTTTGCTTTTCCAGATGATATCTCAGTGCCTGAAACTGCCTTTTAGCAGCTGCTTTGCATCATCCAGACGCTCTGACCTCAGCGGTGGCTTCTGTGTGCTGCTGTGATTGAGATGATTGGACAACCCGCAGAAGGCTGGGATTGGGGCAGAGGAATCTGCTGCCAGCTTCGAATCCAGGGCAAAAGTAATATTGTAAAATTTTACAGCAAACAGGCTCCAGTTCTGCCTGGCTGGTCCTTGCAGGGCAATTTTTCCTGTTATTTAAATATTGGTGGAGTTTGCTCTTTCCCAGCCAGACTTGACAGCTATTGACACTTACTTGGCAGCTCATCCAGGGGCAGAAAAGGTGGTGAGAGGTGGTGAAAAGACTTCAAGACAAATATTTAGAGAGCTACAACCCCTCTGCTGGGAGGCCAGGCTGAGAGAGTTGGGGGTGTGCAGCCTGGAGAGGAAAAGGCTCTGGGGAGACTTTGTTGTGTCCTTCCAGTAGCTGAAGGGGGTCTACAGAAAACCTGGGGAGGGGCTTTTTCCAAGGGCTTGTAGCGGCAAGAGGGGCGATGACTCTGAACTAGAAGAGGGGAGATTTAGTTTAGAAATTAGGAAGAAATTCTTTACTGTGAAGGTGGTGAGACCCAGGAACAGGTTGCCCAGGGAAGCTGTGGATGCTCCATCCCCTGGAAGTGTTCCAGACCAGGTTGGATGGGGTTTGGAGCAACCTGGTCTAGTGGGAGGTGTCCCTGCCCATGGCAGGGGGATTGGAACTGGATGATCTTTAAGGTGCCTTCCAACCCAAACCAATTTATGGTTCTATGATTTCCTGGATGGACTTTGGCAGTCTTGTCTGAGCTGCTTTATCACACCCACGCTTGTGTTACCTAAGAGGACAGTCAGGCTTGTGGTGAACCAAAACCACAAGAAGCAGTCAATTAACTTGTTAGATTGAGTCCAGAGAGCAGATTGTAATTACAATTTGGCAAACGGGCCACGTTAGCTCAATAACACATCTCCTCTGCTGTCAACCCTCAGCCAGAGCTAGAATAGGTGAAGTGGGAGGTATCTCCATGGCTGGCTGTTCACACACTGTCTGCCAGCTTCTCCACTCATTCTCTGAAACCCAGAATCCTGGCACAGTGGGGGTTGGAAGGGCCCTCTGGGGATGCTCTGGGGCCACCCCCCTGCTCCACCCAGCAGGGGCACCCAGAGCAGGGGGCCCAGCAGCGCAGGGTCCAGGGGGGTTGGGAATCTCTCCAGAGCAGGAGACTCCACAGCCTCTCTGGGCAGCCTGGCACAGGCTCCCACACCCTCACCCCAAGGAACTTGCTCCTTCTGCTCAGGGGAAACCTCCTGTGTAGGCTAGGTAGGTTTTTATTTGTTTGCTTGTTTTGTGTCCTGTGCTCTTCTGCACAACAGGTCAGTGTTAATGCAGCTCTGTAGGGTGGCAGGTCCTGCAGAAGATTGGGTTAAGACCTGAGCTGTGACCTTGGGATTTTAGCAGCCCCATGGCCACCAATCCATCTGGTATGGACCATGTTGTGCACCAGCCTGTTCTCTGGAGCTTTTTTTTTACTTTATTTACTTGCTATGGAAACGGGTGAAGGTCCCTTCCAACAAAAACCATTCTGTGATTCTACAAATTTAATTCTTCTGATGGCAATTACATCACCACCACCACTGATGCTGTGGAGCAGGCACTGGGGAAATCCCAGAGTGTACTCAGTGACAGATGGGAACTGGATTCAGGAGCTGGATTCTAGAACTGGATTTGGAAACACATGAATCTGGGTTGAAGACACAATGGACAGAGTCTTCCTTGGACACCAGGTTTGAAGGGTTTAATCCTTGTGAGTTTTATACTGAATATGATGTATNTAGGCTAGGTAGGTTTTTATTTGTTTGCTTGTTTTGTATCCTGTGCTCTTCTGCACAACAGGTCAGTGTTAATGCAGCTCTGTAGGGTGGCAGGTCCTCCAGAAGATTGGGTTAAGACCTGAGCTGTGACCTTGGGATTTTAGCAGCCCCATGGCCACCAATCCATCTGGTATGGACCATGTTGTGCACCAGCCTGTTCTCTGGAGCTTTTTTTTTACTTTATTTACTTGCTATGGAAACGGGTGAAGGTCCCTTCCAACAAAAACCATTCTGTGATTCTACAAATTTAATTCTTCTGATGGCAATTACATCACCACCACCACTGATGCTGTGGAGCAGGCACTGGGGAAATCCCAGAGTGTACTCAGTGACAGATGGGAACTGGATTCAGGAGCTGGATTCTAGAACTGGATTTGGAAACACATGAATCTGGGTTGAAGACACAATGGACAGAGTCTTCCTTGGACACCAGGTTTGAAGGGTTTAATCCTTGTGAGTTTTATACTGAATATGATGTATATGGGATAGAATCCCTATGTATATGGGATAGAATCCCTATGTACATGGGATAGAATCCCTTCCTGGTCAGTTTAGGGTCACCCGTGCTGTCTGCTCCTCCCTACAGGCGCAACTCCTTATTTACTTCACCCCACTGTGGTCCACAAGATTTAGCACTGCCCTTGGTCTCCATAGGAGCAACTGTAAGCAAGAGCCTTTTTGCATCCAGATCTTCAGTGGTAACTCTAAACGTGGGGTGTTATGCTTTCAGAAGCAGATGTTGTCTGTAAAAATCTGCCCTTAGCTTCAGAAAGCGCTGTCAGTGAGATGGGAAAACAAACCCCTGAGCAGAGTGAGTCCTGTTCTAACTCAGACCAAGTTGCATCACTGACTGCAGGTAATTTGAAGACAACGAAATAGGAGAAAATATCTCTGAGATGAATCAAGTGTATATTTCTCCTGGGTCATTTATTTTGCAGGGAAAACGCCGCTTCCCTGTGATTTAAGTAACTTGTGACACTCTCCCCAGCCCCCCTCCATCTCCCACCACCACCTCCTGTGACCGCAGAGAGTCTGGGATTATGCTAACCCACCATTAAGCACTCGGTGGTGTCAGATGTCTCGAAATGTGGTGCACAAACACAGCCCAGAACATTATCCTGGCAGGAGCACATTCCACGGGAACCCCATTAGCCTGGGACGCTGGGGTTTCTCCTGGCCTGGGGAAAGCTCTGCAGCTCTCTTCCCTCCCTCTCCTGCATTTACCACCCTCTCCCCACGTGTCTCCCAGCTCCTTCTCCTCTCCCTTTGGTTGTCAGCTGTGTCAGCTGTGGGGTTTTGTATGATGTGAGCAGGTTTATGTCACCCCAAGCCACGGGGTGGGCACAGGGAGGGAAGTCGTTGGGTCTTATTTCATACATTTTAATGCCATCTGCCCTGGTTTTCCAGGATCTTGTTTCAGGAGGCTCACAGAGGAGGGAATTCCTCTCCCCACTGCTATGCCAGCACTCTGGAGCATCAGCCTTTCAACTGGGGTAAGGAGCTTCAAGTTCTCATTGCCCTGCTCCCCCCCCCAGCTCCTCTCCCTGAGCAAAATCCACAGATTGCCAAAGGGAAAATGGGACTGGAAGCCCCCTACCAAACCTGGGGAGCACATGGGAGGAATCAATCCTCTTCCAAAACCAGCCAGGACACCCACACCTTCCTTTTGCTAGCACCCAAAGTGACCAGACAGTCTCCTGCAAGCACGGTGCTGTGGGTTTAATGGAGACAGCACCTCTGGATTTTCAGCTCCAGACAGCTTGGAAACCTCTCCAGGGGTCACGGGGACTCCCCCCTGCCCTGGGCAGCCTGGCACAGCCCTGGACAGCCCTGCAGGGCTGAGGGGGAAGAAATTTTTCCTCCAGTTCCCCTGGGACAGCTGGAGGCCAGTTCCTCTCGTGCTGTCCCTTGTCCCTTGGGAGCAGAGCCCGACCCCCCTGGCTCCAGCCTCCTGTCAGGAGCTGGCAGAGCCAGAAGGGCTCCCCTGAGCCTCCTGCTCTCCAGGCTCCACAAGCCCAGGGCCCTCAGCTGCTCCTCAGCACCCTTGCCCACTGCCTGCAGACGTGGACATGATTTATGAGTAGCAGGAGCAGGGGGAGGAGGCTGTGTGACCACTGTCTTCCTCTCTGTGGTGCATTTCATCTCCAAAGCATGAGATGGCAGCTGTGAGCAGAGCTATTATCACTTGCTGCTAATTTATAGCTGAGGGCTGCTCCCTGAATTCCTAAAAGCAAGGGGTTAAGATGATTTATTTGCTGGAAACAGTTGCAGGCTGGCGCTGAGAGCTTTTATCATAATTACAGGTGTAAAATGTCAGTGTTCATAATTTTTCAAAGAAATTGCACAGATTACGGTTCTCTTCAAAACACACCAAGCATTTTATGTGTGTACTTTAAAAGTGGAGCTGACTGACAGCCCTGCAAGCTCTGTATCCTGAAAAACACACTGGCCTGACATCCTTATAATGGCCTTCCAGTACTTAAAGGGGGCCTACAGGAAAGATGGGGAGGGACTTTTTGTCAGGGAGTGCAGTGGCAGAAGCAGGGATAATGGTTTTGAAGGAGTGTAGGTTTAGATTAGATGTAAGGAAGCAGTTCTTCACTCTGAGGGTGGGGAGACAGTGGAACACGTTGCCCAGGGAAGCTGTGGATGCTCCATCACTGGATGTGTTCAAAACCAAGTTGGATGGGGCTTGGAGTAACCTGGTCTAGTGGAGGTGTCCCTGCCCATGGCAGGGGGTTGGAATGAGATGATCTTTGAGGTCCCTCCCAACCAAAACCATTCCATGATTCTACAGAAAGAGTATGGGTCCAATCCATCAGTTGTCACATACCTTTGGCTAGAGGACAGCTAGCAGAATCTCGGATCAGTTTGGAGATAGACCACTGGCAGATCACCTGATTCCTCTCTCTGGCTTTGGGTCCCTTTGTCAAATGAACCATTCTGCACATGGTTCACTTTCCCACGTCAGAAAAGAGCTCCCAGATAGAACTGGTCCCTTTTCAAGAGACCAGAGTCACTCCTCCTTCAGTCATTTCTGCTGCTGGACGCAGGGTAGGGTAACAGTGGATAGGAGGGCAGCCCTATCTGAGGTTTCTTCAGGATATCATGGACTCTGGGAGGCTGTGGAGGTGGGGATGTGATTCTCCATCAGGGAGGAGTTGCCTCCAGCAGGACCATGTTAAAGTCCTCAGTGAGACTCCACAGAGCACGTGCAGAAATTAAAAGCCCTGCAGGGAAAATCAACAGCAGGTTTCCCCAGAAGAATTAAGAAGACCTAGAAAGACTTTTGAGGTTTTCCCAGGAAAGACTCAGAAAGACTTCTCCCTGCTGAGCTCAGTGTTCTGTGTGTAAAACCTCGTAACATCTTTTTACTCTCCAAGCCATCACAACATCATCATATATCTGAGGCCCTGCCATCCTCTCTTTTTTTCACTGCCACGTCAGGTAATTCATGACTCTGCAATGACACATTTTGGAGAGCCTTGTGTCCTTCAGTGGCATCTTCACCCATGTGTATCAGGAGGCACTGACACATCCTAAGAGGGTTCAAATTCACCTGGGAGCAAATCTACATTTTCCCTGCTGCAACACAACCCTCCTCTATCCTTGTTCCTCCCTGTTTTCATCCTGGAGAGATCTAGACATGAAACACTTAATAAAGGAAAATAGTGAAAGCTTGGAAAAGAAAGTCTGGAAGATGCTCCATCAAGGTGGAGGTCGGGGTTTGATGCAGAGAGGTTGGTACAGACCAGGGTTTACACTGAGACTAGTCCTCTTACAAGCTGTAGTAAGGATCATGGGACAGCCACTGATCAATTCATTTGCCACTCGTAATAAAATGACATCATACTGGAGGCACTGGCCACCAGACCACGTGGAGTCTTGGATGAGAGATGCTGTGGAAGGCCAAGGAAATTGGTTTTGCTGTTTAGGCCCATGTGGGAGTGTTGGAGAGCTCACAGTTTACTCAGGGTTTGGACACTCCCAGTCCAGGCAACTCAGTAGCTCCTTTGCTGTAGTGTTGTTGACCATCTCAGTTCATTTTCCCACGTTTCAACTCACCCACCCTCTGGGAAAATAGGGCAGAAATAACAAACCACTTCCAGGGGGCTGATGAATTCATCCCAGTTTGCAAAGGGCTTTCAAATCCTCCGGAGTGGGTGGCTGAAGACGTAGGGTTAGAAGAGAAACGGTTTTCTTGACAAGGCTCCTCTGGGAAAATGGTGATGTTCCTCAGCCTCTTTTGCTACTGTTTCCTTTTGAAAGCGGTTGTGTCTTTACCTCATAGAATAAATATGTGAAAGGCTTCGATATTCTAGAGCTGAGGATCAGTCTGTGCTCACAGAAGACAGCTATTCCACTCCTGGCTCTGGTAGCAGGGATTACAACCTCATCCGAAGCAGTCCTGAAGTCATCTAAAACCTCATAAAATAAAAACGTTAAAAGCCCCAAACAAAGCCCTTTATTTATTGTTTGTGTGCAATTAGGAGCTCTGGCAGGGATAAATAAATAAACAAAGCATCACTCCTCAGGAAATTACCTTCTGAAAATCAGGTTAAAAATGGACAACTCGCTGAGAGCTTGGGAATGGACAGCTTCCAAATTTCACCTCCTGTGCCAAAGTATTTCATTCCTGACACGTGAGAGAGCAGCCTGTGTGATAGAGCTGAGGGAGGGGAGTTGATACCCATCGATCAATATCAGAACTTGGAGGGGGGGGTGTCTTCTGGAGTGATAAACAGTGATTTATACATCACCAAGGGACCTTTTCCATTCAAATGTTGTTAGGTCCTGAATAGGGAACCTGTAAAAGTGACACTGAGTGTCCATAGCTGTCCTCCCTGGGTGATGTTTGGGTGGGAAGGGAGTTCCTTGGTAGTTTGAGATCAACCAGATCCCATCAGTACTGCCACTAATACAGCTTTGTGCATCCAGGTTGGAGGAGGCTCGTGAGTAACACAGGAGCTGGAGCAGATGATGATTCATTTACCAAGAGCTGGGCTTCCTCCATAAGAGCTGGGCAGGTCCTGAGACTCTGTTAAACAATGAGTTTGGTGCCCAGACTGGTTTAAAATACAATTTCTCTTTTCTAGATTCTCTGAGGCTTCATGGGAATGGGCTTGCCTAGAGTAAAAGTCTGGTGAGAAATGCCTGAAGGACCTGAGGATATTTAGTCTGGAGAAAAGGAGGCTCAGAGAAGACAAAAGGAGGTTGAAATGAGCTGGAGGGGTCTGTCTCCTCTCCAGGTAGAACATAGCTAGAGGAAGAAATTTTTGATGCCAAGTGAGGGCCAGTCCCAGGCTGCCCCGAGAGGTGGTGGCTGCCCCATCCCTATCCCCATCCCAGGGGAGGTGGCCGGGGCGCTGAGCACCCTGCTCTGGCTGCAGATGGCCCTGCTCCCTGCAGGGGGGTTGGACTGGCTGGCCTTGGAAGATCTTTGAAATACATAAATAAAAGAAATAAAGAGAAGAAGAAGAAAAAAAAAGACAATTAAAACTTTGAGGAATCTTCTCCCACCAGCATCATGAAATCCTGCTCTCATCTGCTGCAAGAGAAGGCTACAGCTGGCTGGAAAATGTTTGGGTCTTTTCCTTGCCCTTGTACAATCTCAGCTTTTTGCTGTTAAAAACCTGTCAGAAATGGAGAGGGAAGCTTTTGTTTTTCTGACAACAATGAGGCTGTTTTTCCCACCAAGAAAAGAGAGGGAACACAGCCCACAAACTGCACCATTTAATTAGACATCCCTTAAACTAAAAACCAAACCAAACCAAAACGATTAACATATCTAATGGGAAATTTGACCAACTTAACATTCCTCCCCAAACATATTTATTATCTTTAATGGGGCCATTCACCCCTTGCTGAGAACCTGAGATCAAATAAAATCTGGGATCCTGCTGTGGCAACAGCTCCTCTCCAAACTATCATTTGTCGGTGACCACCCCTTGGTGGCAGGAATAAAAAGGGCAGCTGGTGCTTTTCGATTCTGCTCAAGCTGAGTGGAAAATGCCTTCCTTTCCTACACAAAGCTTTCAAGACTTCCCTCATGGGACAAACCCAGATGTGGAAGTGCAGAGCATTCATAATGGGGTAAGATTCAGGTTTCCCATCACCTTCCATGCCCCAGCACTGCCAATTTGTGACTAAGGGCTCAGGTAGACGGGCAGTAAATTGCATTTCATTCCAGAGAGCATCCTTGGAGACCTTCACTGGGACAAACCTGCTTCCCTTCTCCATGCTCCAGGTCACGTCAGGTCCTGCTGAGACATGACGCACTGTCTGTCCAAGTCAGTAGTGGGATTTCTTGAGGGACATGCAGCCAGGACTGCAGAATGACATCACCAATCAGAACAGATAAGGAATAGGATGCAGAATACAAAATAACAAGTAAGGTGGAGGAAGGCATCGAGAAACTATAGTCTGGTAGCAAGGGGTCAGAAGGGCAGACAATAAAAGGGACTAAGGGAAAAGAATGGCTTGAATTCTATATAATAGAATTCCTCTGTGCAATTCTCTGCAACTCTTGTGTCAGCACTGGAGTGGCAGNCTCAGGGGAGCTGAGGTTGGACACGAGGAACAATTTCTTCCCCCCAGCCCTGCAGGGCTGTCCAGGGGTGTCCCAGGCTGCCCAGGGCAGGGTGGAGTCCCCGTGACCCCTGGAGGGGTTTCCAAGCCCCCCGTGGAGCTGTGGTGCTGAGGGCCAGGGGTCAGTGGTGCCCTGGCAGTGCTGGTTTCATGGATGGAGTCGATGATCTGAAAGTTCTCTTCCACCCAAAATAATTGCTGAATCTATGACCCTATGATTCCATGATTCCAACTGAGTGTTTGTTCCAGGGACAGGAGCAAGCTGAGGAGGGATTTCACATGAGCAGCAAGAAATCCAATGCTCTGGAAGGACTGGATTCTTTTAGAAGTGAAGTCAGAGGATACTCAGGATCATGGAGGACACATAACAAGTAGCTGCCCTCCCTCTGCTCAGGGAGTGTGAGAACAGTGGATTGCTTTTCCCAACATTGTGGCCCACCTCAGGACCTCAGTTTCCTAAAAGACCCAAGAGAAGCCAGAAATGAAGGCCATGGGGAGCAACTCCTCTCCTCAGGACCAGGGAGCTTCCTAAGAGAACAGATCTGATACTATAAACACACTGGTGACCTCTTTGCTCTTTTCAGAACTAAGAAACTTCTCGTGCCACTCCTGCCTGAGCCACCCGTGTCCCTGGAACATTCTTGTTTGTCTCCTGAAATATTATTAACAACCCCAGCAGCACAGAGCCATAAATCCCTGCATCCCCCTGAACTTTACTGCACTCCAAACTGTTTGGATATTCAGCATCAACAAATCATCCCGATAAATATGATTTCTTTGATGGCATTTCATCAAAATAGTTTACGACTCTGACATTTTGAGCTTGGATTTACAGCAGCTGCAGCTTGTCTGAGCCTGGAGGTCACCTTATTGAAATTCACCTAAGGAAAAAAAGAAAAGGAGGAAAAAAACCCCAACTTTGCAGCAGCAACTTTGAACAGTTTCTTCCTTTTCCTTCCCACGCATTCTTGGAATAAGCAGGAGATCAGGGATCCACAAAACAAACATTTGGCTCCTCCTCATCAATACAATGATGGATCAATCCTCCAACCAACTCTAAGTTCTCAAACCCATGCGGGGAGAGGTTTGTGGGTTTACTGAGCTTTACCTTCCTCTAGTTCAGTGATGGCAGATTTCAAAGCAGCCAAGATATGAAGAGGAAAATTTTACATCAGAAGGGTTTCTACCAGAGTGAGGGATTTAGTGTTGTTGGAAAAAAAACACTGGTGGCATCTCTAGCAAACTCTTGATGGTTGTGTCCAAATCGAATACTGAGCAGGCAAAGAAGGCTGGGAAGTGGAGATCTGGCCACAAAAGAAGAGAAGAACGTAGCTGTGTTTACATTTCCAATTCTTGTTCCTGATCCCCAAGACTTACATTAGAGGCTGATCCTGAGAAAATACAACTTCCTGGAAAAGGCCAGCTTGGACAAAATAGTTATTTTTTTAATTGCCATTTAGAAATCCATTTGTGTAACACATAAGAAAGGTATTTTTTAACATCTCTCATATTTTTAATCCAGATCATGACAATATTGTCTGTTACAGTGTCCTGGCTTTTGCATAAGCATTACAGCTAACAGTGAAATGTCTCCATCTACACAAGGTAACTTTCTCTGGCCCTCTGGGGCACTGCAGCATAATGCTCTGAGGTCTCCACTTAGCTCCACCCAACTGGCTTGTGCACCAAACCTTTCCAAGAAAGCCAGGTCCGAGAGATGGTCCATGAACACTGGGTTGGGGAAACTCATGGGAAGGCCTTTTGACAGCTGCAGGAGTGGATGAAAGCTGCCTTTCTTTTATGGCAGTCAGTAGCAAAAGGTGTATGAAATGGTTCTGCTACTTCAGCTTTCAGTATTCAGTGCTTAGGGAGGGGATTCTGCCTCTGGGGAGACCTCCCTGCAGTGCTGGGGCAGCTCTGGAGTCCTCATCCCAGCAGAGCCAGGGAGCTGGGGGNGCTGTGGTTCTATGGTTCAAAACTTGCTTTGTCCATCAACTATCATTTTATACATTTTCTTAATGCTCCCTTTACCACACTCTGACCTGATCAAATTGAGGACAAAAGGTAGAAAAATGTAATCAGTGAATCCCACAGCCAAATAAAGCAGCTCAAATTTTAATGAAGGCAGAAGATCCTTTAAGGATCTCAGACAGCCACACTCCAGAGTTCAACCCAAGGCAAAATCTGACACTTGTCCACACTGCTCTGTCTCCAGTTTCAGTCAGGAAGGAGACTTGGGGGTGAGGACAGGGGACAAAGCTCATAATTCGTATCAAAATGCAAGATGTGTCTGATGCTGTCACAGAACTGAGTGATCTCAACAGTGCAGATGTGACTCCTGGGCCATGCAAGCCAGAAACTGGAATAAGCCAGACACAAGTAACATCATTAAGCAAATACAACTCACAGAGAAAAGCAGATAAGTGATGAAGCCATTGCAGAAGTAAAAGCTGCCCATCATTAGATGGTTGGGGTTTTTTGGGGGTGTGCGTGGTTTTGTTTGCTGATTTTTAAGACACTACTTTGGAAAACAAACCCTGTTTTGTTGTGGGTTTTTTTTGATGGAAAAAATTGGCTGATAAAAGGACCTTTACAGACATCATGGTCTTTGATGGCTGAAGGTGTTTGACTCAGCGTTGCACTTTTGTTCTTATTAAACCAGTGAGATCAATAATCCCATATTTATGGTATCAAGGACAGAATGATTGACAGGTCTCGGGGCATGGAAAATCATTATGAGCTGAAGGTGTTTTGAAGGAAGGTTTGCAGAGGTCTTGTGCTGAAGATGTTCCTCATTTTTAAAATACAAATACACACATAACCCCAAAAAACTTACAGATAAGACTTTCCATAAATGGATAAAGTCAACTAATGCTGAGAACTGGGCATTCATACAGAACTTGAGTTAATAAACCACCAAGAAAACAGCTGCTCTTTAAAGGATTTAAGGGTCAGAGAGGACTGGCAGCTCAACATGAGCTCCTGGTGCAACGGGATCATGGCAAAGATTAATGGGATCCTTAAAAGCACCAGCCATGAAGCAATGGCTTGGAGCAGAGAGGACAGTGCTGGGGAGACAGACACTGGGATTTGGTGCACTCAGAGGACCAACAAATGTCAGATGTGGTGCCAGAGACAGAGTATTGCTTGGAAAACGGGGGAAAATGTCTTCTAGTGAAGCTGGGATTCACCCCCTTCTAACTCCTGATGTCTGAAGCTGATACGAGTCCTGCTCGAGGTGGGTTAGAGAGCTGAAGATTGTCAGCTCAGAAGAAAGGTGTTTGGATGGCTTTGTGGCATAGGTGTGACCTTTCTACAGAGCTTGGGTGATGACAAACCATCCTGTCCAGCAGAGATGAGCATCTCAAGGAACTGCAGAAGCCAAAACCAATAAAATTAAAAAAAAAAAGAAATTCAAGACTGTTTGGGTTTTTTTTTGTCCTCAGAGAGAATAAAGATGTTTGGACTAAACATCAAAGAGAAGTGATGAATTCCCCAGTTCTGGAGAAAAGCAAACTGGAGTGGATGTCACGTTTGGACCAACAGCATACTGAGTGGTCCTGAAGCCAGGAGAAATGGGGTGGCTTCCCACAACATTCAAAGCAGTTGATCCCACCACCCCTGTTGACCTTCCCCTCAGCCTGCAGCTTGCTACTTGTTAGGAGAATCACTCTTTCATTTCAAATGTGGTTCCTGGACTCAGAGGTCCATTGGGTGGCCCCATGGTTCTGCAGAAAACTCCACGGCAGGTTGTGGGCAGTGGAGAAAATTCCTCTTCCCTACACAAACTGTTTGCCAAGTCCAAAGAGGGTGTGGTGGAGGGAGCAGTAAAATATGGGATCTAATCTATGCACCTGCTGCAATCTCCTCTCTCTCTGCTGCTACAGGCAGCCTGAGCTCCTGATTTATGGCATGATTTATGTCTCCTCTCCACGCCAGGGACTGCCCATGCGCTCTCCTTGAAGCAATCTAAGCTGAACATGATAGGAAAAAGGAAAGTCTGCATCGTATTTCTGTCACACTGCTTGTCAGACAGAACCAAAAAGCAAACTCTGGTGAGTTGAGCCTCCTTTGTTTTAAATCCCAGCGGAGTTTCAGCTCAAAGTGACTTTCTGTAACTCTCTGGAAGAAGGATGAGGGGTGGGGAGTCTCCTGAAGGGAGCTCATGACCTGTGCTCTGCCTTCCACCTTTGAGGGCAGGGAACAAGGAGACTCCACAACCTCTCTGGGCAGCCTGGGCCAGTTCTGTCAACCTCACCATGAAAAAGTTTCTCCTGAGGTTTCATAGAATCAGAGAATGTTTTAGGCTGGGAGGGCTGGAACCCCTCTGCTGGGAGCCAGGCTGGGAGAGCTGGGGGGGTTCAGCCTGCAGAGGAGAAGGCTCCACTGAGACACTACAACCTTCCAGTATCTGAAGAGGACCTACAAGAAAGCTGGGGAGGGACTTCTCCAAGGGCTTGTAGTGACAGGATGAGAGCTGATGGGTTTCACTGGGACGAGGGGAGGGTTAG